>CM076582.1:837041629-837267386 GCA_034641835.2 Pinus albicaulis | reverse complement strand
CCCTTTTTCTCCATAAAAATCCTCTATTTTCATGATCCCTCTTCTTCCCTTCATGAAAATCATTTTTTACAAGGTTAAGAACTCACTTTTTAGCCTTACTGAAACCCCCAAATCCATTGAAAACTCTGAAAATTTCATAAAAAAAACAAGTTTTTTACTACTAAGAACTTAAGCCCCTTGAGATAGGTTTTAAAAAAATCACTTCCCCTCCACGTGCCCCAGCGCTAGAACCAAGCGCTAGACATTTAGGCTCTTATCACGTTGAAAAAACACAGTGAGCACAAGTCTTTTTGTTGTAGACAAACTCTGATGCGATTGGCCCTCTATTACATAACCCCCGATCATATTGTTTCTCCATACAAACCGTGGGCCCGCAATCGGGCGCTAAATCATTGTGAAAATACATCTCCGATCCATTTTTTCCTTTGCAAATACAAAAAACCCACTTATCCAAAGTTTTGTCTAACGCGCCCATACAACGATTTTTAAATGAAAAATGGTTAGATCAAAAAGACCCGAAGCGTAATCGCATCGGAAGAATCTACAATGGGTTGATTGTAAAGACCCGCATCAAACTTTCCGATACAATTGGGTCATATATGTAAAATCCACACCCTCCACTTCATTCATATAACTCATGCCTAGGACCAAAGGTTAAAGACCCAAGGCGCTTATCGCATCGGAAACTTCTGCGAAGACTCTTCCAATTGCTCCCCTTTGAAACCCCCGATTGCGATGCCTCGATCGCACCATTGCATCAACCCACCTCCGATTGCCGATCCCCGATTGGTTTTCCACTGTTTATCTCCTCTCCGCCTTCCCAGATCCAACGGCCCATAATTTCTCTGATCATTAACCTTTACCCCACCAATTGCGACCTCCCGACGCATCTCCCGCCATCGATCTGATCTGCAGATCGATGGTCAGCGCTCAATCGCATCGCAAGTTTCATCGGGTGCATTTTTTTTTTCCTCCCAATCGGCCATCCCTCCAATTCATTCTCCACCGTTGATCTGATCCTCAAATCAACGACCCGCGCTACATCGCATCGCAAGTTTTTGCCAAGCGCATTAACATTGTTTCTCCGCCGATTGCGATCCTCCGATTGGATCTAGACCGTCCACGTGTCCAGATCGGACGATCCAAAATCATTATGTCTTATTCTTCCCTCTGCTCTCCTTTTTACCTTCTCTTGGCTAAATCTCCACCGTTGGATTCTATCATCCAACGGCTACGCTCCTCCCCACGCCCTCTGAAGCAGTTTTTCCCCAAATATGCAGGATTTTATAATATTTTGTGTATTTTGCAGGTGTTTGATGGGTTTTCCATTATATAAAGGCCGAAGGCCGGGAATGACGATTCTCGTGCCTTCAAGTCATAAAAGAGAACCTTTCACGGGGCTCTACTCCACGTTTCATCAATGCTTCATGAGGCATTGATGCCATATGAGCCCTGCGCGGCATGCACATCAACAAGATACTGTGATTTTAAATCACAATTAAAGAGTATCTGTGTCGAAGACGAAACACACCAGAATAGAAGTTTGAAGACAAATTTGTGAGGATTACGGCTAAGATTGATTATCAAAAGCCTAATCCTCCAAATTAAAACACAGTTTAAAGAAAATCATAAAGTGTTTATCAAACAGAAAGGCCTCCACTACCGCATCTGAGGCAAATTAAATCCTCTCAGCTACCACAAAGCCACCTGTGCCTCAAAGCATTCAAACAGAGGCCAAAGTTATTGATCAAAGGAAGATATTTTCCTTAGCGCAGCCAAAGTTTTAATTCTGCTAAGGGGATTTAATGCACAAATATCAGCAGAGTTACTTTAATATAAAACAGAGCCTCAAGGGTCAACAAAATCTCCCACCGAGCTTAATTCATAAATATAAATCAATTAATACAGTAAAACACCTGTAAACTTCTCCATCGAGCCCCTCAAAGGCCGAGAAGTCATTAATCTGTATTAATTGTCCTGAGAGATATTTTATCAGATATCACCTCCTCATTATTCTATAAATACTGTTGTAGAAGATGAGAAATTCTTGGTTGGTTGATCACTAGTTGTAATACTAAACTCAAATAATACATAGTCAGTCAAGTTGAAGAAGAAACTCAAGTCTTGGAAGCCTCGATGATGTTGTTGCATGCTTGTTCCCGAGAAGGCCTCATCATTGGATCCATGAGCTGGTTGTTGGTAAAGTATTCTGAATCGTTTAATTTTTTCCCCCGTTTTCATTCTGTTCCATGATTTCTTACTACAGTAGGTTGAAATTTTTAGGCTAAGAAATGACTCCTGGAAGCACCTTAGACCTGTTCATCCTTCACTGTTTCATGTTTTCTTCTGCTGAAGTATTTTAGAGTCTTTAACCTCTCTCTTTAGTCTCCATGCTTGTTTATTTCCTTAATAGTTCGAACAATTGGTTTCAGCATGATTTATGGTTCTCCCTGCTTGTCTGTTGCCACTTAAACACTGTTATTGAAGTCTCCCTTTGAAGTTCTTTCGTTTACAGTAAGTCAAGGATGTCTATTATGATCTTGCCCCTTGTCCTTGCTTGAACATTTGGCTTAAAGGTCTATATAGTTGTGATCATAGATGTATTTAGGTGTTCCCTCTTCTATGATCATAAGTATCAGTGAATCTTTTATGTTTTCTAAGTCATTTGAAATAAAATCTTTGAGGAAATAGGGTGTTCCCCGAATCATAGATTTCATTTTAAAAGTTTTTTTGAAATAATTATTTGCTTAAAGGTGTGATTTGTAGAATTCATGGTTAGCTCTGTCTACCAAATAGCTCTTGATTGTTCAAGTTGTGTTTTCAAATTCCCTTCGTTGAGAATCGAATTTCTCTTTCCAAATCATTGATGTCCATCTCATTCCAAAACCAAAGGATCCTGCGGCCAAGTTAGATTTGCCCTCTGATATCCCATATCCATTGATGAGTATGTCATGACCTCTTTTTGACTCCATTTCCCAATGAACTAGATGTTTCTCCATTCTATATATATTTCCGAGGCCTTTCATTTTCTGCTGTATCAAGCCAACCAAACAAACAAACAAACACTTGCACTTAATAACTAGTCTAAAATCCATATTTTAAGCACACAAGATAAACCTTTGCAAACAAACATTTGAGAGATCCTCTCTGAGAACAGGAGGACTAGATCCCAGGACTCTAAAGATTGGTTCTGATGTTTCCTTGTCTTTTGATTTTCTAAACTATCAAAACACGGGACACCAACATTGTCAACCTGACAAAGACTTCGAAACAGCCTAAAGAGTACACACAGTTAATGAAGAGACATTATGCAGAGCAGGCATTCAGATACTTCCTCCACTCTGTCTTAATGGAACAATTAAGTTTACATCTACTACTACTGTCACTCACCCTCCTATAAGAACCCCTGTAAAATATATTGTTGTGGTTGTTGGTTGATAGGGATTTTATCGACTGTTAGAACTGTTATTGAGGGAAGTAGCCGAGTAGTTTGTAAATAGTAGGCTGGGAAGAGAAGTTTTGACTATAACAAGCCACTGAGATCAAAGTATGTGGTTGGCTTTGCACATCAATTGAACAAGAAAATTTCACAGGATCCTGGTCTATATTACTGGTGATGTTTTCCTTACTACGATTGTCTCATTTCATATCTTTCGCACTGTCCATTATTCTCTTATAAGAATCAGTAAATCTAGCTTAGGATATACTATTGTAAAGTACCCTAATGCTTCCTACTCTTCTTATCTTTGATGTTTTCTACTGATTGTGTATCTAAGAGAAAATTCACATAATTTAACTAGTCAAAGATGTTGGCCTGCCCATGCTTAATGATGTATGAATTTAGAGTTTGTTTCTTAGATGTTCTTTTTTGGTTTCAGCTGGAAGAATTGGGATACTAGGGATATAGAGTTAGCCCTGTCCACTAGGGTCCTTTTCCAATAGCTAGCCTCTCTAAGATCCCTTTGAGTTGGTGTCAAAGCAGTGAAGGTTAAAAGTCCTTCTCTGATCTATAGACCCTGCTCTGCATTTAATTTTTAATGTTTTCTACTTTCTGAAAGTGGTTATGAGGACTGCTGGATTGTTTTCCCTTTAGAGTATGCTGAAAGCAGGCCTGGATTTAAATGACATCTGACCTGATCTTAAGCTACCCATTGTGTCTTTATTGAGAGTTTCCTTCGAGTATGTAAAAGTAGGCCTGGATTTAAATGACATATAACCTGATCTATAGACTGCACTTGGGTTTCTTTCCTTCTTTCACCCACTCTTAATGTTCCATCTCACCATCTATCTAAGAAGATCCTTTAGTATAGATGACTTTCCCTATGGAAACACTTGGATAGTTGTTATGCAAGTAATCCCCTTTGATGACTCCATAGCCCAATGGATTGGCACTTCTCTTGACCTATTTTCCCATGCTGAAACATCCTGCTACTTTTTTCCTTTTTCACTTCCATAACCTTCTCAGTTAATAGTCTCCAACCAAACAATCAAACCAAAATAAAAAACCCTCGTGCTTCATACCTAGCCTAATACCTCATTTTTGAGCTTCAAAGATATATATCATTCTTTTCATTTATAGAGAGATCCCTCTCTGGATCCAGGAGGGCTAGATCCTAGGATCCAAAAGTGGTTTGATGTTGTCTTTTCTTTTGGTCTTGCCAATCTGGCCAAAACACAGGAACCCCAACAGAACAAAAGAGATTTTAAATATGGTTGTAGAGGGCTTGGTTAGTTTATATGATCAATTTTACTATATGCATTAGTACCAAGGCCCAAGAGGCAGAGTAGGAGGTTGCCATAGCCCCAATGTCATTGAAATTTCAAGACTAGGCAAGGTCTCGAATTGTTGCACAACAGAAAAGCATCTCTAACCATTCCATTCTACTGACCATGGACTATCATGGCTAGGAGGAGAAGTCCAAGTCTAAACCTTATTCCTTAGGGAAAATTAGGTCCATGTTATGTCTGCTCATTTTCATTTACAAATATAAATGCGCTATTGTCCTGTAGCAAGGCCATTAGAGGTACTTACAAGCCACAATAAGGCCACAACTGTCTCCAACAAGAACACATAAAGAAGAAGGCTTACAGGTGGGAGGAAGGGTGGATTTGAGCAGGGATAGGTGCCCTAACCAGGGCCGAGTTCTTCAAAAAATACAAATCACATTTTAAGGAATTGGAAGAGAATTTTGTGGAGAACAGATGTAGGATTGGGTTTGAGTCTTGTGATAGCATTATGTGCTTGATGGTGTGAGGGTCACCTTTCTCTAAAAGACCAAAAAGGGAGGTTGATACAACAATAGTTAGAGGGATTGTTTGGAGGGTCATTAGGCATAGTGTAGGAGTGTTCCTTAGCAAGTAGCTCCTGGAATTGAATGTGCAGTAGCATAGGGGGTGTCTCCATAAGTAAGGGAAACGTTCATATTGCTGGTTGGTCCATAAGTGCAGTAGGGATAGTTGAGGAGAAACCTCACCCTAGGATAGTGTTTTCTTCCTTTAAGTGGACAAAAAATATAAGCAGCCTGTGGGAGAAGTTGATACAATGATGAAGCAATGGAATAAGGGCTAGAAGAGTGCCCTAACTAGTCTTCTAGAAGCACATAATTCAAGGGCAAGAGGGCAACAATAGAGACTTGCAGATTGCCTCTTGGATGATGGCTTGAAGGGTGTCCTAGGAGATGACTCCAGGGAAATGGGAAAATCCCCATCTATTGCAAAAGGGATTTCCCGTCCTGAAGAAAAAAATTATAATAGAAAAATCATGAAAAGAAAAGGCTCAAATCTCTCTTCTAGACTGGTGACATGGCATAAGGCCACATGGACCACTGTGATTGGTTGACATAACACATTAGAAGCATGATGTTAGCATCTAAAATATCTAGGACATGTGGCACTCCATGATAAAGACACATGGTGTGTGGATTTGAGTTTTTCAAGTGGTCAAGTGGGCCGAAAATAGGTGAAATGTGGCACCACTCAGAGATTGACATGTGCCAATTGGTACAAGTGGTAGACAATTTGCATGCTCAAACAACGAGGTGATGCAGGAATGACATGAGGGAGAAAATATCAAAAAAGCCCCAAATCTGGAGAACTAAAGCTCATCACCAACCTGAGATTGACAACTTTACATGATGTAACCTATGAAATCGTAAATGGAGAAATCATAGTAACAATAAAGTAGCCTATGTAACAATAAAGTCGGATTCATCCTGGGAGTGGTAATGGGAGAAATCATAGTGAACAACAGGAAACATGCAGAGTTGCTTACAATCAAATAGATGAAAAACACATACAAAAAACCTAGATAATAATCATGAACAAGCTTAATATTGAATTATGAACTGTAAAGGAACTTACAAAATGTGACATTACGAACCTGGTCAAGCGCACAAGAAAAATATCCTGGACATGACCCTGGTTGACAAGTTGTATTGCTCATGATGCAAGAGGATTTGTACCTGCACTGCCAAGTCAATCAAAATCCATAATTATCTATACAATAAATACAAGTAATTGATGTAGTATTTTTTACTCTAAGATGCATTCTTATGATAATGTTAGAACATATGTTGAAAATGTCAAAACATAACTGAATAAGCTCCTCTTCGTTTCAAGAACAATTTATTGGAGTCGCATGAACTTGGAACAAGCCTCCCACGATCTGAAAGAGTAGCAACTAAGTCAACAGTGACTTTTTTGTTGCCACGTTGGATTGAGGGAGGTTTGCTCCAAGATTAAATCGCTCCAATAAATTATTCTCTACTAACACTGATTATATTTGCATGGAATAAATTCCGACACTTGTTTCCGACGCTTTTGACCAAATGTCAGAAATTTTCCCAAATTTTTTCCATCCCGCCCGAAACCGTCGCTATACCGACGTCTATAGAAAAGTGTCGCAATACCGACACTTAAACAAGTGTCGCAATTGCGACGTTTAAAGGAAGACGTCGTAATTGCGACACCATGGCCCAAAGCGTCGCTATTGAGACGACTCTAAACGTCGCAACTGCGACACAATGTCTAGGTGTCGCGACGTTTGGAGGCACCGTCCTAATAACGATGCCTTTTCCGCCGTCAGTATAGTGACAGTTATTTTCGCGCTACATAAAAATACCAAACTTATATGGGCACTACATAAAAATTCGAAACTTATATGCGCGCTACATAAAAATGATTTTATTGTTTCGTATTTGTCGCAATAGCTACATTAACGTTTGATATCACGCGCACATTCGCCCTCTGCTCTTGCAGAACAACATTTGCCCTCAGCATTCGCGCTCAGCTCTTGCAGAATAGCATTTGCCCTCAGCATTCGCCCTCAGCGTTCGCCCTTAGCTCTTGCAGAACAACATTCGCCCTCAGCTCTTGCAAAATGGTAAGTTCTTACTGCAGGCCCTTCCTCCTATAGTAGGGTTGAATCTATTTGGGTTTTTTTGGTCAATTCCATTGGATTTTGTTAGGCTGTAGGGTTCTCTGTAGATGTCAAGAGTCAAGATTCAATACCCTCTATTATCTTCATCACCCAATACAAGATTTAAATTTTTCCCAAATAAACGCTTATTAATTTGGCAGCCATTATTTCTCCCTGCTTTAAAAACCCTACATTTAAATGAAAACAAGTATTGCATTTCAACTACAAAAATCTATTAGTGTTCAAATGTACATGTAAAAAGCATTAACGTCCGATATCACGTGCTTGAAAACTATTCGCTCCGCTTCGTTGTAGGACCCCATTCGCCCCCGCACGCCTCATGCCTCTTGCAACAAAGATTCACCTCTCGCATTCGCTCCAGCCTCGCATCAGGATTCGCCCGAGCTCGCACGCATTCGCCCGGATTCGCCTCGCCCTCTTTTCAACACGATCGCTTCTCAACTTTGCGTAACAAGATTTTGCCCTCGCATTCGCTCGCTTGCCGCTCCTCATCTCTTTGCGTAACAACATTCGCGCCTCGCCTTAAAAATGGTAAGTTATTTTTTTATCTTCCTCTGTAGTTATTGTTCCAAAGTCATCACCCTACATTATATATGATTGTGTATTTTTAATCATATTTGATAGGATTACAAAAACGTTGGAAGACGATACAATTAATTATAAGATGTTTAGCTACTTAATTACAATTCTTGCAGCTAATTTCAAGTAGCCGCCCTGGCCTAGCTTGTGATGGCCCTTTTTCTCAATCCTAGCTTTGGTTTCCTTTGAGGTGTCAGGCAACCTAGCATCAACAAAATTGAAGTCAGATATGACGTAGCACACTTTTATTTTAGAAATAGAGAAAATTAAAGCTATTGAATTAAAGTTGTAATTTACCTTGCGGGTCCAGTTGGCATTTTTCCTTCTTTCTTTGCCCTTTTCTCTTTTCCGTCATGGATGAGTGCTCTCCACTCACTCTCTGGAACTGTGAGAGGACGCTCATATCTAGGGTTAAATTGCAATTGCGTCCTATAGGTGTCCCTCGTATATTTCAAATATTTGCCGGCTACCCGAGCCACCGCTGTTCTGTCAAATGTGCCGACCCCAAAAAGGGCTTCTAGATAATCTAGAAGTTCTTTTTTCAGGTTGGAATTCTGGGAATTCCACCTTGTGTGTATGGTTGGGCCAAAAATTACCAACACATGGCTCTCCAAAAACCTGTAGAACTCATTGTTTCCTACACAGAAAAAAAAGATATTATCATTAATTTAAAAATAAAAATCATGATAAAATATGTTTTAGATAGAGTACATGAAATAGTTAAAATATTAAAACTTACCTGGGAGTTGTACGTGCTTTATAGGGACACCTTCATCGTTCACCAACAACGTGCCATCAATGGTCCCCGTGGAGCTGACACATGTAGCTCTAGGAAACGAAATAATATAGTTGGCGATATCAGCCTCATCACTACCAACACGTTCAGCGGTTGGCCGAGTGTCTTCTTGGGCAGGGTGCTTTTCTTGGCTGCCACCTAAAGGCGTAGAAGGTGTACGAGAGGGTCGCTCGACAATCTCTTGCCCTTGTGTCCCACTACCACCAACACTGGGTGTAGCAGGTGTCAGATAACGCTACATACAAAAGAATTGTTTTGTTAGTTTAGTTAATGTAAAAATTAAAAATCAAACTATCACAATTCATCTCATGCAGAACAAAAAAAAATATCCTTTTGATTTTTTATTATTACCTTATATGTTTCTAGCTAGGTCATAAGTTCTGTTATCCTAATTTCTATTTCAGGTGTTTGAGGCGAAGCGTCTACTAAACGCTCAAATTCCAACTTTGCTTTTCACGCCTTTTTTCGCAGCAACAAAAATGGAAATAGGGATGAAGAAAGCTCTTCCTCATAGAGGGAATCATCAGGCATACCATGGCCAGGTGTCTGCATATTTGAACAAAATTAATATTATTTCAATTATGTAAATAACTAAAATACCTGAAGATAGAGCAATGCTGGCACTTTACATGTTCTTCCGCTAGCCCCTTTCCACGATCATCCTGTCTCGGGGTTGTTCCTGTACTGCCCTGATATGTTTGCCACATTGCAATAAAATTATAAATGTGAAAACTTGAAAACAATATCTAACTTGAAAACACAAAATTAAAACTGAAATAATTTCTAATAAGACACCGGAAGAAGAGTTAGAGTTTCAAATATGCCTTGCATTGAATTCAGTCCTGGAAACATGTCATTTCACATTAAGGCACCTAAACAAGAGACGAATTGACAATGAGACTAAACTGGGTTATTTGTAGTGAAAATTTAAAATCTCAAAGGGTATATTAATTATTGAAACAAATCAGCTTCATAACTTCAGTATTATTGAGTCTGTTGTGTATAAATCACAAAAAATTGAAACAAAACACTAGAAAAGAAACAACATAATCACATTCTACTATAGCAGTGATCTGACCTCTAAAGTAGACTTTCTGCTAGTTTCATCAGTACCATACAAACAGTGGAAATGAACACAGGATACAACCACAGATGTGTAGTTATTTTTCTGTATTAAACCTGGCTGCCAAGGAAAAACATGTACACATTCATGTCTTCAACCTTTCAGTTTATTGTTTGAGTCTGCATGGTTTGGTTTTCAACTAAAGTCATTTACAACATCTTACTGTCAAATGGATATCATGTATCTTCCCAGCCTAAGCTACAGGAACAGAGCAAGCACTAGTTGGATGATAATGTTGTATTTAAGTGGAATTTATCAGACTGTTTTGAACTCTATTGTTGAAGCCTTTACCAAATTTTAGGATGAGCACAGAGACTCTAACGTCAACAGACCATAATGCATTTGGTAGACTGATTTTAAACCTACATTTTTTATTGATCCTTTGTATGACGTTAAACAGTGATGGTATATAAATCACTAACAATTTGCTAGTGCAAGTATAAGTTTCCCATAATGAATACTTTACTACTAAGCTCTACAATACAAAAACAGACACAAGCTTTTTACCAAATATCTTTCTTCATTGAAGAAGAATAATTTCGTCAAAAAATGTCTAGAAAATACTGGGAAAACAAATGGACTTGTGAACAAACAAAATCTCAAAATACCATATGCTTAATCTTAAAAGCCTTGAGACTTTGTAGCTATCATTTTGTGCTACTTAATACATCACCATCTTATAGCATATACTCAACCATGGACCTGGAGCACCTCGCAACCAATTTACTTATACTAAAGTGTCAGAACGTGTTCATCATTGTAACAATTTCACGGTCTACCTATGCATGTTCTTTTTGAAGAGTGAGAAACCATTGAATATAGTTGAAGAGTGAGAAACCATTGCATATTGTTGAACAATACTATCTCCGTAGGAACATGATATAAAACACCTTTAAGTTTTTTTGAGCCTACCACCACAGTGACCAAGTAGCCTTTATCAAATATTTGATTGATTGCTCCTATCAATTTTTTTTCAACATATGCATTATTAAATCTTTGATTGACTTCTCTTATAAATTCTCTTCTAGTGCCCACTAAATTCTAATGTTACCTGTAATCAGAACCCATTCAGCAAGCCTTCTATTACCCACATAAAGTAGCAGGCCAAAATGCTAGACACTAGTAGGAAATGCATAGTGTTTGAGGAGGGTGAAGTCCAAGTCAATCATGGGTTGATTGGGAAAACCTTTTATTTGAGTTGTATAAGTAACCACATTAGGAAGTAATCCAAAGGACAAGATGCAATGAAGAAGATTAAGAGCAATTTCTGACATACCTTTTTGTAGAGAGCATTTATGACTGCATTATACGAGATCAAATCAGGGTCCATCTCATTCTAATTAGAAACACAATGATTGAAATCCATCTAGCAAGGTTAGTTTTTACGTGGACAAGTTGCTCAGAATTTTAGTTGAAATATTCGAATAGTCTAGCCTCTAACAAGCCTACTAACAATAGGGTCCTAATCAATTCCTGGTTGATGTTTTTCCCTAAAATTTGTCATAACTAAGAAGGATGAATCCATGAATACATGTCTCTCCTTCTACCATTTTAGCAAGTAGGGAAAGTAAAAATGGTCTCCACAAACCCTCTACCAATGAATAATCTCAAAATAGCTTTTAAGACCTCAATCAATAATTTAAACCTCAATTGGGACAGGTCTAGGAGTATTAGCCCTCCTCTGTAGCAAATTTGTAAGGTCAGGAATGTTCAGACTTGTAGGAGAACTATTTATCCTCTCTTCTGTATCCAACACTAAAGAGGTTGAAATACCCTCCAGGAGCCTTTCTCTCATTGATACCAGACATCCTTCTATCTCAAAATAATCATCTCACAACTACTTCTGAAACTCGCAATTGTAATTACTAAAAGTGTAATGTCGAGTCCAAATGTGGGGGTGCATTTTATGGCTAATTGGGTGTTATCTAACAAGTATTGTTTGCTGACCTTCTCAAAAACATTACATTAACAAACTCTCTTTAATTAGCACAAACCCATTCAAATCCAACTTTCAGTTGCTAACCTTAGCAATTTGTGTGAACCCAGATATGCATAGTGGAACTTTGCCATTAGACTTGGTTGCATGTAGAGAAGCAAGTATTTGGGGAGATTATCAATACTGGGCAAAGCTAAACATTGTAGTTTGTAATCTGTATTTTTATCCCCATCGGCCCTTAATAGGAGGTTTTTACAGTGGCAAAAACAATTCCAAGAGACTTCTTAACGACATCTAGTAAGAATACTATAAAGGGTTTATTGTTTTAGTCCCAAGGCCAGCAAACAGGGTCATTATCTCCTTAATAGATGTTATATTTAGAGGGGATGTTGCTGGTGTTTCCCAATTCCCACTGAATTTACTTAATTTGAAAGTTATAACAGGGGTGCATTTTATGTCTAATTGGGTGTGGAAATAAATATACCTGTAGCCGACGTTTCATTTTTTTTTAAACATTTGTAATCAAGAATACAAAGCTCCAACATGTCGTGTATGGCTTTCAAACAGATAATGTATCAATAAGTATGATGCTTGAAGATTTATTACTATATTTTCCACTGCAATCCTTGAATCAACACTTGTCACAAGCTTGGAATTTGTGGTTGTTGAGGGAGAATTTGGTGATGCCTCAAATTGAAAGACTTCAATACATATTTCTGAGCTCAAAATAGGTCCTACAAGCCCTACTTGAAAACATTGTTGAAGTGATATATCCACTCCCGATCGAAATTTGTGTATGAGGATTCTTATGGCTTGCAGGAGTAACATCAAGCTTGGTAAAAGATCTAAAAAAGAAGACAATCATTATCATATAATTCCTAGCCGTAGTTTTAATTTTTCCTTTTTCTAAACAGGGAGCCAGATTTGTTATGAGTTTTGATGAATTATTCTTATTTGAGCACCATTGAAATTCAATTAAAGAATTATTTTGTTTTGCCATAAATTTGGAATTGATGAGGGATTGCAAGATCTTCTTAGTAGGGCAGGGGAGCTCTTTATCATACATCATGTAAATAACACATCTAAAGTTACAACACCACCACTTTAGGGCAAGAGGAAACACATTCACGTTCAAGGCCAAAAATCAAGGAGAAAAGGATCCTCGGAAGAAATTTCAAATGCTACATATGAAGGTTCACTTTTAGTTATGCTAATGTTATGATTCCTAAGAGTTGAGATGTACCAATTTTTCAACCCTTGAAGAGATTCAATTTCTTGTCATCAACCTTTCAATCAGTTGTCTGTTGTAACTATCTCCGTTTGTTTCCTATTTGCACAGGTACTAATGGAAAAAAATATACCAGTGAAGCAGGCAAGATTGCTCTGGTTACTAGGATAGCTGCAACCATTCTGAAGTCAATTGCAGATAGCAATGTTTTAAGTCTGGTGACACAGGTCCCAGTAAAGGCAAGATGTTTAGAATTTGCATCTACATTTATGCAGTATCTGAAACAGCAAATTGAGAAATGGTCTAATGCTCAGAAGTTCACAGGAAATCACTGGAAATATGTTTTTATCTGTATGAAGAGCTCCAGTACGTATGCTGCAAAATTGTTGTACCTGTGTCTAAAGAGCTCAAGTGAGTTAGCTACCGAAGCCTCTATTGTGGCAAACAATCTTCTTGATCTTTTTACTTTGAGAATCTGTTGTTGGATCTAAGTGTGCAGTGTCTATTCTAGCTGCGTTAAAGCCATGGATGCCAGATATTCTTATCATTGTATCCTCTTTTGCAAATGCTCTTTGCATTGATGAGAGTTTGGACACTATAAATTCAAAGCAGGGATTTGATGAATTGGCTGATGATGGCAAGAAATTTTCTGCTTCCTGGATTGTGTCACTTGCCAATGTGGAATGTAGCTCTGTAAATGCCACAAACTTTTGAAAAAGCCATCCACCAGAAGGCCATGCCATGGGAGGGTCCTCTAACAACAATGATGATTCACAAACTAAAGACAAGTTCTATCATGCTACTCTTGAATTTATGGAAACAATCATCAAGTTGTTGCAAAAAGGGGATGTTAGAATTCTGCATGTTATTGTAAAAATCATTTTATCACTGGCAACATTGTTTCTGAAACAAAAAGCTTATGGTGAGGTTTTTGGATTACTTCATTTCACATGTGTAAAATTGCTAGGGATTGGCAATGTCCAAGAAAAGGGCCATGATATTCTTCTAAATGAATTCTTACTGGAATATTTTGAAGAGGCAAATATTCATATAGAAAAGGAAATAGAGTCTTTGGGGGATCCCTTAATCGAGGTATTTTGAAACCCTTGATCAAGGGTTTACAAGTCAAGAAACTTTTCTATTTTTGGAAGTTTTAATCGAGCTTCAATTTCCAAGTGGTGAAATACCTTCATCTCTTCCATGGAAGGTCACAAACTTAGTATCTAGAGATTTACCGTCAATTCCTCTATCCAATGATATATAAGTCATTCAAAAATTCAAACCATAGCTGGTAGTTTGACACAGCTGACCTCAAAGTCGGGTCAAGTTAAGACATATTTGGTCTGACCCGTAGACTAATGTCAACTAGACACTCTCCACTAGAATGCCAAAGTTGTCCATTTCAACTCTTTTTTCCTGTTTTTGTGGACAAAATTTTGCAAGGGGAGACAAACTCCAACAAGAAGCTAGGGCACAACTACAACATATCTCTTCTATTTTTAGGGTAAATACTTTTCAACAACAACATAAATAGCATCTAGGGCACATTTTGTGATTATTTTCTAAACTAATTTGAGGAGCTAGCACACAAATTTTCACTTCTCGGCCTAATTTTCACTAGCTAGTTATTAAGGCATAACTTTATGAGTTGATTTTCAAAGTAGAAATTTTCATTTTGTCACTGTTGTGGCAGCTAGAGAACACTTTCAGACCTAATTTTTCACCAGCAGAGACATCTCTACACTTTAAGATTATATTCAGAGTTGGTTTCTTCACAACTAGGCCAGAAAGGGAACATATCAAAGCTCATATTGACAACTAAGATTTCATTTCTAGGGAAGCATTTTTGTTAAGTTTACGAGATCATTTTCTGATTTGAAATACCTATTTTTCATATATAATATTCTAAGTAGGATAAGGGCCTTCAATTGATATATTTCAAAAATATTAACGGGTCCTCCATCATTTTCAGATTTAAAATTTTTTATATGGCTAGTATGATTTATAATTATAAGTTTTTCATTGTTTCTTCATACCATGTTCAATGGCATACATTATGCATCATGTACTTCATAATAAAATTACAGACATCCAAACAAATTAATTTTGCATTATATACATTGTAAAGTTTCATATCAAAGTTGAACATAAACTACATATATATTTCTGGAAGTTTTGTAAATTTTATATTTTGTACTTTACTAGGCTTTTCTAGGTTGACTCATGAGTCTTTTCCAAGTCCCAAACCCACTTTGACCCTTCAGCCAAAATAGATCTGTAAACTTTTCTTTAGACCTTAGTACAAGGAATCAAGATAATATATGTGAAGATTGAAATTAAGATTTGATCTGTAATTCAGTCAGAAAGTCAGAATTCTTAAAAGCATGAAATCATTCAAAGGTGCATGTATATGTTCATGCAATCCTGTTAATGTGATTCAGCTGGAGTGATTAAGAGGATAAGTTGTTACATCATCCCCATCTTGGTTCAAACCTTACTTGGGAAATTTTTTCCCAACATGGACTTCATAGGTTTAGCAAAGCACCAATAATCTCAATATTTCTTAAGTGCTTTGAAATGGTACAAGATGTTCAAAACATTTTTTCAAGTCCAGTGGGCTAGCACAAGGGGATTTTTTCCTTGAGCTAAATGGAGGAGGTATTGAAATCGATGCTATGCGTTGGCTTCCTATGTTGTGTGTCTCACTCAACCCTACACTGGCAGGTTCATATTGTGTACCACCCATGGAATACAAGTGCCAGAGTTTTTCCTTGGGAAAACACAAAAAGGGAAACATATGCCATGGAGTCCTAAAATTACTCAAAAAAATCAAGCATAATCAGAAATTACAGATCAAACACAAATATTTACGCAATATCAAGATATGGTTTTTAACTAGAAAAATCCTTGTCAATAAATGAGGAATAAATTCCATATCATAATTAAGTCTACAATAATTATAATTATTTCAAGAAGTTGCCCCTTTAATCTTATTTCAAATTCCGATGACTTGCGGAACCATTGTGAAAACATTCACATTCAACCATAGCCGGCCTTGGAGCCTTTATATACATTATCTCATACTCCAATATACTTAGCCATTTTTTGCTTATTTGCTACAATCCTCAGCTTGATTTCTATCCTACAGCATGCTGTGTATATTGAACTGTTAGAGAGGATTATTGATGGAGAATAGAAAGGGGGGATTGTACATTTAGGAATTATGGGTTTATGGCCAGGTGATCCCAATATTTCTCATTTCAAGGCTGACTTTGGTGGAACTTGAGAACAGAACTTGTGTGCCTTTGTTATGCAATTTCTACAGTTGGACAGTCAGAGTCCACCTATCCAGCTTCTGATTGATCTAAAAATTCCTTTTCGGCCAGCTCTCAGGACTAACATCTGAACAGAATGGATTCCTTTTCCCTAACCGAAGAGGCATGAGACTTTCCTACCAAATATGCTCACCCTTTTCACTTTGATGGGGGAAATTATGAATTTGAGGTTGTAACATGCACTGCTCATTATGTCCTTTGGGATGTGGTCTGGTCTAGTAGTTTAGACAATGAAACACCATGATAATGACCCAAGTTCAAACCGCAGTCAGCATAGATCCCTGATCATGTCCGTGAGTTAATCTCCCAAATTAAATGGGGATTTTCCACCATAATGCAGAGTTGGGGTTTGTGGTCCCAACGGATCAAATAAAAAGGTTTACCCTTACCAAAAGAAACATACAATGCCCATTCTTTTGTCCAAATGCGATGTAAGCTCAGAGTGAGCAAGAAATGAATGTTTTGATAAAGACGCAAAACCGCATGATGGTTCTATGTTGTATTGTACCGTTTCTCATACAAGGAGTATATCACATATGGGATTCTTGTCCAAAATGGTCTTTACTATTGTTTGACATGAATTTTGAGGATGGTTGTAATTTACAAACAGAATAAAATGCACCTATCTACAAAGCATTTGCAATCAGAGAAAACATTTGGGACATTACAGCTAAAGGAGAATGCACTAGTAACATTGGTGTATGCTTACCATTTTGGTGGTCGAACCAACGGGTCCCCCGCTAAACCCCCGAACCTGCTAGACCCTGGAACCAACGAACAACTGACTGGTTGAACGAAAAATCGAACTCTCAGCACTGTTGTAAAGATATTGAAATTGATTAGGCGAGAATCGAACTCTCAGCACCGTTGCAGAGATAATGAAATCGATTCGGTAAGAATTTTTGGAAAAAGGGTGCGTGGGTAATGTAATCGATTGGTAAGAATTTTTGGAAAAAGGGCGCGTGGGTAAGGTTATTAGGATAATTTGTTGGAATTTAAAAAAATAGGATAAGCTAACATCTCTGTATTTTAAAATAGGCTAAGCATATAGTAATCCTTCTACCCTACTAAATCATCATGCTTCATTAAAAGGAGTTTTAAACTTTACACTATTAAATTATGTCGTATTTTAAATATTTGGAGTTTTAATCTCTTTCTTTTATATATATTTTTTCTTTATAATTTATGTATTATTTTTTCCTTATTTTTAAGTATTACTTTAAAAGTGAAATTTACATTTTTTTCTTTAATGATAGTAATCTATGTATTCATTCATTCAAACTAGATACATTTTCTATAATAAATAATAGTGTAGTCTAATTAACAGATGAAATGGTTTTTTTGATTGAAACCTGACAATATAGAGATTGTGATTTCTTATTGTTTATAATCAATTTTTGAATACATAAATGAATTAAACACCTTAAAAATATCTTTAGAAATTAAAACTTAATAAATTAAATAATTTAAACTGGTTTGGGTAAATTAGTGTTTAAGGGGTTAGATGTTAAGGGTTAGAGGTTTAGGGTTTAGGGGGTTAAATGGGTTAGGCGTGCATTTAGAGGTTTAGGGGCTTGGGGGATTTAGCAGTTAAGGATTTTAGCTAGGGGTTAGGGGTTAAGGGGTTAGAGGTTTAGGGTTTAGGGGTTTAAATGGGTTATAGGGGTTTATAGGTTTAGGGGGTTAGGGGATTTAGTAGTTAAGGATTTTTGGGGTTAAGGGTTAAGGTAGGGGGTTAAATGGGTTAGGGTTTTAGGGGGTTAAATGGGTTAGGCCGGTTGGGAAATAGGGTTTTGATGGGTTATGGGTTAAGGGTTTAGAGGTTTATGGTTTAGGGGGTTAAATGGGTTAGGGGTTTAGGGGTCTAGGGGGTTAAATGGGTTAGGGGTTAAGGGTTTAAGGGTTAGTGGTTAAGGGTTTAGAGGTTTAGGGTTTAGGGGTTAAATAGGTTAGGGGTTTAGAGGTTTATGGTTTAGGGGGTTAAATGGGTTAGGGGTTGGGAATTAGGGTTTAATGGGTTAGGGGTTAAGGGTTTATAGGTTTAAGGTTTAGGGGGTTAGGGGATTTAGCAGTTAAGGATTTTAGGGGTTAGAAGTTAGGGGCTAATGGGGTTAGGTTTTAGGGGTTTAGATGGGTTAGGGGTTGGGAATTAGGGTTTAAGGGGTTAGGGTTAAGGGTTTAATGGTTTAGGGTTTAAGGGGTTAGGGGTTAAGGGTTTATAGGTTTAGGGTTTAGGGGGTTAAAGGGGTTAGGGGTTTACTAGGGGTTTAGGGGGTGAAATGGGTTAGAGGTTAAGGGTTTAGGAGTTAGGGGTTAAGGGACGTTTAGAGGTTTATTTTTTAGGGGTTAAATGGGTTAGGGGTTAAATTAGTTGCTTATTATTTGTGTCTCAATGTAACAATTTTGTAAGTATTGTTGCTTGTTGCCATGTCTTCTTTATTTATTAATTTATAGTATTTTTTAGCCATTGATTTACATTTATTGATGAAAATGTCTATTGAAATCAAACCAAATGTACGTTCAATCTCGAGTTTCAAGCTCAACCACAGTGTTGTCACAAAATTTAAGTCCGGAGAATGGCCATCTGATGAAGTCTTAATAACCAGACTGCACCTCATGACTACTCTAGAAAATCTTAAGTTCGATTATCCCACAATCATGAGAAATTTGGCTCTTATACTCTTGCTCCACCTAACTATGTCCTGGAAATACCCTTGTTTATTGCAAAAACATCCTAATTTTATCGACCTTGTCCCTTAACAGACCAAGGAAACATATGTGACTAAGAGGAATGGAAAGCACTACAAAGTTGAAGAGAGTAAAAAAGACTAAGATGGTTTAAAGGATAAGTCTGAATCAAAATGTAGCAGTGTTGAAACAACTAAAAGTTTTCCCAAACAAATAGTTGATAATGAAAAACCTTCTTCTGTACCAGTCAAGCAAGACTACATTCATGTGAGAGAAAGAAGAGGCCAAGAGACTGATAGGCATAGCCTAAAAGAATATAGGGTATGGTTCCCTCTTTTTGATGAAATATTTGATCTACATTTTATCTATCGAAGATTAACCATTTTAACCTTGCCAACAAGGTGGAATTAACCCAATCATAGGTCCCAATATGTCATGATATATATTAACTCTCTATATATATGAGAAGGAATAATTATAAAGACATAGATTGATAGAGGTGGCGAGAGAAGGGGAGTCACAAGGGAGAGATGGAGATAAATTGAAGGAGAGGGGAGAGAAGGAATGGATTAGCTGAGAGAGAGAGAGGGAGAGGAGTGAGAGAGGTAGAGAAGGGTAAGAGAGGGAGATAGTGACACAAAGATGGAAGGGGCGCAGAAAGAAGGATAGAGGGATGGATATAGTTGTGAGAGGATTGGAGGGTAGAGAGAGAGAGAGAGAGAGAGAGAGAGATTGGGGAAGAGAGAGGTCATTCCAAATGCTCTGAAAGTGTTGAAGCTTCAGCCAGGTCACAAGAATTGTCTGCTAGGAAGGCTTTCCAAAGAAGTTGGCTAGCATCACTATGACACTATTATGGAATTAGAAGGGAATAGAAAGGCAAAGGCTCAGGTATCATATGAGAGAAGGAAGAAATTGGAAAAATTGAGATCAAAAGCAGTGGAGTTAGCCGAAAAGCAGCTTACCCCAGAGATGGATACCATAAAACTCGACAACATATTGGTCAATTTCCTTGACCCTTTATTGGTTATTCAGAAGGAGTATGAATACACCACTGTTAATATCAAGGTAACCAGCCCCTAGTAGATCAAGGGGTTAAGGGGTTTAGGAGTTAGATGTTTGGGGTTTAGGGGGTTAAATGGGTTAGGTTTTTAGAGGTTTAGGGAGTTAGTGGATTTAGTAGTTAAGGATTTTAGGGGTTAGGGGTCGTTACGGGTTAATGGGGCTAGGTTTTAGGGGGTTAAATGGGTTAGGGTTTTAGGGGTTTAGGGGTTAAATGGGTTGGGGGTTGGGAATTAGTGTTTAAGGGGTTAGGGGTTAAGGGTTAGAGGTTTGGGGTTTAGGGGGTTAAATGGGTTAGGTGTGCATTTAGAGGTTTAGGGGTTTGGGGGATTTAGCAGTTAAGGATTTTAGCTAGGGGTTAGGGGTTAAGGGGTTAAGGGGTTAGAGATTTAGGGTTTAGGGGTTTAAATGGGATATAGGGGTTTACAGGTTTAGGGGGTTAGGGGATTTAGTAGTTAAGGATTTTTTGGGTTAAGGGTTAGGATAGGGGGTTAAATGGGTTAGGGTTTTAGGGGTTAAATGGGTTAGGCTAGTTGGGAAATAGGGTTTAAGGGGTTAGGGGTTAAGGGTTTAGGGGGTTAAATGGGTTAGGGGTTTAGGAGTTTAGGGGGTTAAATGGGTTAGGGTTTAAGGGTTTAGGGGTTAGTGGTTAAGGGTTTAGAGGTTTAGGGTTTAGGGGTTAAATGGGTTAGGGGTTTAGAGGTTTAGGGTTTAGGGGGTTAAATGGGTTAGGGGTTGGGAATTAGGGTTTAATGGGTTAATAGGGGTTAAGGGGTTATAGGTTTAGGTTTTAGGGGGTTAAATAGGTTAGGGGTTTAGGGCTAGGTTAGGGGTGTTAGAGTCGATCCTTACAGCCCTTCGTCAGAGATCAGTTCGCTTTTTGCATATCATTCTTAGGTGTCTCGCTCGTTCCACTTCGTTGCATTTCGCTAGGAACATGCCATTGACTGACGTGGGGGTCTGGTTGTCATGTGTTTCCTCATGCTTGTACCTGCAGGGCTAAATAAAAATTCCTCAAAATAGTCATTGCATTCATTGTTATAAATGTTTAGTTTCGTTAAAAAGAGTCTTTAGTCCTAGAGTCTAGGGTTTTCAATTCCTTTGCATACATGTCATAAAGCCCGCAGGCCATGAGGTTGGTTTCGCAAGTTTTCTATTTCACATTTTTATTATCAAAAGCATTTGAAGACATTTCTAGTCCAAAACTCTGTTTTGGAACTAGAAATTGTCAAATTTCATTTTTGTAATAATTGTATTTATTTCACCATAAGAAATTCCAGAGCAAGCCTCTGATCTTTTCCAAAGCCAAGTGCCGCATCCCTGCAAAAGACAACAAAGTATTATCAGTCCAAGACTCAGAAAAAGCAAGAGAAAGTCAAAGAACATCATTGTATAAAATGACCAAATGACAAAGTGCTGAAACATTATAAAAGTGTGTTAGAAAACAAATTTAAAATCAAATCTGATTTTATGGGATATTTTTCTTCATATATAAGCCATGAAAAATCATTCATTCGCACAAATATTCAAGGCAGAAGTCGAAGTGGTGCAGTGGAGGGCCGAAGACGTGTTTGCAGAGTTGTTGACAGGATTTGGAGGTGCGCGCTACCCACACAGTAGGCACGCTACCCATATAGGGCGCGCTACGCATATAACGCCCACAGCCTGTGTTAAATATCAAGTGCGCTACGCGTATGCTGCGCGCTACGCGTTGGGCAGGGGCGCTACCCATATAGCGACAGAGCCAAAAAATTTTGTTTTTTGCGTCCGAGCTCATGCCCAAATGCCTTAAAGGGCTTCCAAGTAGGTTCTCCATCATTGCTCAGTGATTTTTGAACAGGATTGTGGTGTTTTGAAGTGGGGAAAATAATGTATATGATGTGGAGAGGTGAAAGCCTATGTTCATGGTAGACTTATTCCTTAGGGTTTTAAATACATATTGATGGCTTTGTGAAGATTTTCCCACCTTGTATGGTTGATTTATATACCTCTGCATATATTGTCAAAGTCTCACTGCCCTCACACTCTCAGTTTATCATTTTACCACTGCTGTCATCATAATTATTTTACCACTGTCATGGCTATTTGTTTCACTGTGGTCATTGTCACATTGTGTCCCATTTCCCATTGATAAACACAGTCTTGTACTCATTTTCCCTTTTGACAAATTTTATCCAGTATTTACAAAGGCTGCACACTATATTTGCACTTGGTACTCATTTGTCAAAATTCACTTGTGATCCAAAACAGAGACTGTTTTTTATGCCAATTCACTAAACAGAGCTTACCATTGTGACTTATTTTCTTATGGTGTTTTGGTACATATGCAACATATTTGGGTTTTGAGCATGCATTAAAACTTTTGACTTCACTACACCTATATCAGCATCCATATTGCAGACATCTTGTTTTCAAAGCTATGTCAGAGACAGATTCGGTTTATGAGCAGGAATATGACAGTGATTCCACAGCAGAGGGTAATGTGCCATGGAGGCCTCACAAAGGTGGCAAAGGCGGTAAGCATCTCAGGGAGAAGCCTACTTCTTTGGCTCAATTGCAGGCTTGCCCGCTTGCAATGGATTGTTTTCGGTATCAGTCATGTTTTCGATACTGTGAGATGATTTCAAAAACCCAGCTTCATCATGAACTAGCTCGTCTATTTGTTCTACATTTACATGATGGCCGTGTAAACCTCGCCGAAGTTGATTTCATTCAGTCACCAGTGACTATTGCTCAGGCCACCGGGATATCAAATATAGGAGAGGAATGGAACAAACGTCAGCAGTTAGAGAAATTCCACTATGAGCCATACATCAAACCTGGGTATATGAGGCACCTAAGCAGAGTTTTTCCTTTCAGATTCCTGAAGGATGAGTTTGCACCACTGATGAAACTCATCATTCGGTATTTCAGTTGCGAGGGCAGATTCTCGCGTCTTTATGCGTACCATGTCATTTGTTGATGCACTTCACGAGGTACGTATGATGAACATTCTTTACTTCATGTATGTAACAACACAGAAGGATGATGATTTTTGGACAGAAAATTACTGACACAATGACAGAAGAATATAATAGCTACGGCGATCAGATGTTGTGTTGCTCAGTTGACACGGCGGGGCATCCATTGGGGGATTCATCTCTCGTGACTTATTTTACGGCCGTATGACAACCTCTTGAAGTTCATGATGGAGAGGAGAACTTTACATTATTTCTTCATTCTGAGTCGAGCATATCTTTACTCATT
The DNA here is from genome assembly GCA_034641835.2 of Pinus albicaulis. NCBI lineage: Eukaryota > Viridiplantae > Streptophyta > Pinopsida > Pinales > Pinaceae > Pinus > Pinus albicaulis. The sequence goes on along the minus strand of CM076582.1, from coordinate 837,243,958 downwards.
GTATGTGACATACAGGCGAGGCACATGGCCTTGTTGCGGCATTCCTGTGTCTCTCTCACCGGGGTGGAAGGGGTCCCGTTGACTACATCAGCACGAGTATCTCCTGGGGTGGAAAGTAGACCTTCTTCTTGGCCAAGATGCAGTTGGGGTAGAGCTGAGGGCCCGTATGATGAGGGCCCATCAGGAGGCCGGGACACGGATTTCACGATTATTGATGTTGATGCGAGCTCTCCTAGCTCGAAACTGAAAGAGATCATCCAGAAGCAGAGAGCCTAGAATGACATGCTGAAAGAGAAATTGTAGAGGGCTCAGTGGGTGATAAACTACCTGGAGCAGCGTAACAAACAGCTGGAGGATGAGCACGAACTTTATGAGCTGCGGCGAATCCGTGAAGATCGACAATTGGCCCAGAAGAGACCCGGCGACATGACACCAATTGATCGAGATTCTTGCCTCACACGTGTTAACATTCATTTGGAGAAGTTGATTGAAAAAGCCAACAGAGACAAAGACATGCTTCACATGAAGGTCATTGTGGGCCGCCTTTTGTCTTATATGGCTTAAGGAGCTAGAGATTTCTAAAGAGGAGGTTGAGCGAAGCACTAAAACGGTGGAAAAGGCCTAATCCACTTCGGATTTTGGCCGAGGCTTTGTTGGCTGGGCATAATACATGATGGAGGGTATTCGCTCTGAATTTGAGCAAATTCAGAGAAGTTTTTGTCATTTTGAAATATTTTGGTCCAAAAACAGATTTTTCAGCTATACGAGTAGCGCGTCGACGTGCTCGCTTTTGTTTGGGACACTTGCTGAAGGAAAAATTTATATTTTTGGGTTTTTCATGGTAATTTATGCATGCTCAAGAATTTCCGAAGCATTTCATCAGGTTCTGGATGGTCAAAAGGCCCAAAAACACCATGAAAACCACCTTGCTGCCACTTTTTGCACCAACAGGAAGTACTTCTGGGAGAATGAATTTTTGGAGGGTTAAATGAGCTCCAAATTGGTAAATTCCACTTGGGTTGGATATCCAACATCCAGGGCTTTCCAACGAGCTATCATGAGCTCAATTTGGATGCTGGGAAGTGCCTCAAAAATAGGTTGAAAGGCGTGCTACGCGTATGGCTAAGGGGTGCTACGCATATGGATTTTTGGTCAATTTTTCACCTTCCAGCTCAGGATTTCGGCCAGTTGGGACCAGTTTTGCTTGTGGATGAAATTTTTGAGTTTTCATGATGTAAATCGATGGTTTGCATGTAACTTTGACTCACTTTTACCTCTTCTAGATGATTCACTCCTAAAAAAGTAAAAATCAGATGTAAGAATCAGTTTCCTCCCTTTTAGAGGCAAGTTGTTTAGATGCCTATTTTCTAGTTCTTTGTTTAGAATTAGTTGGAACTGCTCCTAGAAGGAGGAATTAGACCCCTAGAGGTGTGGGAAGGGGTTAGGAGGTCTATATGATGTAATTTTTGAGACATTCTACAGGTTGGACTCTTGGGAAACTTTTGGCAAATTAGTGTACATATTTTTCATATTTTGGCTAAGGAAAGATCAGAGGTTTTGCAGCACCTGTTGGGATTCTTGTGGCTTTCAGTTCTTGATGGTGTTTTCTCTCAGTTTATTGTAATTTATTTCATGTTTAATGTATGCCATCCCTTCTTATGCTTCTGAAACTAAATGAATGAGTAGATGAGGTTGAATCCATTGTTTACAGTGCTCTACCTTTGAATTCGTTTAGTTTTATATTTTTTCGCCTGTTTGAAAAGGATTCATGTTCATCCTTGCCCTTTTCAGCTCCTTGTCTTTCTGATCCATCCATATACTCAATCAAAAGCATCAGGACTATTGCCTACCTCGCCCCAACTCGAATTCTGCAAAGATCTGGCCTTATCCCCGTACCCAAAATTGTTTTTTCCCATTTCTCCAACAAAAACCCAAAAAATCAAAATCATTCCTATCTCTTTACTAGCCTAAAATCAGTATTCATTGTTCGTTATAAGTCATCTCAGCCCCTTTGAATATCCTTTGCCGAGATAGACCCGGAGAGAGCCCTCTCCTGTCCTCATAGGGCTAGCTACGAGGCTGAGCGTGGTTTGATGTAGCCTTGATTTTTACCTTATTTCAGCCTAAGGTAGATTTGAGCGCTAACATAGTGGCGACCATACTGGGGAAACTCTCAATGGTTTGCTTGTTGATGTGTTTGTTTCATGAGTCTTAGACGGAGTCTGAAGTCACGCCAGGTAGCTTTCGAAACGCTTTTTCCATGCATAAGAGGAAGTAGATAAACGCTGCTTCAGTCGATCTCCGGTAAGCTTGTGAATGCAGCACTTGATTTGCAAATCACCCCAGTATACTTGTTCGTTCTAGACCTTTGGATGATTGAGTCTAGAAGTCGATAGGCTGAAGATAATTGATTGTGTTCCTTGAAATTTTTCCCGAATAGATCAATACACTGGCTTCAAGAAGGCATACCAGATCAAATCCTGATCCAAATCCACCTCCAGTATATGAAAACCCCAACCTAATCCCAAGAATTTTCCGTTGAGAAGCTCCTATTGTTCCTTTGGTCAAATCTCACTCAGATCCCACTGTTTTTGAATACATTGATGATATTGAGTTTGACGATCAGTTTGAGTTATCATTGTTTGAAACCAAATCCGAAAGTGCCACTGGTTCTACCGTTATTAATCCCGAGTTCATCAAGTATTTAGAAGTTGAGCAAGCAAATAGATCTATCGACAATTATATTCTGAATCTGCAAAATTCCATCGTGGCTACCAACATTCCCGAATTCATTTAATCTGCTTCACAAACTCTTGGACCATCTGCAGTTGCATCTAGTTCATGGATTCCCACTGAACCTTCCTTTATCCCTACCATTCCTGTTCAGCCTGAGATTTCTGATCAGCAATTAGCAGTAGTTTCTCCTCCATCTCCACCGCATACACCTTGTTCACCTACTGCTCCCAGTCCTCCTGTTTCTCCGAGACAGCAGATTATCAATCCGCCGAGAGTCATGGCTGCCAGATTTTCACCTCTTGCTTTGCCGGCCAATTTAGATCCTATGCCTGCTGATTACCAGAGCAAGATTCCTATATTTGATGGCACACCACAGAGTATATCATCTCAGCAGCATATTGTCCGAATGACAGACTTTTTGGACCTGCATGAAGTTGATGCAGAAAATGTTTCAATGAGATTGTTTGCCTAGACTTTTGGAGGAGAGGTTTGTAAATGGTTCAGAGCTCTACAGGCCAGAAGTATCAATACATTGCAAGAGCTTCAGACACAATTTTTAGATCGATGGGAGATGAAAAAAGATCCGCTGCAGATCACTTCAGAGTATACAAACATCAAGCGTAATCCTGGTGAGTCCGTTCAGGATTATATTATCAGATTCAATACAGTGTATAATGCAATCCCAGATGACTTAAGACTGTCTAAAAAGTCAGCTCTTCTTAAATTCCCGGATGGTTTTGATCCGGAGATGGCTTATTCTCTACGAGACAGAGATCCGCCTACCTTAGAAGATATGCAGAAGATTGCCGTTAGTGTGGAGGCGAATCTGAACGATAAGAGAGCACGGTTGAAAGCAGAGAAAAGAGTGACTATAAAGGAAGAGCCTTCCACGTCTATATCCGAATAGCACTTGCTTCGTGAGATGGAAAAAATGCTCAAAAGGATGACACTTGACAAACCTGAAATGCAGATTCGTAATCCAAACTACCGTGGCCAGCAGCAACCTCAGTTCAGAATTAAGCAGCGTGAACAAAGACCACAAGAGCCGGCAGCCCAGCAGCAGATTAAAACTCCTCTTTTGCAGAATTTTGTGAGTCAAGATTCAGACGATGATGATGATGATGTAGCAGGTGAGCAAAATCATTTCTTTACTCCCGACGATCTGCCTATTTATATTACTGAGGATGAAGAATATGGAGAAAGTTCAGCCGCCCAGAAAGATGAGGATTTCATTTTAGCAAATGATGCAGATTTAGAGGAAGAGTCAGATGATTACCAAAGAGGATATTTGAATTCTTTGTCTGCTCAACAGAAGAAATACTCATTAAGAAACCAAGATGTGCCCATAAATCCAATTCAGAAAAGAAAAGAAGCTTCAGCACCGAAGACGGATTCACCCATACCACAGAAGAAAGGAAAAGAAACAATTGATCTCGCAGCTAGTAAAGTATCATCCGCAGAAAAGGTAAATCAGTCAAGTATAATGAAGGATAAGGCTGAAAATAAGGAAGTTCCGGTCAAAGAAGTCGAAAGAGTTTCAGCATTTAGTTTGGAAAATGAAATTTCCAAATTAAAAATATCTATTCCTTTGACAGAATTCATGAAGAACAACAGCTACCGTGGTCAAGTCTCCAAAATTCTGAATTTTGATCCAATGTTTGACACAGTAAATGTTGAAGATGATCAGCCAGAATTGATTTTCGGGCTTGCATTAGATGGTGAGTCCCCTGACAGTGATGTTCCTCCCTTTTATATCAGTTTGAGGTTGCATGAATATGTATTACACAATGCCATGTTTGATTCGGGTGCTTCGCACAATCTGATGCCAAAGGCGATCATGGAAAAATTGGGACTAGACATTACAAGAAAATATCATGATTTGTATTCATTTGATTCTAGCCGTGTGAGGTGTATAGGACTCATCAAATATTTGGTTGTAAGCTTAGATCAAATTCCAGCGAAGAATGTCTTGATGGATGTGGTTGTGGCGGACATTCCTCCGCGATTTGGAATGCTCCTTTCAAGATCTTGGGGGGCGAAGTTGAAAGGCACACTTCAGTTAGATTTCTCTTATGCGACAATTCCAGTCTTCGGTCAAATGAGAAAATTATATCAAGAGCAGAAGATGAAATACATGATAACCAGCAAAGAGAAGCCAATCAATCATCCTGTAAATTATGTACATACCGACTTAGAGTCGTTTGTGTTGCTTGCTGATAGTTTTAATGATATAGATAGTCAATTAGTTCAGGCGGAAGATATACCAGAAATCACTGAGAATTTTAGAGAAGTTCTGCAAAAAGAAAGAAGAGAAAAACAAGCTACTGTGGAGCAATCAGCTGAAGACAATGGGCAGCAAACAGGAAAAACAGAGCTGGCGCAATTTCAGCATTTAGAGGACGATGAAGATGGTCTTTGGACCATGGATTTTGATGGCGCAATGGGTAGTGACGGTGCTGGAATTGGTGTTTGGATTCGTAGTCCATTTTCCGCTCCGGATAAGGTTCCAAGCAATGTGAGAGTGTGTTCCTACAAGCTAGCATTTGACTATTCTAATAATGAAGCGGAATATGAGGCTCTAATTGTTGGCCTTAAGATTCTTAGAAAGCTGAAAGCGAAAAGGATTGCAGTGTATGGTGATTCAGAGTTGGTGATAAAGCAGGTTAAAGGCGAGTTTCAGGCCAAGCATCCTCGCATGAGGGCTTACCGTAATGTAGTTTTAGATATTCTGAAGTTATTTTCTGATCATACCTTGACATGTGTGCCTCGCATACAAAATGGTGTTGCTGATGGACTTGCTAAGGTAGCAAGCAATTTAAAAATTCCAATGAATTCCAGCAACAAGTTCGAGATTCATGTGAAACACCGCCCCACCGTTCCAGACAATCAGCGATGTTGGCAAGTCTTTCAGGATGACGAGGAGATTAGTGAATTTCTGCAGAATAAGGGTAAGTTTAAAGACACCTCCATAGATACAGAACATGATGATGGTAATGATGATATACAAATAAATCAAATGGAAGTGCTGCAACTTAAAGATAACATCATTCCTAAAGGATTGATTCCATTGGAGGAACTGTTTGATCAAGATGATGTAGCCCGCAAACCGACATTGAGGCCGACTGAGAAAGGTGTTGAAGAGGTAAATATTGGGATAGCTGAGAATCCCAAGATGGTAAAGTTATCAAAGTCATTGTCACCAAAGGTAAAGGCAGAGTATGTGAAATTGTTGTCTTCATTTTCTGATGCTTTTGCATGGGATTACTCAGATCTAAAAACATATGACACTAATATCATTCAGCATACTATCCCCATCAAACCAAATCAGAAGCCTTTTCGTCAAAAGTTGAGGAGAATCAATCCAAAGTTGCTGCCATCAATTGAAAAAGAGGTAAACAAGTTGTATAAGTTAGGAATCATTGTGCCTATCCGATTTTCAGATTGGATATCAAATTTGGTGCCCGCGAGAAAGAAAACAGGTGAGATCCGTTTATGTATCGACTTCAGAAATTTGAATAAGGTATCATTAAAAGACAATTATCCGCCGCCAAAAATGGACCATATATTGCAGCGAGTAGTTGGAGCATCAAGGATGTCACTACTCGACGGCTATTCAGGATACAATCAAATTTTAGTGCATGAAGATGATCGTGACAAGACTGCGTTCACCACTCCATGGGGAACGTTTCATTATGCAAAAATGTCGTTTGGTTTGAAGAATGCAGGTGCCACCTTTTAGCGTGCAATGGACATGGCTTTCGCCAACGAAAAGGATGTATTTTTGGTTGTTTACCTTGATGATTTAACTGTGTTTTCAAATTCTGATGAGGAACATTTATATCATTTGAAAGTTGTTTTCCAGAAGTACAGAAAATATGGCATTTCGCTGAATCCGAAAAAGAGCCTTTTTGCCATGGATGAAGGCAAGCTCCTTGGCCACATCATATCGAAAGACGGCATCCGAGTTGACCCTGCACGTGTTGAAGCCATCCAGCAGATTGAACAGCCCCGGAACAAGAAATAAATATAGTCATTTAATGGTAAAATGAATTTTCTGCGTCGTTTCATTCCAAATCTTGCTGAGCATCTTAGAGAAATCACGAACATGCTGAAAAAGGACAGTCAGGTAAAGTGGACAGAAGAGGCGGTGAAATCATTCAATTTGGTAAAGATAGCTCTTTCTTCAGCCCCTATTTTAATCAGCCCGGACTACACACAGGACTTCATTTTTTTTTCGTTTGCTTCTGAACACACATTGGCAGCGGTTTTAATGCAGAAAAGGGATGGAGTTGAGAAGCCCATTGCTTTTTTCAGTCGGATTATAAGGGACGGAGCATTGAAATACAATATTATTGAGAAACAAGCACTTGCGCTTGTAAAGGCCTTGAAAGATTTCCGTGTGTATATACTGCATTCCCACATTATAGCATATGTTCCTAACGCAGCAGTTAACGATGTGTTGGTACAGGCAGATCTAGAAGGAAGACGGGGTAAGTGGATCGCTGCGTTGTTAGAATACGATGTGGAGATTAAACCGACCAAGCTGATCAAAGGACAAGGACTTGCCAAGCTTATGGCTGAAACAAATCTGCATGCTCTAGATATAAATTTGATCGCTGCCATGTCCGATGAAGATGAGGAAAGTACGTCAGTTCAGGTATCTGATATTTTTGTTTCTTCCCCTTGGTATGCTGACATTTTATACGTGCTTCAGAATTTGTCTCCACCTCCTGGGATGCCTAGAAATAAGAGTAGAACATTGAAGTTGAGAGCTGCAAAGTTTTGCATACTGAATTCTGCATTGTATTGGAAAGACCCTGGTGGAATGTTGTTGAATTGTTTGGTAGAGGAGGAAGCCAAAAGAGTTTTGGAGGACTTTCACAGAGGAGACTACGGCGGCCATCTGTTTTGGAAAACCACAGCGAATAAGATTCTAAGGGCAGGTTACTATTGGCCTTCTTTGTTTTCAGATGTATACAAGGCTGTTAAGAATTGTCACGAATGCCAAATTTTCGAAGGGAAGCAGAAACTACAGCCTTTGCCTCTCAAACCAATTGAAGTTAGTGCATTCCAACAGTGGGGATTGGATTTCATCGGGGAAATCCACCCCGCATCTTTCGGACAACATAGATGGATATTGATGCCTACGGACTACTTCACGAAATGGATCGAGGTGATTCCCACTCGACAGGCCATGGATGCAGTAATTATCTCTTTTCTTGAAAACAATATTCTGTCACGTTTTGGGTGTCCTAGTAAAATAATCACAGATAATGCAGCGGCCTTCAAGTCTAAGAGGACGGTTGAATTTTGCTATAAGTACAATATCAGCTTGGGACATTCGACCGCCTACCATCCGCAAGGAAATGGCTTGGCGGAATCTTCAAATAAGTCCTTGGTGAATATCATTAAGAAATTGTTGGAAATCAATAAAAAGGGCTGGCACAAGAAATTAGTGAATGCACTGTGGGCTGATAGGGTAAGTCAGAAAAATTCTATTGGCATGTCTCCTTTCGAGTTGGTGTACGGGATAGACACGGTTTTTCCTACTTCGCTTGCTGTCCCGGTAGTCAAATTGCTTCAGGAGGCTGGTAGTGAGGAAGATCCCATGCAACGGAGGATTAATCATATGATTCATTTACAGCAGACACGGGAGGAGGTATTTCAAAATACTTTCAAGTTGCAGGAGCGCATCAAGAAGATTTATGACAGGAAGGCAAAAGCAGATAAGTTTCAGCTAGATGAGGTGGTTTTGAAGTGGGATGCTCGGAATGAAGATAAGGGAAAGCACGGAAAATTTGAAAACCTATGGAAGGGTCCTTTCAAGATAGCAGCGTATCGTGGTCAAAACGCCTTTCTTCTCAAGGAAATGAATGGAGATGATTGTCCTGGAGGGCCGATCAATGGTCGGCTGCTAAAGCGATACCACTTCTGAGTATTTTCTGCTGATTTCATCATCATTGTATATATCATTTTACTTCTGTTTTATTGCAAGTGTGTACTGATCTCTCATCTTCAGTCTGGGGCCCGGAGCGAAGGCTATAATTTTGGAGATGGAGGTTGGTTAGTTTGAAGTTTTTCAAGTCAGTTTTATCAGTGTTTTCAGTCTTAGAGTCGAGTTAGTTTTGGTCAAGTTTCAGTTGCTTTTCAGTCAAGTTTGCAGTCAATAAATGTATCAAAAGTTTTGTGTTATCTGTTGAAATAATGACTCCATCGCCCAATGGATGAAGGCACTGTCTGACTCCCCCAGAGATCTGCCGTTCTTGGCATCTCCTCGGAGCCACCATCCCCCATTGGAGCCAATGTTAGAGTCGGTCCTTATAGCCCTCCGTCAGAGATCAGTTCGCTTTTTGCATATCATTCTTAGGTGTCTCGATCGTTCCACTTCGTTGAATTTCGCTAGGAACATGCCATTGACTGACGTGGGGGTCTGGTTGTCATGTGTTTCCTCATGCTTGTACCTGCAGGGCTAAATAAAATTCCTCAAAATAGTCATTGCATTCATTGTTATAAATGTTTAGTTTCGTTAAAAAGAGTCTTTAGTCCTAGATTCTAGGGTTTTCAAGTCCTTTGCATACATGTCATAAAGCCCGCAGGCCATGAGGTTGGTTTCGCAAGTTTTCTATTTCACATTTTTATTATCAAAAGCATTTGAAGACATTTCTAGTCCAAAACTCTATTTTGGAACTAGAAATTGTCGATTTTCATTGTTTGTAATAATTGTATTTGTTTCACCATAAGAAGTTTCAAAGCAAGCCTCTGATCTTTTCCGAAGCCAAGTGCCGCATCCCTGCAAAAGACAACAAATTATTATCAGTCCAAGACTCAGAAAAAGCAAGAGAAAGTCAAAGAACAGCATTGTATAAAATGACCAAATGACAAAGTGCCGAAACATTATAAAAGTGGGTTAGCAAACAAATTTAAAATCAAATCTGATTTTATGGGATATTTTTCTTCACATATAAGCCATGAAAAATCATTCATTCACACAAATCTTCAAGGCAGAAGTTGAAGTGGTGCAGTGGAGGGCCGAAGACGTGTTTGCAGAGTTGTTGACAGGCTTTGGAGGTGCGCGCTACCCACATAGTAGGCGCGCTACCCATATAGGGCGTGCTACGCACATAACACCAACAGCCAGTGTTAATTAACACGGGCGCTACGCGTTGGGCAGGGGCGCTACCCATATAGCGACAGAGTCAAAAAATTTGTTTTTTGCATCCGAGCTCATGCCCAAACGCCTTAAAGGGCTTCCAAGTAGGTTCTCCATCATTGCTCAGTGATTTTTGAACAAGATTGTGGTGTTTTGAAGTGGGCAAAATAATGTATATGATGTGGAGAGGTGAAACCCTATGTTCATGGCAGATTTATTCCTTAGGGTTTTAAATACATATTGATGACTTTGTGAAGATTTTCCCACCTTGTATGGTTGATTTATATACCTCTGCATATATTGTCAAACTCTCACTGCCCTCACACTCTCAGTTTATCATTTTACCACTGTTGTCATCATCATTATTTTACCACTGTCATGGCTATTTGTTTCACTGTGGTCATTGTCACATTGTGTCCCATTTCCCATTGATAAACACAGTCTTGTACTCATTTTCCCTTTTGACAAATTTTATCCAGTATTTACAAAGGCTGCACACTATATTTGCACTTGGTACTCATTTGTCAAAATTCACTTGTGATCCAAAACAGAGACTGTTTTTTATGCCAATTCACTAAACAGAGCTTACCATTGTGACTTATTTTCTTATGGTGTTTTGGTACATATGCAACATATTTGGGTTTTGAGCATGCATTAAAACTTTTGACTTCACTACACCTATATCAGCATCCATATTGCAGACATCTTGTTTTCAAAGCTATGTCAGAGACAGATTCGGTTTATGAGTAGGAATATGACAGTGATTCCACAGCAGAGGGTAATGTGCCACGGAGGCCTCACAAAGGTGGCAAAGGCGGTAAGCATCTCAGGGAGGAGCCTACTTCTTTGGCTCAATTGCAGGCTTGCCCGCTTGCAATGGATTGTTTTCGGTATCAGTCATGTTTTCGATACTGTGAGATGATTTCACAAACCCAGCTTCATCGTGAACTAGCTCGTCTATTTGTTCTACATTTACATGATGGTCGTGTAAACCTCGCCGGAGTTGATTTCATTCAGTCACCAGTGACTATTGCTCAGGCCACTGGGATACCAAATATAGGAGAGGAATGGAACAAACGTCAGCAGTTAGAGAAATTCCACTATGAGCCATACATCAAACCTGGGTATATGAGGCACCTGAGCAGAGTTTTTCCTTTCAGATTCCTGAAGGATGAGTTTGCACCATTGATGAAACTCATCATTCGGTATTTCAGTTGCGAGGGCAGATTCTCGCGTCTCTATGCGTACCATGTCCGTTTGTTGATGCACTTCACGAGGGTACGTATGATGAACATTCCGTACTTCATGTATCGCAACATAGAGAGGATGATGATTTTTGTACAGAAGAAGACCTCGACACAGCAGCATAGAAGTATATATCATTACGCGCTGATCAAGATCGTAGTGGTACATCATTTGACACAGCAGGGCATTACTTGGGAGGATTTCATCTCTCGTGACTTATTTACAGCGCCGCAGCCGCCTCTCGAGGTAGTTCATGATGAGAGAGAGCCTTTACATCAGCCTGACATTCCTGAGATCGAGCATATCACTGCTCCATTGTATGTGACATACCAGCGAGGCCACAGGGCCTTATTTGCAGCGACACGATGAGTACTATCTCCACCCAGGGTGGAAGGGGTCTCGTTGACTACATCAGCAGAGCGAGTATTATCTCCACCAAGGGTGGAAGGGGTCTCGCCTTCTTCTTCAGCACAGGTACAGTTTTAGGACAGGGGCAAGAGGCCCATGCATGATGAGGGCCCATCAGGAGGCCGGGACACGGATTTCACGATCATTGATGTTGATGCGAGCTCTCCTAGCTCGAAACTGAAGGAGATCATCCAGGAGCAGAGGGCCGAGAATGACATGCTGAAAGAGAAATTGCAGAGGGCTCAGTGGGTGATAAAATATCTGGAGCAGCGTAACAAACAGCTGGAGGATGAGCACGAACTTTATGAGCTGCGGCGAATCCGTGAAGATCGACAATTGGCCCGGAAGAGACCCGGCGACATGACACCAATCGATCGAGATTCTTGCCTCACACGTGTTAACATTCATCTGGAGAAGTTGATTGAAAAATCCAACAGAGACAAAGACATGCTTCGCCACATGAAAGGTCATTATTGGGCTCGCATGCACGTCTGCAAAGCAAGAATGAAGATTCTGAAGAGGAGGTTGAGCGAAGCACTAAAACGGCGGAAAAGGCCTGATCCACTCCGGATTTTGGCCAAGGCTTCATTGGCTGGGCATGATACATGATGGAGGGTCTTCGCTCCGAATTTGAGCAAATTCAGAGAAATTTTTGTCATTTTGAAATATTTTGGTCCAAAAACAGATTTTTCAGCTATACGAGTAGCGCGTCGACGTGCTCGCTTTTGTTTGGGACACTTGCTGAAGGAAAAATTTATATTTCTAGGTTTTTCATGGTAATTTATGCATGCTCAAGTATTTCCGAAGCATTTCATCAAGTTCTGGATGATCAAAAGGCCCAAAAACACCATGAAAACCACCTTGCTGCCACCTTTTGCACCAGCAGGAAGTACTTCTGGGAGAATGAATTTTTGGAGGGGAAAATGAGCTCCAAATTGGGAACTTCTACTTGGGTTGGATAGCCAACATCCAGGGCTTTCCAACAAGCTATCATGAGCTCAATTTGGATGCTGGGAAGTGCCCCAAAATCAGGATGAAAGGCGCGCTACGTGTATGGCTCAGGGGCGCTACGCATATGGATTTTTGGTCAATTTTTCACCTTCCAGCTCAGAATTTCGGCCAGTTGAACCAGTTTTGCTTGTGGATGAAATTTTTGAGTTATCATGATGTAAATTGATGGTTGGCATGTAACTTTGACTCACTTTTACCTATTCTAGATGATTCACTCCTAAAAAAGTAAAAATCAGATGTAAGAATCAGTTTCCTCCCTTTTAGAGGCAAGTTGTTTAGATGCCTATATTCTAGCTCCTTGTTTAGAATTAGTTGGAACTATTCCTAGAAGGAGGAATTCGACCCCTAGAGGTGTGGGAAGGGGTTAGGAGGTCTATATGATGTAATTTTTGAGACATTCTACAGGTTGGACTCTTGGGAAACTTTTGGCACATTATTGTACATATTTTTCATATTTTGGCTAAGGAAAGATCAGAGGTTTTGCAGCACCTGTTGGGATTCTTGTGGCTTTCAGTTCTTGATGGTGTTTTCTCTCAATTTATTGTAAGTTATTTCATGTTTAATGTATGCCATCCCTTCTTATGCTTCTGAAACTAAATGAATGAGTAGATGAGGTTGAATCCATTATTTACAGTGCTCTGCCTTTGAATTCGTTTAGTTTTATATGTTTTCGCCTGTTTGAAAAGGATTCATGTTCATCCTTGCCCTTTTCAGCTCCTTGTCTTTCTGATCCATCCATATACTCAATCAAAAGCATCAGGACTATTGCCTACCTCGCCCCAACTCGAATTCTGCAAAGATCTGGCCTTATCCCCGGACCCAAAATTGTTTTTTCCCATTTCTCCAACAAAAACCCAAAAAATCAAAATCAAACATTCCTATCTCTTTAATAGCCTAAAATCAGTATTCATTGTTAATTATAAGTCATCTCAGCCCCTTTGAAGATCCTTTGCCGAGATAGACCCGGAGAGAGCCCTCTCCTGTCCTCGTAGGGCTAGCTACGAGGCTGAGCGTGGTTTGATGTAGCCTTGAGTTTTTCCTTATTTCAGCCTAAGGTAGATTTGAGCGCTAACATCATGGAGTCAATGTTAGTTCCAGTCTTCGCAACCTGTTACAAGAGATCAACATGAGCTCTTACTATGTCTGGTTTTGTTAGATGTTTTGCACATGATGTTCAGCACAAATAATGTCACAAGTGTATCCATCAGAAGAAGCTCGGAAAAATATTTCCAACGGTATATCACACTCCCATAACCGGTTTCTGGATTAGAAGATATGATCAAAATGAATGAGTGATTCTTGGTTATGCATGTTTTGAGGTCAGTTGCTGCACACAATGACAAGTTTAGTAAAAAATCAGTTTGTGAAATAATGGTGAGGAATTTTTCAAAAGTGAAAGATTTTTTTGTTCATAACATTCCAAATAACAAAAACCTCCTTCCGTTTATGCACAGGTGCAACTATGTGGGAGATATACAATGATATTTGGAGCCTACATTAAAACAAAGCAAAATTTTCATATTTTTTTACTGTTTTAGTCATTTTAGTGCAAAGCCAGTTTACAGCAGATGGAAAGTAATTTTGCAAAACCCAAAGAGGTTTTTGTTAAAAACAAGCCATATAACAAAAACCTCTTTCATTTTATTCAAAGGTGTCACGCATTGGGATATGTGACTATATCTTTACAGCTCATTTTCACAAATTTAAATTTTTAATGATTTCCTGTTTTAGAGATGATTTTGTGGAACAGATGTCGAGCAATTGGAAACGAATTTTCCAAATTTGAGAGAGGTTTTTCTCCAAAATGACCTTAGATACAAAAACCACTTTCCGTTTTGTAATAGGTGCTATGGTGTGGGAGATACGAGTTCATCTTCAACACCTATTTTCAGAAATTCGGCCCAAGTTTAATGTAACTGATTCTATTTTTAAGAAAATGGTTGAGCTCAATTCCCTTAGTACAAGGATGAGAAAATGTATATATTTTATGAGTTTCATAGTGTAGAGGTTGGATTTTTGCAGCAGAGTGAGGCTGCTATTGTTGTAACAGTTTGACAAAGAATTAATGAAATGATGCAGCTCTGATTCATGAGATTCATGTGGTGTGAGTTTTGCATATGTCTTTCTTTCTGTTTCATATGTATCTTGTTATGTTTTACTATTCATTCATAATCATTTCTAGTTGAATGTTTCTAAGTGAGAAGGGTATAATTTAGCTTACTTCTCTACCCTGGAGAAGCATTCATGTTCTGTGTTTTCTTCTGCCTGAAAAGGATTCATACATTAATGCCCTTTTCAGCTATCTTAAATAGTCTTTTCACCCCATTTAAATTTCAATTTGAATGCTTAAGCTCTTGCCTATCTTGCCTCATGAGATAATCTGCATCTTTCATTTAATTTCCCTGCTCATGCTATCCTTTGTCTCCATACTTCCCAGAAAACTCAGATATTCATTAAAACCCCTTTTCCTATCAATTTACTAGCCTAAAATCAGTTCCCATTTTAAGTCATCTCGCACCTTATTGCTCATTAATCGAGATTGACTGGAGAGAGCCGTCTCCTGTCCTCGTAGGGCTAGCTACGAGGCTGAGCTTGGTTTGATGTTGCCTTGAACCTCGTCTTCTTACAGCCTGAGGCAGATTTGAGCACGAACATAGTGGCGACCATACTGGGGAGAAACTTAAAAAGTTTACTTTTTATAGACGGAGCCTGAAGTCACGCCAGGTAGCCTTCGAAACGCTTTTTTTATGCATAAGAGAAGTAGATAAACGCTGCTTCAGTCGATCTCTAGTTTAACTTGTAATTGTAGCATTTAACTTGTGAATTGCCCCAGTATATGTATTAAGTTTCAAATCTGATTGTTGATGGTGGACAACGGTCAGACACATATGAAGGCTGAAACATTCACCTGGCGACTCCAACTCAATCCAGATATTCTAGTGCTCACTGATCCATTCATGCAATGGTAGGGTATGTGGTAGACCCTGTGCTTTGTGAAGTTTTAAAAGAAGTTAGAGATTGGTTAGTGGATTTTGAAATTAATGAAGCATTTTTCAGTGCCGTGCTTCAATTTTTGAGATCTCCAAAGTTTCCTGCTGAAGCTAAAACTGGTTTCTTTGAGTTAGTTGTTGAAAAGTTTGAGAAGGAGATTCAGTATTTAAACGATCAGATCCAATCATATGAATTCCGAGATCCCAAAAATTTCTTGGAAACTCTCCCTCCTTCAAAACAAGAAACAATAGAACTACCTGTGGATGTTTGCATTGACAGTGTGCAGCTGGAAGTATGTATTGCAGAGTTGGGGCAGCAAACAGAGTCTGGATTTTGCGATCCTATTGCAACATATATGGAAAAAAATTTTATTCTGAATGATAGATCAAACTGTCTTTTACATAACCAGACTCATTATGTGCATGTATGGCTGCCAGCAATTACATCTGTGTCCTGGTGGAAGCACTTTCAAGCAGCATCCTTGTCACAGTTACTTGATTGGTTGATCTGGCATTACAGTGTTACTTGATCTATTGGTTTTGCAGCAAAGTAGGGGAGATTTGTAAATAAATAAGATGCCAAAGGCAACATTTCAGTTTCCGGTATTTGCTTATGTACAAGTTGCAGTATGTATATGTTTTTGGATTGGTATTAGTAGTTTGGTTTGCAGTTGTTTGACTCCATGCCCAAAGGATAAGGCACTGGTCTGCTCTCCCAAAGTTCTGCTGTTCTTGGCACCTCCAAGGAGCTACCATCCCCATTGGAGCCAATGTTAGTTCCATTCTTCGCAGCCTGTTACCAGAGATCAACATGAGCTCTTACTATGTCTGGTTTTGTTAGATGTTTTGCACATGATGTTCAGCACAAATAATGTCACAAGTGTATCCATCAGAAGAAGCTCGGAAAAATCTTTCCAACGGTATATCACACTCCCATAACCGGTTTCTGGATTAGAAGATATGATCAAAATGAATGAGTGATTCTTGGTTATGCATGTTTTGAGGTCAGTTGCTGCACACAATGACAAGTTTAGTACAAAATCAGTTTGTGAAATAATGGTGAGGAATTTTTCAAAATTGAAAGAGTTTTTTTGTTCATAAAATTCCAAATAACAAAAACCTCCTTCCGTTTATGCACAGGTGCAACTATGTGGGAGATATACAATGATATTTGGAGCCTACATTAAAACAAAGCAAAATTTTCATATTTTTTTACTGTTTTAGTCATTTTAGTGCAGAGCCAGTTTACAGCAGATGGAAAGTAATTTTGCAAAACCCAAAGAGGTTTTTGTTAAAAACGAGCCATATAACAAAAACCTCTTTCATTTTATTCAAAGGTGTCACGCATTGGGATATGTGACTAGATCTTTACAGCTCATTTTCACAGATTTAAATTTTTAATGATTTCCTGTTTTAGAGATGATTTTGTGGAACATATGTCGAGCAATTGGAAACGAATTTTCCAAATTTGAGAGAGGTGTTTCTCCAAAATGACCTTATCTACAAAAACCTCTTTCAGTTTTGTAACAGGTGCTATGGTTTGGGAGATACGAGTTCATCTTCAACACCTATTTTCAGAAATTCGGCCCAATTTTAATGTAACTGATTCTATTTTTAAGAAAATGGTTGAGCTCAATTTCCTTAGTACAAGGATGAGAAAATGTATATATTTTATGAGTTTCATAGTGTAGGGGTTGGATTTTTGCAGTAGAGTGAGGCTGCTATTGTTGTAACAGTTTGACAGAGAATTAATGAAATGATGCAGCTCTGATTCATGAGATTCATGTGGTGTGAGTTTTGCATATGTCTTTCTTTCTGTTTCATATGTATCTTGTTATGTTTTACTATTCATTCATAATCATTTCTAGTTGAATGCTTTTAATTAAGAAAGGTAGAATCCATTTTATTGCTCTGCCTTGGGAAAGCGTTCATTTTATGTGTACCTTCTTCTGTCTGAAAATGATTCATTATGTATGCCCTTTTCGGCCTCTCAGCAGTCTTTCCACTCCATATAATTTCAATTTGAATGCTTAAGCTCTTGCCTATCTTGCCTCATGAGATAATCTGTGTCTTTCATTTAATCTCTCTGCTTCATGCTGTCCTTTGTCCCCATACTGCCCAGAAAACCCAGTCATTTATCAAAATACCCCTTTCCTATCTATTTACTAGCCTAAAATCAGTTCCCAATTTAAAGTCATCTCAGCCCCTTTAAAGACCTTTTGCCGAATAGACCCGGAGAGAGCCCTCTCCTGTCCTCGTAGGGCTAGCTACGAGGCTGAGCGTGGTTTGATGTTGCCTTGAGTCTTACCTTATTTCAGCCTAAGATAGATTTGAGCGCTAACAAGGGGATTTAGCAGTTAATGATTTTAGGGGTTAGAAGTTAGGGGCTAATGGGGTTAGGTTTTATGGGGTTAGATGGGTTAGGGGTTGGGAATTAGGGTTTAGAGATTTAGGGCTTAGGGGTTTAAATGGGTTATAGGGGTTTAGAGTTTTAGGGGGTTAGGGGATTTAGTAGTTAAGGATTTTTTGGGTTAAGGGTTAGGGTAGGGGGTTAAATTGGTTAGGGTTTTAGGGGGTTAAATGGGTTAGGCCAGTTGGGAAATAGGGTTTAAGGGGTTACGGGTTTAGGGTTTAGAGGTTTAGGGTTTAAGGGGTTAAATGGGTTAGGGGTTTAGGGGTTTAGGAGGTTAAATGGGTTAGGGGTTAAGGGTTTAAGGGTTAGTGGTTAAGTGTTTAGAGGTTTAGGGTTTATGGATTAAATGGGTTAGGGGTTTAGAGGTTTATGGTTTAGGGGGTTAAATGGGTTAGGGGTTGGGAATTAGGGTTTAATGGGTTAACTGGGGTTAAGGGGTTATAGGTTTAGGGTTTAGGGGGTTAAATGGGTTAGGGGTTTAGGGGTTAGGGGATTTAGCAATTAAGGATTCTAGGGGTTATAATTTAGGGGCTAATGGGGTTAGTTTTTAGGGGGTTAGATGGGTTGGGGTCGGGAATTAGGGTATAAGGGGTTAGGGTTAAGGGTTTAATGGTTTAGGGTTTAAGGGGTTAGGGGTTAAGGGTTTATAGGTTTAGGGTTTAGGGGGTTAAATGGGTTAGGGGTTTACTAGGGGTTTAGGTGGTTAAATGGGTTAGGGGTTAAGGGTTTAGAGGTTTACGTTTTGGGGGTTAAATGGGTTAGGGGTTAAATTAGTTGCTTATTTTTTGCGCCTCAATGTAACAATTTTGTAAGTATTGTTGCAGCTTGTTGCCATGTCTTATTTATTTATTAATTTATAGTACTTGTTAGCCATTGCTTTACATTTATTGATGAAGATGTCTATTGCAATCAAACCAAATGTATGTTCAATATCTAGTTTCAAACTCAGCCACAGTGTTGTCACATAATTTAAGTCCGAAGAATGGCCATCTGATGATGTCTTAGTAACCAGACTACACCTCATGACTAGTCCAGAAACCATACTCGTGTATTGATGGCAAAACTAATACGGGCGCCCTCAAATGAATCAACACGACCCGAATGCGCTTGGTCGGGCACCCTCACACGGCGCGACACGACACGCCCGACCGAATGATGCCACAAGGGAGAAAACAACAAACATGCCACCCGAACGTGCACAAGGCACCCGGGAGGTCACAACTTAGCAAACCTGATACGGGCACCCTCAAACGATATGGCCCAACCCGACCCGAATGCGCCCAGTCAGGCGACCTCACACGGCACGCCCGACCGAACGATGCCACAAGGGAGAAAATGGAAAACAACCGCTCGAACGTGCACAAGGTACCCAGGTGGTCACAACTTAGCAAAATTGATACGGGCGCCCTTAAACGAATCGCCTGACCCAAACGTGCCTGGTCGGGCACCATCACACGGCGCGCCTGACTAAACGATGCCATAAGGGAGCAAATGAAAAACGGGCCACCCGAACTTGCACAAGGCACCCAAGCGGTCACAACTTAGCAAAACTGATACGGGCGCCCTCGAACGAAATGGCCCGACCCAACCCGAACGCGCCCGGTCGGGCGACCTCACACGGCGCGACACAGCGCACCCGACCAAACGATGCCACAAGGTAGAAAATGGAAAACAGGCCGCCCGAACATGCACAAGGCACCCAGGTGGTCACAACTTAGCAAAACTGATACGGGCACCCTTGAATGAATCGACCCGACCCGAACGCGCCCGGTCGGGCGCCCTCACACCGCGCGACATGGTCCGCCCGATCAAATGATGCCACAAGGGATAAAATAGTAAACGAGCCACCCGAACGTGCACAAGGCACCCGAGCAGTCACAACTTAGCAAAACTGATATGGGCGCCCTCGAATGAAATGGCCCAACCCGACCTGAACACACCCTGTCGGACGATCTCACACGGTGTGACATAGCGTGCCTGACCGAATGATGCCATAAGGGAGAAAGCGGCAAACAGGCTGCCTGAACGTGCACAAGGCACCCGGGTGGTCACAACTTAGCAAAAATGATACGGGCGCCCTCAAACGAATCGACCTAACCCGAACGCACCCGGTTGGGCGCCCTCACATGGCGCGCCCGACCGAACGATGCCACAAGGGAGCAAATGACAAACAGGCCACCTGAATGTGCACATGGCACCCAAGCGGTCACAACTTAGAAAAACTGATATGGGCACCCTCGAACGAAACGACCCGACCCGACCCGAACACGCCTGGTCGAGTGACCTCACACGGCGCGCCCCACTGAACGATACCACAAGGGAGAAAATGGAAAACGGGCCACCCGAACGTGCACAAGGCACCTGGGTAGTCACAACTTATCAAAACTGATACA
Source organism: Pinus albicaulis (assembly GCA_034641835.2). Lineage (NCBI taxonomy): Eukaryota > Viridiplantae > Streptophyta > Pinopsida > Pinales > Pinaceae > Pinus > Pinus albicaulis. Next base: position 837,223,612 of record CM076582.1, on the reverse strand, counting down.
GGCGCCCTCAAATGAATCAACCCGACCCGAACGCACCCGGTCGGGTGCCCTCACACGGCGCGACACGGTGCGCCCGACTGAATGATGTCACAAGGAAGAAAAGTGCAAATGAGCCACCCGAACGTGCACAAGGCACCCAGGTAGTCACAACTTAGCAAAACTGATACGGGCGCCTTCACATGGCGTGCCCGACCGAATGATGCCACAAGGGAGAAAATGGCAAATGGGCCACTCGAACATGCACAAGGCACCCAAGCGGTCACAACTTAGCAAGACTGATATAAGCACCCTCGAACGAAATGGCCGGACCCGACCCGAACTTGCCCGGTCGGGTGACCTCACATGGCGCGCCCGACCGAATGATGCCATAAGGGAGCAAACAACAAACTGACCACCCAAACGTGCACACGGCACCCCGGTGGTCATAACTTAGCAAAACTAATACGGGCACCCTCGAACGAAACAGCTCGACCTAAACGCGTCCGGTTGGGCGACCTCACACTGCATGACACGGCGCACCCAACCGAACGATGCCACAAGGGAGAAAACAAAAAATAGGTCGCCCGAACGTGCACAAGCTGGCACGCAGGCGGTCACAACTTAGAAAAACTGATACGGGCGCCCTCAAATGAAACAACCTGACCTGACCCGAACGCGCCCAGTCGGGTGACCTCACATGGTGTGACACGGCGCGCCTGACTAAAAGATGCCACAAGGGAGAAAATGGCAAACGGGCCGCCCGAATGTGCACAAGGGACCCGGGTGGTCACAACTTAGCAAAACTGATACGGGTGCCCTTGAATGAAACGACCCAACCCGAACGCACCTGGTCGGGTGACCTCACACGGCGCGACACGGCACGCCCGAACGAACGATGCCACAAGGGAGAAAATGGAAAATGGACCACCCGAACGTGCACAAGGCACCCGGGTGGTCACAACTTAGCAAAACTGATACGAGCACCTTCGAACGAAACGGCCCGACCCGACCCGAACGCTCCCGGTTGGGCGACCTCACACTACGCGACACGCCGCGCCCGAACGAACAATGCCACAAGGGAGAAAATGGAAAACAGGCCGCCCAAATGTGCACAAGGCACCCAGGCGGTCACAACTTAGCAAAAATGATACCGGCGCCCTCGAACGAATCGGCCCGACCCGAACGCACCCAGTCGGGCGCCCTCACACGGCGTGCCTGACCGAACGATGCCACAAGGGAGAAAATGGCAAACAGGCCACCTGAGTGTGCACAAGGCACCCAGGTAGTCACAACTTAGCAAAACTGATACGGGCGCCCTCGAACAAAACGGCCTGACCCGACCCGAACGCGCCCGATCGGGTGACCTCATACGGCGCGACACGGCGCGCCCGAACGAACGATGCCACAAGTGAGCAAATGGTAAATGGGCCACTCGAACGTGCACAAGGCACTCGGGCAGTCACAACTTAGCAAAACTAATACGGGTGCCCTCGAACGAAACGACCCGACATGAATGTGCCCAGTCGGGCGACCTCACACTGCGTGACATGGCGCGCCCGACCGAACGATGCCACAAGGAAGTAAACAGCAAACGAGTTGCCTGAGCATGCACGAGCTGGCACCCAGGTAGTCACAACTTATCAAAACTGATACGGGCGCCCTCGAATGAAACGGCCCGACCAGAACATGCCCGGTCAGGCGACGTCACACAGCGCGACACGATGCACCCGAACAAACGATGCCACAAGGGAGAAAATGGCAAACAGGGCACCCGAACGTGTACAAGGCACCCCGGCCATCACAACTTAGAAAAATTGATACGGGCGCCCTCAAACGAATCGGCCCGACCTGAACATGCCCGGTCAGGCGCCCTCACATGGCGCGCCCGACTGAACGATGCCACAAGGGAGCAAATGGAAAACGGGCCACCTGAACGTGCACAAGGTACACAGGAAGTCACAACTTAGAAAAACTGATATGGGCGCCCTTGAACGAAACGGCTCGACCCGACCCAAACGCGCCTGATCGGGGACCTCACACGGCGCGACACGGCGCGCCCGAACGAACGATGCCACAAGTGAGAAAATGGCAAACGGGCCACCTGAACGTGCACAAGGCACTTGGCTGGTCACAACTTAGCAAAACTAATACGGGCACCCTCGAACGAAACGGCCCGACCTGAACGCGCCCGGTCGGGCGACCTCACACTGCATGACACGGCGCGCCTGACCGAACGATGCCACAAGGAATTAAATGAAAAATAGGCTGCCTGAACTTGCACAAGATGGCACCTAGGTGGTTACAACTTAGCAAAACTGATACGGGCACCCTCAAATGAATCGGCCCGACCTGAACGCGCCCGGTCGGGTGACCTCACACAGCGCGACACGACGCGCCCGAATGAACGATGCCACAAGGGAGAAAATGGAAAATAGGGCACCCGAACATGCACAAGGCACCCTAATGGTCACAACTTAGCAAAACTGATACGGGCGCCCTCAAACAAAACGTCCCGACCCAAATGCACCCGGTCAAGCAACCTCACACAGCGTAACACGGTGTGCCCGAACGAATGATGCCATAAGGGAGAAAATAGCAAACGGGCCACCCGAACGTGCACAAGGCACCCGGGTAGTCACAACTTAGCAAAATTGATACGGGTGCCCTCGAACAAACCGGCCCGACCTGACCCAAACGCGCCCGGTCGGGCGACCTCACACAGCGCAACATGGCGCACCTGAATGAACGATGCCACAAGTGAGAAAACGGCAAACGGGCCACCCGAATGTGCACAAGGCACCCGGATGGTCACAACTTAGCAAAACTGATACGGGCGCCCTCGAATGAAACAGCTCGACCCGAACACTCCCGGTCGAGCGACCTCTCATGGCGCGACACAGCGTGCCTGAACGAATGATGCCACAAGAGAGAAAATAGAAAACGGGCCACCTGAATGTGCACAAGGCACCCGGGCATTCACAACTTAGCAAAACTGATACAGGCGCCCTCGAACGAAACGACCTGACCTGAACGCGCCCGGTCGGGTGACCTCACACTGTGCGACACGGCGCGCCCGACCGTGGTTTGGGGCACACATTAAAAGTGAACCAAGGAGTGAGCGCATCGCGTCTTTAATATTTTATGAAACTCCTTAGAAGTCCCATCATAACCACCTTCCATATTCATCACAATGTGATATGTCAACTAAAGATATCTTATTATGTTGTTCCAACCATTCAAAAAGGGGACCCACGTTAGATTATTATTTATTAAAGGAGAGGCCAAAGAAATTAATTTCCAAACCGTCGCAATAGCGACGCTTTCATCTAAACGTTGCAAGAGCGACACTTAGCTCTAATCTGTTGCAATTCTGACACTTTTTCCCAAACTGTCGCAATAGCAACGCTTTTGCCCAAACTGTCACAATAGCGACGCTTTCCTACAAACGTCGAAATAGCGACACTCAGCTCTAATCCGTCGCAATTCCGACGTTGTTGCCCAAACTGTCGTAATTCCGACGCTTTTCTACAAACGTTGCAAGACTGACACTAACCTCTAATTGTCGCAATACCAACACTTGTCTTGAAACATCGGTATAGCGACAGTTGTGGGCGGGATTTGAATAATTGATAAAATTTGGGAAAATTTCCGACATTTGGTCAAAAGTATCGAAACCAAAGTGTCATAATTTCTGCCAAATGTACTAGTGAGAGGTTCTTTAAAATCATGATTAAGAGGTCATTCTAGCTTATCCTACAGAGAAGATAGTGTTACAAGTTGAGGAAATCACTTCATTGGATGTCTTCTACAGTCCTAGTCATAAGGTTGTAGTCAAGAGGATGAAAAGGAGAAGAATTAATGATGCAGTCTCAAATATTACAAATGAATCTGTAGATGTTTTATGTAAGGATCCTCTAGACGATCCTATTGAACATTTAAGCAAGCTATCACAGTTTGTAGGGGCATATTCTCCTGCCACTATTGATAAATCCACTGAAGTTAAAATGTTACTGAAGCAAAGAGAAGATAAAATACAAGATTTAAAGAGACTGTTAGATCAAGAAAAGTCTAAATCTAGTGAGAAAATGGAATTGAAGATGTCCCAATTTCAAAAGGATTTCTAAAGTCTAAATTTGCAGCATCAAGTACAACTCATTGAGAAGCAAACACAACTGGAAGCAGCAATAAATAGATTACAAAGCCAACCACAACTAGAGAAATTCATAAAGGAAGCATTGGATGTGAATGCTAAGTTAAAGCAACAACAAGAAGTATTTTTCCACCAAGCTTATATCACTAGCTCTTATTGTGACTCAAGTGAAATATTGATCCAGCAAGTGGCTATCTAGAAACTTGAGTGTGAGAAGATCGAAAAGAAAATCAATGAACACATTCAATGGAAAACATCAAACTCAGGCAAAGAAGCTGATCTACCCCAGGTAAATAAATTCCACAAGGAGATATTATTTAAGGATTTGGAAGCACAGATAAATCAAGCAGAGAAAGTAGCAGCGAAAGCATCAAGGTTAACGAAGGAAATTACCGAATCTATATGTGAACAGATTTTGAAATCAGAACTTATCAAAGAGTGCACATCTGAAGTGCTCTCAGAAATCAAGCAGTTGGAAACACAGTGGAAATAAAAGGTGGAAATGCAGGAAGAAACGATTAAAAAAGTAAATAACTTTGATCAAGAAAGTTATTGGAATATTCTGATCAAATCTTATCATCAGTACCAGACCCTATAGTGTTTAACAGATTCAACAAAAAGATTGCAGCCAACACTCTCAAATGTGGTATTCAAGGGACAGGTCAAAGCGAGGATTTCGCAACCAACTCATCTCAAACCTATGCTAGATATTTTTCAAATTTGGGATCAAATACAAATGAAAGATCAGAATTCATAGTTATATCGTTACTTTATTTTCCTAGATTGTAGTTAAAGTTTGTCTTACGAGACGATTTTTTGAAACCTCCTCTATTTTTATGTAATAATCTATTTTTAAACATTGTTAGTTTAGTATTTAAACCCCTCTCATGCATTTAGAGAAGGGTCCAGAAATTTGTCAAAAACATTTGCAAAGAATGCACTTTTGTAAGTTTGTGAATGCTTTGATGAATTAATAGAACACAATCTGTTATCTTTTGACATTTGAAGTTGTTTAACTGATGTTGCACTATTGTACTCTTCAAATTTCTTGAAAGTGATGAGGAGAAGATATCTATTGTCAGTTTACATGAGTAGAACATTGTACACATGGTACTTCTATTCACTTGTATTAAGTTTTGCTTTCTATATTGACAGTCGTCTTTTTATTGCATTATATATTTGAAACATCATTATAGATGAATGTTAAATGCACTTATGTACTAATATTTGTCTGTGATTTCTTATCTGATATATTATCACACATATGAATGTGATATACTTTTCACAATTCTTCTAATCAAACTATTTTGTTAGAAGAACCATATTTACATAATTTTCATCTCTTTCAACTGTTAAAGAATCTTCATTACTAATAGTTGAAAGATATCTCTTTAGATCACATAAAGGAAGAAACACCCCGGGAATATAGTAGAATATATAGTGTTATATAGATGCATGTAATAGACTAGAATAATTTTCCATTGCATGTTATATAATCAAAACACACCCAAAAATCACCCTTATTGGGAAATTGGTCCCACTATCCCCAGTTGGATCCACGACACTAAATGGAAAAGGAGCTGCTTTAAGGTCCAGACTGGGTGGTTTTCCCCCATGTTGTGGCAACGAAATTCTGAGGCCTCAACAATTTTAGAAGAAGAACTTTGGTTTTGGGTATAGATTTATCCTCTCAAGAAACTCTACACAAATACATTGGAGGTTTACATAGTTATTTGAGACACACAATTCTCATGTTTAATCCTACAAATCTAGATGAAGTATGTGTACATGCAACTCATTTAGAAGCAAGATGTAAGAATGTTCCCCAAGAGAATAGAAAGAATCCATTCAAGGTGGAGACAAAGGAAAGGGGAAATTTAAGGGAAAGGGGAAAAATAATGCTTCAATTAAGAAGGAGGGAGAGAAACTCACATGTAAACATTGTTCAAAAGGAGTCCATGATGAATACCATTGTTGGAAACATCATCCCGAGATGAGACCCAAAAAGTTTAACAACAAAGGAAAAAAAAATATTGTTGCAACTACACAACATGATTTAGGATCTGATTCCGGAGATGAAACAATGATCAGAACCATAGGATTAAAATGTAAGTATTCTATTGCAAGTACTAGTTTTTCTAGTAGCCTCAATGAGACTCAACATGATAAAGAAAAAAAAGAGCTTTTCCATATTAGATTTATCTCAAAACATAACAAAATAGATAATTTTTTTGATAGTGGATCCCAAGAAAACCTTATTTCAGAAACCATTGTCAAGAAATTAAATTTGGAAATCATTCCTCATCCTAAACCTTGCCCTTTGGGTTGGGTATGTGCAAATGCAAAATTGTAAGTGAAAGAAAATGCAAACTGAAATTTTTCATCACTGCAAACTTTATTGATGAGGAAGAGCTTGATGTAGTTCCACTTGATATATGTGGAATTTATTTTGGAAGCCCATATCTATATGATAAGAAAGCCATATTTCATCGACATGAGAACAATAATCATTTGTTTAAATATGGGATTGAGTATATTGTTAGAGCACATCTCAATAAATTGGATTTGTCTCTTGTGACTGTTGGACAAATGAAGAGGCTTGTTAATTCTAGTAAGAATTTTGTACTCTTGATGATCAAACCCAAATTTGATGTTGTAAATAAAGCATTCCAAGCATTTGAAGTAAAACTGAAATCTAATTTGATTTAGGTTGTTAACACATTTGATAAGATGTTTCAGGAACCTAAAGGACTTCCTCCTAAAAGAGGAATTCAACATGAGATCCAATTGCAGTAGGATCCTCATCTTCCAAACATTGGCATGTAGAGAATATCAGTCATGGAAAATGCATAAATTAAGAGACAAATCGAAGAGTTTCTTGATAAAGGTGTCATCAAACCAAGCACATATCCATGCAGGTACCCTATTTTTTTAGTGCCAAAGAAGGATGGTACATGGCGCATGTGTGTGGACTTTAGAACCTTGAAAAAAACCACGGTAAAGAATCGTACCCTCTTCCTCGAATTGATGATTTAATTGATCAATTGAAAGATGTTGTTTATTTCACTAAGTTGGACTTGAGAAGTGGTTATCATCAGATTAGAATTGTTGAATGAGATATTTGGAAGACAACTTTCAAAATGTAGCAATGTTTGTTTGAATGGTTAGTTATGCCATTTGAGATTTGTAATGTGTTAGTGTCAGTTTTTTCATCCTGCCACCAGTGATCAAAAAATATCTTTCCATATCATAGTAGGGTCCCATTCTGAAATTTTTGCCATTCCATTAGGTCATCATGCAAAAATTTGGTCATTGGAGGTAGCCCAAGGTCAAACCTCACTCTTTTCAAAAATTTCATTACTTGTTGGCTCATTTCACCACTTTGTTGAGTGTAAATCAATCATGATTTGTCATCATCATTTCAGTCTTTTCATCGTGAATTTCATTTAGTCAGAGTCTCCATTAGGTCTTAGGTTTTTCAAGGTCCATCAAATCATCATTTGCATGCATAAAAGGCCAGCATGTAAAAGAGTGACAATAAACACATTTTATTATGAAAGTTTGATTTGTAAATTTAATTTCAATTCAATATGTAATAAGTTCTCATGGTTCCAAGATAGCTGCATACTCAAGGTTCCATCAGCCAAATAAGTCAAAGTTCCAAAAGTCATAGTGTTCCAAATCCACCAAAAGATCAAATTCAAAGGATCAAGATCAAAAAATGAAAGGTAAATTGCAATTTTTAAGTTGAGTTTGAAAAGGAAAAAGTGGGTCCCATGCCAATACCTGAAATTTCATCAAGTATAAAGGGCCATCAAAGACCAAGGAAACACTCATTTGCATCCTCATGCATTGAGCTCTCAGGTTCCCAAAGTCAAAAATCAAATTTTTAGCAAGAAAGTCGAATTTCCTTGAAGGCATTGCACTCTTGCTTTAGACACTACGCTTTTTACTGAGAGGCACTGCGCTCCTGCTTGAAGCACTGTGCTTTTGCCTAGGAGGTGCTGCGCTCTTGCTTCATGCATTGCGCTTTTTCCAGCTTTCACCTACAGCCTCCAAATATTTTTTGCAAGTGTTCCAAGCATCAAATCAGGGTTTTCTCAATCAAATGCAAGTAATTTACACCTCTCAAATCCCTCCTTTCACTTCATAATTTCAAATTTATGGTGTAAACCCTCCTCACCCATCATTTCAAGTTTTTAGCAAAGAAACCCTAGCCTTCACTCTTGCAAGAAAACATTCTTTTCCCTAGACCATGTTTTCACTTTCCACACTTCAAAAAACACTCCCCCTACCCCTACATCACCTTATCTCTCATTCCCAAGTCCCATTTCCTAAAACCCTACCCATAGGCTGCATTTTCCTAGGCAGCCACACTATATCCCTGTAATCAAAACTCCTACCCTATCTCCCTAATTTTTTCTATCCCCCACCACTTCCCTAAGCTCCATAACTCCCTTCCCCACTTCCCTAAATTTTCCTACACTTATTCCAACTCCCTAACCCTACTTCCTACTTGCTTTCCCTTCCCCTTTCCACTAGGGTTTCAAAAACAGACATACACTATGGAGGAGGAAAGAGACATTATGGAGGAGTAAAGAGAGGAAAGGAGACACCACAAAGGAGGGAGGATTTTGAGGCTTGATTCATCCAACATTAGATAATTTTTGGCCTCACCCATGACAATCCATTGCTTCAAACATGTGGGTTGTTTTGACTTCTGTGATATGGTCCAAAGAGTACAAAATCACCCTGCTTTGACCATATTTTTCATCTCTAACCTCCAAGACAACCAAGTGACCATTGCAGGGGTGACCTTCACCATATCCACAGATATTATTGTTATATCCACAGGGATACCCAATGTGGGTGAAAAACATTTTAAGTCCATAGATGTAAATGCCTAGCATTATGAACCATTTCTCAAGTTACAGTACAAAAATGACAAAAATAAAGTCTTTCCTTTTAGTCACCTACTTGATAGATTTTCTCCATACTATGCACCTATCACATCAGGTTTTTCATGCATTTCACCAGGGTGAAATTTCTCAAAGTTCCTCACTATTTGTACAGGAATATTGATAATATGTCCTACATAGTGCAGAACAGAGAGTATGAACATCATATGAACAACCTCTTCCATCACTCTCTAATCAAAATAATTTTCCTTCATCATCTCAATCAGTTAAACATTGCATGGGAAACATTCATTGAGAATGATTTCTTCATTACTCCACCACCTTAGCCTGCTATACCAATTCCACCACTAGCATCAGTGTCTCAAAGACAAACAAAGTCATCTAGCAGGGCTACAGTGAAGAAGACAAAAATGGAGAAAGAGGTCAAAACCTATCAGAGAGGGCCTAGGTAAGTGTTTTCTCCATAGATTGTGAAAGGGACCTTGCCTTTTTCATCATCAAAGTAGGTACATCACGATGAGCAGTAGGATGATGCAGTTGTTCATGAGGAGGAAGATCTTCATCAGGAAGAAACAGAGTTTTACTTGGTGGACTTGGATGTCAAAAATGATCATGAAGCATCAAACCTAATCATTAAAGAGAAAGATGCAAAAATAAAAGAGTTGCAGGACAACTTGGATAGAGCTAGATATGTCATCTCCTTCCTTGAGCAAGACAACAAACAACTAAGTGACAAGCAAGTGCTCTTGGAATTGGAGATGTTGAAGGCTAAGAGGAAAAAAACCAAAGGTAAATCAGTGATGGTTGATGATGACTTTGACCTTGCTGATGAGTCTGACCATGATAATGCTCAAGCCACCAGGAAAACAACAAGAAAAAGAGGTCTTAAGAGAGCATTGGAGCAAGAAAGGCTTGAAGCAGAAAAACTCACATTTGAAGAAAGGATTGCAAAGGAAATTGAGGATGATAGAGAAATATGGATAGATAGAGTGAACCTTCACCTTGAGAAGCTCCTTAAGAAGGCCAACAAGGATAAAGACATGCTCAAAAACATGGCCAATATGTATTGTTAGTCATCAGTATTTTTTACCATTTGTAGATGGCTAAATATTGGTCCTAGATTTCTAAAAACAAAATTCCCTGAATATTGTGAGTTTTAGAAATCTCACTGCCTTCATTATCCTTATGGAAAAATTTTCACTATTATACCATTTTTCCATTTGATGGTCACCCTACCACTCTTAAAGACTCCTTATGGGCTGGTACCCCTCATCTCCATCCCTTTTTCCCACCTATAACCTCATCACTCTATTTTTTACTTGCCCATAACACCACTTTACAACTAGGGTTACCTATAGCCTATTCCTTCCCATGTTCACCAAGTTCCTCAAGCATTGATGGTCTCAAAACTATCTATGGGCTCTTTAGATAAATCAAGTACATTGGATTTTGGATCTTCAAATACACCACTTTGTTAGTACTTTTTTTTTACATTTCAAGACTCCAAGCCAATTTTCAGTCAAAGAGCAGGTCAAAGGATCCGCACACTAGGTAAATTAGGGTTTGTACATGGTTAAAGGTCATCATTGATGTTTTAAGCATTGCTTTTCCTATGCTAGAAGTTGGCTTAGATGTAATAGAAGATCATCATATGGTTATCCAAAGAAGACTACCTTGTCAAAATTCAAATTCTACAAAAGGTAAATGTACTTGGCACTTCTGCAGGAGTATCAAGAGGTCAATTAGCAAAATAAATTGATAAGGTGAATGGTATGTTCCTAAAGGAAGACATATTGCAGCAAGAAAAACATGAAACACTTGGTCTTAAGGGGAATTATGGTTTTTGAGCCTGATTGGGCTAGCATTGTGCCAAGCAGGGATCAAATGCAGAAATGACCATGGAGGAGGTACACCAAGAAACCAAACCTGAAGAGAAGTCTTTCAAAAATTATAGATGAAATAGGGAAAAAGGTTAGGTGAACTAGACATAAATGAATGAACTTTAAAGGGCTATAGAGAAATTAGAAGACAACACTGATAATTTTTTTCAAGCATTCCAGACACCTAGGGTTTTGGGAAGGTGTTCAAAGAAGGTGAAACCATGGTTTGGACTCCATGATGACAGAAAAGGAATTTTGAAGATGTCAATGTTTGTAAAGATTCCAAACTTTTCCAAAGGATTTTTTCATGCCAAAAATGATCAAAAGATAGGTTGAACTCCATGGTGCAGGTAGGGAAAGATTTAGAAGTTGTCAGTATGTGCAAACATCCCAAATTTTTTCCAAGGTAAAATGTCTCATTGCCTCAAAGAACAAGCATGTAAATAAATATCAGTAAGAAAGGCAAAGTCAAAGGTTTTCAATCACTTGCAAAAAAAAAAATATGAGTTGAGTTTAGGTTGGAGATACTAGGGTGTGGAAGCATCCTAAAAAGTTTCCAAGCTCAACTTGTCATGCCTCAAGATCAGTGAGAAAGGGAAAATCAATGTGTTCAAGTCACTTACACTCAGTGGTCAAAAGGATGAAAAATATGGTGTTGAGCTCCATGGTAGAAACCAAAGGTGATTATAAGGTTGTTGCTGTGTAAATGAATATGTCAAGCCTCAGGAATAAAAGGAAAGGCCACTTCAATGTTTTATGGCACCTGCAGATCAGAAGTGGCCAAAGAAGGTAAAAGCCATTATTTTGAATTCCATAGTGCATGTAAAAGGATATTTTTGAAGGTATTAATGTGTGAAATCCCCCAGATATGTTTAATTGAGCTTATTATGTTTCAAGGAGAAACAAGAGGGTCAAAATTCATCATCTTAGTAACCTGCAGAGCAAAAAATGCAAAATGGTTAGTAAGAAAGGGTGAAAAGGATAAGTCCAGTATTGTGAAGGAAAACACAGGAAACTTTGAAGATACTACTATGTGAAGCCCTCCAAATAAAACATCAAACGAACATGTCAAACTCTCAAGGAGAAAAATGAAGAGTCACTTAAAGGTTTTCATGTTACCTGCAAGCAAAGCTCAAGAAATATCAATGAAATAAAGTGAAAAATATTTGAAACATTAGAAAAGTGGGTTGCAAGGTTTAAATCAAATTCCTAAGTCCATAAAGACCCATTCTGTGTAATATCCCAAAACCGGTATTTTCCTACAACAATAAGAATATCTTAGGATATTCTAAAGTTGGAGATCCAGCAAACATAAACATGCCAATGGAGTAGCAGTGATACATTAATACCAAGAATGCCGGAAGATTCACATAACCATTACATTAGATTATAGCAGCAACGATGTATACAATATCTTAAGGAAATGATCTCTCAAGTTAGGCAATGCAGCCTCAATGAAACATATACATGATAAATGGAGAAATACCGCTATATGAGAGAAGCCATGGCTATGACTGCGTAGTCTATGGAATATAACTGCTGAAAACTGATGTAAATACATGAATATAGCAATGCAGAGCTCAAAAAAATATGGGGGAGCAAGATCTCAACCCCTGGATACAACAATACACAATCCTTAGAAGGATTGGCTGAAATATACACAAAATGGCAAATCTGCAGAAATGCTGGAGTTGCTGGGCAGCAGCTACAACTCAGAAAATAGAAATGGATAAAGATAGCTGATGATGTTGCAAATTATTGATGAATCTCATCCAAAGGATCTCTCATGTGAAAAGCTGATCCAATCCCTGAAGATCTCACCCTCCAAAATAGTGGAGCAAGTCCCCACTGCAATTGCACTCAGAAATAATGCAGTCTAGATAAGGGACTGCGTTGTTGGTGAAGGGAAGTGCTTGGCCTGATGCCAATGATCTGAAATAAGATCCAGAAACTCCCTCACTAACCTACCAGAGGAATAGGAGCTCCCTCCTCTGAAAGATGAGCCAAGGAAATGGTTTTGTGGAGTCCTCCACTGCAACACCCAACAACACTACGTTATACTTCACCAGAAATAACGCAGTGACTGAAAGGAGTGGTTTGGCCTTGAGCCAAGAAGTGTGTAGAATGAAGAAAAATTCCTCAAGAGGCCTTTCAAGAAGGAGAAGGAATCCTAAACAGGAATTCCCCGGCAACTCTACTAAACAACAGGAGAATGCACAATGTCTGAATAGACAATGAAATCAATAATCCAATTCATGAAAAACAATGGTTTCCTTGACCTCATTTTAAACAAGTGAAAGCACTCTTTCCATGGGTCCCACTCATTAGGGTTTCCTCCACCAAATTTCTTCTTCCTCATTCACATTGTGCTGCCTTCCAAAGTGATCCACTCCTCCTATGGCAGCACTGTTGACTTGGTCAAACCTGACCTTGTCTTCATGCATTTGCCCCTCTTCACACTTGAGGGTGAAAAATAGAGCTACTCTGATGATCTCTTTCACATTATGAGGGATTTTATTCAATTTTTCAATGAGCATGGGCTTCCTTACCCATTTATTTGGCTGCTAGGTGGTAAAGACAAAATTTTAATATTCCATTTAGCTATGTGCTAAAATGGTAATATTACAATCCTCCCCTCCCAAATGTTGCTTGTCCTCAAGCAACTGCAAGGATAGAACTGGAAAATATCCACCCAAGGCATGGGGTCTGAAAAGTGTTGAGGAACATCTTCCCCACATGGATCCTCCATCCCCCAAGCAATCATACATACAAAATGAGTTACCTCCCAACATGGCAACTCCTAAAAATCATCTTCCACCTTTGGCTCTTGCAATATAGGTGGGCTGGAAATCTGATCTTGGTTGACAAAATAGCCCACCCCACACTGTCCTCTCCTCCACTTAGGACAAGTGCATAGTATATGCTGATCTCGGGCTGCAACAATGTTTCCCTCAAGTGGTAAGATGAAGACTAGACCTCCAAAGATCTCTTCTCCAACATTATGAAACTTGTTGGCCCAAATCATCTCATATGTGATGATTTGGAAATCACCATCATATGGCATCGAATAAATAATATGGCTCACCTCAAATGGAAACAAATATTTTGTTGTAGTAGCCACATACTCTCTCATGCTCCCTCTAGAACATGCAATGCAAATAATTTTGGAGATCTCTTCCCCAAGGGACACATCCAACCAATGTGCCATCCCCCCCATCATGCTCCCAACAAGTATAAAAACAACAGCAACATAAGGAACCATAATGAGAACCATGCTTGTTGTCATGTGTAGCAAGGGAGAGGGACAACGGTCCCTCAATTGTAACCAACACAATTTGACCCTCAACTGCAAAAGAGTGTGATAAAAAGTGTGGCTTCTTGACCACTTGTTTGTTGTCCCACTCTCCTTATATGTATGGAGGAATTGAATGATGTATGGTGCAAGGTGAGCCTATCCTCCAAAATACATTTCATCCCCAAGTCCTCCTAGGGAGTGGTTACCAATATTGCTCATGGCCTCAAGTAGACCATGGGGTCTAGAAAAAGGAATTCTCCTCCTTGGAAAAACATCCTATACATGTATGGTTAAGGGGTGCATATATACATTATACAAATCATTATGCAAATAAAAAATACCCTTACCATAAGTCTTGCTCATGAAAATGGAGTGGCCCAAAGATTAGTCTCCTCTCATCCTCAAAGAGAAAAGAGGTGGTTGTGCTAACTCCTCCAAAGAGTTATGTATCTCTTCCATTTGCACATGATCCGTGCATCTCCTCATATGTTGATCTGTCAATATCATGCACCAAGTAAAATGATCCTTGGAATACTCCACCAAACACTCGGAGCTCCAACATGGATCTATCCTCCATAGTGACGCGTTGATGATCCCTTATGAAGAACATATGTCACATGGTCCTCCTCTCCTTTGACATCTCCTATGCCAAAGATGCAAGTTGGAAGGCTCCTATCCTTCCCCTGCTACTTCTACCACAGCACAGAATCTGAAATCAGTGTGGGTAGAGATGATGTTGAGAGAATTCCTCTCTCCTCCTTGAGCCTACCCAATACTCTCAGCGCTGTAAACATACCTCCCAAGGTCTCCACTCCTCTGTTGGTCTGGTGGTCTCCTTGGTGAAATTCTTCCATGTAATGAGACATCTCCATCAAGAGTAGACTGTATACATGAATGGAAAAACTTTTCCCTACTTTCACTGCACAATCCAGTCTCCCTCTTAGGTGCATCAACCTCATGAAATAGATAGGGGTGTGTGCTCCTCATCACATGATGCTGGTCATCCTCCCTATCTTCTCCTGGTATCTCCATGGTTCCACACCTTATCATCAATGGCACATGTAGAACATGAGTTGTGCCTTGATCTCCACATATGAGTTCTTGGGGAATTTCTTGCAATGATACAAGAATCCCTCTAGTTGGACCAAGAGTTCCTTCTTCCTCTGCATGAGGTGCTAGATAAGCTCCAGATCTAACAGCATTGTTGCCCTCAGCTTCCTCAACATGAATGGGCAATTCTCCAATAATGTTGCTACAAATATGGAATTTCTCCCAAGGTGGAAGTAATTCCTGATCTTAAAAGGCCAAGGAGCATCCCCTTTGCACCATGATAGTGCCATCTCCTAATCCTACAACATCATACCATAAATGAGAGAAAATCTACCCTTTCTCTTCGAAGAACAACCCAAGCAACAAAAGTTTTTGTTGCTTCCTTATGCTCTCATCATACAAGACATGTGATGAATACATAGTGAATGATATGAATGTTGCATCATCACTATGCATCCAAACTCCTTTCTGCTCCATGATGCCAGCATCCTGCCACATCTTATCCATCCTCGTACCCTTGGAAAGAGTGTATGCCAAGTGATGGCGAAACTCCTTCAAGAGTAACCAGAACAGCCAAGCCTCCTGCTGCCCAGTATCATAAATTTGCAAGTAGCTTACCAGCTTCTTGCTCACCATCCATATCCACTCAATAAATTGTGGATGTCTCCTTCCACCCTTCATCTTGGTACTCATCCCATGAGGGCTACCATCATCCCAAATCAGATCTCTGCATTTCATGGGATCTTGAAATGCAATCTTCCCAGGGATCAACTTGACCCTATAAGGACCCAAATAGGTGGTAGGAAAAAACCTCCCATCATGATGTGCATGTCTCAAGAAATGTCCAACACAGTCATGAGAGATGTTATCCATATGAAGATGTCCTCCATCTTCTATCTGCTCCTGTGAGAAGGGAAGAACCTCCTCAAACTGTTGAAGAATCTTGCACTCCATGATGTGTGGGAGTGCACCTCCACTGAAATCGTTCCTTGAGATCTCCTCCTCATGCATGGTCCTCAAAAACCAAAGAGGCCTTGGATCTTCAGCCAGTAGAAGTCTCTCTTTGAGCTGTGGCATGCTCATTGAGAGGGTTTCATCTAGAGAGGAGAAAAAGTTTCTTATCTCCAGATGTCTACTCCTTCTCACTTCTTCCTTCATGGCTTCCTGAATGAAGATGTCCTTTGAGTGCTCACATGAGTAATGGCTCCTCTTTTCTCCATCACTACTCTTGTGTAGCGCAATGCTATTCTACTACTCTAGTTCAACTACATGCAATGATGTAGACCCATCCAAAGTGTTTGTTGAAATGATAAGAGATGTATTTTTAATCATACCTTGGTGAAATGGGGAAGCTCCTTGCAGGGCTGCAAGAGTTTCCTCCTCATAAGTGTTGGCCTCCCAAACTGTTGAAGATGAAGGCTGCTCTTCCATGGTCTCAACAGCGCTGGTACATGCCTCATCAACTGGTGGTGAGGGCTCCTCCCTCATTTTTCCAAGTCGTCTGATCATTCTTTGAGAAAACTCAACAAGAGTTGAAACCCTTACATGGCTTAGATGGCTGATCCACCAAATATTTGCTTCTCCTTCAAGGTGAAGTGCTGCAACTTCTACAGCCTCTCTGTCTACTACAGGATGTATCAGGAAGAAATCCTATATCTTCTTCACCCAAACTTCTGTGGAACATGTGAGTGATCCATCAAATGTGGACAATAGAAATCTATTGCCTCTCATCATCCCATAGATGTGGGGTCTTCCTTCTTCTTTCAGCTGAATAAATTGTGGTAAAGCTAGAGTCTCCTTGAAGGCTCTAGGTTTAGCTCAGTATTCAGCAAGATACTCACTTATAATTTCGAATTCCAAGTGTTCTTCATGCTTCATGCCTTCTTTTCTGTGAGAATATGAAGTGCATGGTCCTTCCACTTCTCCTTCTTCCATCTTCTTGACCTCCTTGGAGAGATCCTCTCTGGATCTGAAAATTGATGAGAGTAAACTCATATTCTTCATAATCTTGATATTCTTTGGCTGAGACTCATAGGCTGAGCCAGATTTCATGCTCTAATACCACTGTAATATCCCAAAACCGGGATTTTCCTACAACAATAAGAATATCTTTGGATATTCTAAAGTTGGAGATCCAGCAATACATAAACATGCTAATGGAGTAGCAGTGATACATTAATACCAAGAATGCTGAAAGATTCACATAACCATTACATTAGATTATAGCAGCAACAATGTATACAATATCTTGAGGAAATGATCTCTCAAGCTAGGCAATGCAGCCTCAATGAAACATATACATGCTAAATGGAGAAATACCACTATATGAGAGAAGCCATGGCTATGACTGCACAGTCTATGGAGTATAACTACTGCAAAATAATGTTAATACATGAATATAGCAATTTAGAGCTCCAAAAAAGATGGGGGAGCAATATCTCAACCCCTGGATACAACAATACACAATCCTTAGAAGGATTGGCTGAAATATACACAAAATGGCAAATCTGCAGAAATGCTGGAGTTGTTGGGCAGCAATTGCAACTCAGAAAATAGAAATGGATGAAGATAGCTGATGATGCTGCAAATGATGGCTGAATCTCATCCAAAGGATCTCTCAGGTGAAAGGCTGATCCAATCCCTGAAGATCTCACCCTCCAAAATAGTGGAGCAAGTCCCCACTGCAATTACTCTCAGAAATAGCACAGTCTAGAGAAGGGATTACGTTGTTAGTGAAGGGAAGTGCTTGGCCTAATGCCAATGATATGCAATAAGCTTTGGAAACTCCCTCACTAACCTCTCAGAGGAATAGGAGATCCCTCTTCTGAAAGATGAGCCAAGGAAATGTTGTTGTGGAGTCCTCCACTGCAACACCTAGCAACACTACATTATACTTCAGCAGAAATAACGCAGTGACTGAAAGGAGTGGCTTTGGCCTTGAGACAAGAAATGTGGAGAATGAAGAACAATCCCTCAAGAGGCCTCTCAAGAAGGAGAAGGAATCCTAAATAGGAATTCCCTGGCAACTCTGCTAAACAGCAAGAGAATGCACAATGTCTGAATAGACAATGAAATCAATAATCTAATTCATGAAAAACAATGGCTGTGTTGCCCTCCTTTCAAAAAAGTGAAAGCACTCTCTCCATGGGTCCCACTCAATAAGGTTTCCTCCACCAAATTTCTTCTTCCTCATTCACACTGTGTTGTCTTCCAAAGTGATCCACTCCTCCTATGGCAGCGTTGTTGACTTGGTCAAACCTGACCTTGTCTTCATGCATTTGCCCCTGTTCACACTTGAGGGTGAAAAATAGAGCTACTCTGATGATCCCTTTCAAATTATGAGGAATTTTATTCAGGTTTTCAATGAGCATGGGCTTCCTTACCCATTTATTTGGCTGCTAGGTGGTAAAGACAAAATTTTAATATTCCATTTAGCTATGTGCTAAAATGGGAATATGGCATTTTCCACCTCAAACAAGTTATTGTTTCCTTGCAAAAAAGCTGAGAGCATTCAGGAGAGAAGACTGTGGATTTTTTGGGCGAAATTGGACAAGTTTACCCAGCTTTGTGCATTCAGTTCGGCGCTGTGCACCTGGAGTAGGGCGTTGCACCCTTGGCCGTTTCTCCCTTGTTTTTTTTCAAAGCGTTGCACGCCTGGAAGAACGATGTGTGTTTTCCCGATCCACCGGACAAGCTTGGAAAAAGACTTTGGCATTGTGCGCCTGGCACAAGGCACTATGCCTTTGCCCGACCCAACTCACCCATTGCCTGGGTGCTACACGCTTGGCCAGGAGGGCCTCCTGCACCCTACAAGCACTCAAATCCACTCAAAATTGCTCCAAATTTCCTCCAAGGTGTCTTCAAGCGCTGGTGAGGGTAAGTATAGTTGATCAACCCTTTTCCAAGTATCTGGTCATCATTTAATTGAAGGAAGGAAACCCTAATTATCTTGCTTAAACATCATTGTTTTAAACATTTCTTCATTTTCATGCTAAAAATACTAGTGACAGATAGAGGGTCAGGGAAAATTTTAAGAACCCCCCTAAATTTATATCTATAATAAATGGGAGAATCCCCATGATACATAGGAAAAATGGAAGGTGATTTTATTAATAATATAATATGTATATATAATTTTTTGGCGAATCTCTCATGAGATTATATTATCTTTTAAAATCATGGCGAATCACCAGTACAAATGGCGAATCACTAGTACAAAATGGCGAATTGTTGTCTAGTGGAGTTGAAGGTGTTGGTTCCAATGAAGATATGGTAGTTGAACCAGGAGTTGAAGGAATCAAACCATCGAGACCAAGCATCAGGGAAAATTTTAGGGGTGAATTTTAGCCGAAGGGCGAAATTTAAGGGATTTTAGATTTTAGAGGGGCGATTTTTTTATATAAAACCTATTTTGTATAGTTTTATAAATACACCTCCATCATGAAGAATGTTGTTTGGGACATAGTGTCAGGACTAAAGGGGAAGTCAATAGTGAGTTTGAAATGTCTCTACAAGATCAAGCATGCAACAATTGGCAACATTGAGAAGTTCAATGCAAAGTTCGTAGTGAGAGGATTGTTGGCCCTCGGTTTTTATCTCTTTTTGTTTATGAAAATACACTTTATTTTCCATACTAACCATCTATACACCATCATATTCACCCCATTTTTCCTAATAAATGCATATATAGGTATTTAAATTAATTTTTTCAATTCTTAGAAGTTTTTATAAAAAATGAATTTTAAGTGCATTTTTGGACCAGATCAGAAATTCCCGTAATGGCCTCATGGTTTGCATATTTTCAGGACACTTGCGCTCGAGATGGATATATTTATAGAAATTTTGGAATCTAATATTAAATGTACACCTATTGGTTCATTCAAACCGAGCTTTAACAGGCCCGGTCAAAGGCGGTTAAACAGGACCTGTTTATGGAGGATCCCTAGGAACTAGTTCAAATTTCTTATTTTATGGGATTTTCTAGATTTTGATGGATCTGATGGATGAATTTGACCTGATTTAATAATATAAGGATAGCCATGGCTATGGGATACATTTTAGATTAATTTTTTGTATATTTTATCTATTTAAGCCTCGGACTTTGAAGGCATTGATATGTAGAAATTGTATGACTTAACATTATTATTTCTGAGACTTTGGAGATTTAATTGAAGATATGTTCTATTCCATTTGTTGTTGTTATATGTTGACTGATTAACTGATTTTTTAGTAGCTGAAAGCACTTTCAGTGTGCGAGGCAAGGGTGGAGGGCCCCCACACCGAGCTAAGTGCACTTCCTAGTTATTTGTAGTTGTAGTTTCTGAACTAGTTTGTTTTATGCTTAACTTGTTGATTAGATTTATGTTGATGTTTTTTGAGTGCTGATGAATCTAATTATCATTCTTATTCTGCATATGAAAGCGCAATAAAATGTTTAAGTTAAACATTATTTCTATCTGATTAATATCTTAAGCTAGAATTCATCTTTTCATGCTTTAATGATTTTCGAATTCCTCTTTTAACTTGATAGTGTGTTAGTGGATAGTCGTGATGAAGGGCAACCGGGATCTATAGTTAAGAGCCTCTTCAATTATTTTCATGCATCTTAATATATTTCTCAATTAATGGTTTTTTATTTCTAATTCAACGAAGTAATCTTGTAGAGAGGACAAACCAATCTCTTAAGTTAGGAGATTCTTCTGTGATTGCATACTTGAATTTAGAAATTATTTAGTTTAGATTTATATTTGTAATATGCATTTCCTTAATCATTGATAACTCATCTTCTAGCTTGATCATAGCTGAAACCCATATACCTTGGGGATGCTTCTAAGTCCTACTAGCCTGGATTGATAATAAATACTTGTGTTTGTTTACTCGCTAAACAACCCAACAAGGATTCTTCCAGAAAGTGGGTGTGAACTATGAGAAGGCATTTGCTCTAGTCACCGGGTAGACTTCCATTAGAGTAGTTATGTCCTTGGTTTCATTCATCATATGCAGGATACATCAGATGGATGTGAGGACAGCTTCCATTAATAGGAACATTGAGGAGGAAGTGTACATAGAGCAGCCTCAAGGATTTGAGGTGTAAATAGGAAAGAGTCCCACCTCAACGATTTGATGTAAATGGGAAAGAGTCCCATGTTTGCAAGCTTAAAAAGGCCTTGTACGGACCACATAGGCACCGAGTGCACATTATTCTAGGATAAATGGACATTTCTGCAGGCATGGGTTTCACCAAAAGAAAGGCAGATCCTAACACATATTATATATTTGTCATATGTGATATGTTGGTATTAGTGTTGTATATAGTGGCGTGTTTCTTACAGGTTCATAGAAACTTATTAGAAGGTGGAAAGCAGAAATAGAAAGCATAAATAGCAACTAAGTTTGAGATAATAACATTGCCATGATGCATTACTTATTGAGTTCGGAGGTTTGACAGAAATTGTTGAGAAATATGGGGGCAAAAAGGTAAGTGATTTCTCTTCTCTTTGATAATTGTTTGTGATGTATTTTTACTTCTTTTAGTTAGCTTCTTCCTTTAGTTATTATTATTAGTGTTTTTCCATCATCAAATAGCTACCAAACCATAAATAACAATAAGTAAAAGGACACAAGATATAGGCGATCATCCAGGGCTAAAACCTCTCCAATCTTGAGAGGAAAAGCCACACGAATTCCTCTTCTTATAGAATCTTCAATTGACGAATTCCAAGACCTAGACCCTTGACCAAAAACTCCTCCAAGACCAAGTCAACTTTGCCTCTTTTTCCAAATCAAACGAGCTACTTCTTCCTTGTCTTCAATTTTTGCTTGACACCACCTTGATTGCAACTTCATCCTTCCCTTCTGCAATTTCAGTCTTCCTGCAACTTCTGCACTTTTCGGCCCTTATTTCAGAAACCATAGGCCGCACGTGTGAGAGGAAAATGGATATTTTTTTCCTCTTTTTCCTTCGCTAGGCATCCTTCTTGTTCTTAGAGAACTTGATCCTTAAAACAGTGCTTACTTGCCCCAATCCTTAGCACTTCGTTGGATTTGTAACTCAGCTTCCTTACAACAAATTGAAGCCCTAATTTCTTCGCACATGTCGAGAGAAGTAGCCCAAAAGAATTCAGAAATCACATCCTTCTTTTCTTCCTTCGTTCTATTTCTTTTTCACACCTTTTCCTCCTTATGATCAAACTAGGAATGAGTGAAGTGTGTCTCTCAAGTGTGGTCGAAGTCTTCCTTTTATAGGCTTTCTTGTCCATGAAAGAAAATCGACTTGTAATTGTCTCTAGGCCAACTTGTCTTTGGGAAGGCCGACTTGTAGCTTGCACATTTGACAAGGTCTTGGAGGGTCTTTTGACTCAACTATGACTCAAATAAACTCTTTTACAATATGTAATATGCCCAAATGGGTCATTAATACATGAAAATGACTTTCTTGACTTGTAGAATCGCTAACAAGCCCTAGGAGCTCACAATGGGAGCTAGAGCTAAAAAATAAATTTCCTTGCGCATGAAACCCATGCCTCAACAACAATAATAAATTTATTTTTCTCATTACATCAAATACATAAAATCATGATTACATATGTCATTATGAAGACCAAACCTAGTTACATATTTCAACACTCCCTCTTAACTAGGGAGGCATTCATAATCCCTACAAGGTACTCGAACATTCTCAATCTAAAGAATTCTCATAAGAAGAGTTGAATTGGTAACCCATATGTTTAACATCATATCAACCATCATTGTCACATAACAAGGCTTTGACTAATAGCTCTATCTCTCCATAAGAATAGAGCACAATGTTGGCGAGACCAATGATTTATAGACACCATCATCATTGTCTCTCAAGGCACATACCCCACCCGGGTGTTCACAGGGTATGTCCTCCCAGGACTATTTCTATCCTGGATTCCCAGTCCTTGAAGAATATCAGTCCTTTACCACTACTCTTGTTGTGGATTCCCTACCACATCCTCGAAGAGTATTGGATGCCATATGCTTACCCAATCCTCCATTCTTTCTTCCAAAGTGAAGACAAGAATGATGTGTCTATCTCTCCCTCTTAACTAGGGAGGGTATACCCATTCGTATGAAGGAATGTACCCATTCCTATAAAGGAATGTACCCAAGCTCCATCCAAACCAGGGACTTGATTTCCAATAGCAGCTCTTTGGTGGAGATTATGGTACTTTCAGCTGCTTGAAGAGATCCTACATTCCATGTCATGAATTTCATCCTTAACATTATGCAGCTTTCATCTTTTGGGACTTCTTTATAGGGCATTGACCATCCATCACTTTCATTCACGAACAATGTTAGTCATGTCATCCTTCCTTTCATCAGAAAGTGATATGCTAGTCCATATATGGCTTTCCTTCATACATCTACCTTTTCCACATCATGCGTCCTTCGGGATCTTTCATCCACCACATGAGTACTAGTTGTAGGTGTCATCCACAACATGTTGGGAAAAATACTGAGAGGGGGGGGGGGGGTGAATCAGTATTTACTGCATAATCAAAACCTTTTACTTTTTCATTCCTTAAAACCCATACGCTACTTTCCTTCAGTAAACTAGCGTATATATGCGGATCCCCTTTATGAAACTAGCGTATACACAGAGATCTAGATCTGTCATTAAATCTTTACTTATATTATTCCATCATTCATTCATCAGATGTTCAATAAATAGTAAACAGGTGCAGTAAGAACAGAATAAACCATCACACAAAGCATCACACATGAACACCAGGATTTTTAGGTGGAAACCCAAGTCGGGAGAAAACCACCGCTGCAGTTGCTCGGCCTTCAATATTTTATTATAGAGAAAACATATTACAACATATGTGCTGGCGCAGACTTGACCAGCACGCAGGCACCCACCTGCGCTCGTTTACCAGCCTCTCCTGGAAGGGAGCTACGACCCCCTGACTCGTTTACCAGCCTCTCCTGGAAGGGAGCTACGACCCCCTGATCTCGTTTACCGGCCTCACCTGGAAGGGAGCTACAACCCCCTGACTGAAGGCTACAACCTTCAGCACCACCTTGGACCACGTTTCATCAATTTTCACACTGGATCCAACAACATCAATAGAACACCACTTGCAGGCCACATTTCATCATATTTTCATACTGGACCCTTTCCATACTTTTAAACACAAACATACATCACCAACAGATACATATCAACACAGATCAGATAGCAGAAACACAGCAGAACAGATCAGATATTTCATACCCCTTGCTTCAGCAAACCCTAGTTTGCATACGCGCTTTCACTTCACTGATGTCGCGTATATACGCGCTTCCGTCCACACAAACCAGCGTATACCTCAGTGTATATTTTATTGCGCATACGCGCTTTCACTTCAGCGAAGCTGCGTATATACGCGCTTCCTCCGCGGCGAAGTAGCGTATAGATCTTCAATGATTACAGAGCTGCATACTTCATCAGATCAGATGTTCAATTCAGATTTACCCTTTTCACTTCAGTCAGATGTTCGCCTAGATGTTCGCCTCATCACAGATATAGGTCTTCCATAAGCAGATCTAGCAGATACAAGTGCTTTTCAGATCTAGATCCCCTTCTTCATCATTGGTGCAACATACCTTCAGATTTGTCTTCAAGTGTAACCCTTCCATTCAAATCAACTTCAGAGAGAAGTATTCATTCAAGCTCTGACATCTTGCACACACACTTCTAATTCGCACAATGAATTTCTTCTCCTTATATATGTTTACCTTTTGTCAATACCATGAGCCCCTTTTTCAATACCATGGACCAAAACAATACCATAAGCCCCAAAACTATCTGGACGGGGTCAATTAGGCGGATCATTACCCAATACAATGGGTCAATACCATGGTGGTTACCCTTGGTTTTGCACTTTTTGAGCGCTTTTGCCCATACGCGACTTGGAACGTTCCTTTCCACGTGCATACGTGACTTCCCCTAGGAAAATCCGCGTATACAAAGAGACATACTCTTTTCATCATATTTTGAGCACATTCTGAATTCCTTTCTTCATTGCCTTTTGTACACACTGTAGATACATTATATTTTCTTCATCAGGAACATATTCTCTTAAGCACAACTTCATCAAGTAAGTTGTCATCATCTTCATCAAGTGGGTTGCCTTTCAAGGACAACACTCAGCATCATATTGTCAACAAACATCAGATTTACATCATTTACCAAGTCCATCAAGTCAAGAATAACTTCATCAGGTGGTTTGCCATCAAGGACAACACATGTCAACAGTCGCATGTCTTCATCTTCATTTAGTGGGTTGCCATCAAGGACAACACTCTGCATCATATTTCCAACACAACACACTTTCGGTAGCCATGTATTAGCCCATCCAAACATGTTCAAAAATAAAAAATGAACATCAAACAAAATTTACCTTTTGTGATGGTCCTTCATCATGACATTTGCTTATTGTAATATCGACATTTTGCATACATATTGACACATCTCCAAGATATTCAATTGTTAAGGGTCTTCTTTCTTTTCAGACTTTCCCATGGAGATATCATGGTCAATTCTACTAGTCATCAAATGTTGATTTCCTTTTCCATGCGACCATAGTTACATCTTTCATGATCTCTTCTTTTCTCTATTCACATATCACTTCCCAAGAAATTCTAATCATATTTCCTCCATGTTTGTCAACCACCTCATATTTCATATGAGGACATATTATGTTGATTTCTTCTAGTCAATACGTGAACCATGCCCCTTCATGCATCTTTCCAACAAAAGAGAGCCCTTTCCTTTGATAAAATTCATGAGGTAGAGTATCTATCCCAGTTATCTACAACTATATTATGACATGACCTAACTTATCAAACATATCCATACACACCTACTTCCTTCTTTTCGTCATCTAGACTTCCTTCAACAACTTATTTTCCTTGATTGAGAGTACTTAAATAAAAAATGATAAAGAGTCTGCTAACCTTAAAAAAACTATAAAGAGTCTGCTAACATCAAAAAAATGATAAAGAAGCATCTTGCAAGAGAAGATAGTTGTTTAAGACTTTCACAAGACAAAATTTCTACCCATAAGTTGATAAATTTTACTAAATTCTTAATAATGTTAATAATAATCTAATTTTAAGGTCACATCCAACCATACGCTAAATTGGTGTATAAGAGTCGTTTTTTTGTGGGACAAGGGACCTGCCTCTGCATAGCAATTTCACTGCTAAATTCTACAAAAGTGTGCATACTCTACCCCTTTAGATTTGAACTTATGACATTACCCCCTTTGCATTTAAAATTATGACGTCTTACGAGGAACCACATTTTCTTAACCATTAGGCCCAGTATTTGGAGACAAGGAACACGACAATGTGCAAAATTTCTATACCTACAAGGTTGACATTGATATCCATAACACGTCCTTCTTTAAGTATGGCTCAAGAACCTATTTAGAGGTAGTTTAATAGTCACAAAGTGAACCAATAGCCTTTGTACATTTTGCATGTACACCCTAGTTAAAGATCAATGGGAATTCATTGAGATATCGAGGGAATTAATAAGTGTTTTTCTTAATAGAGTGAGTCAATAAGTGGACAAATTCAGCATTTTTGGTAAGTTTATTTTTCCAATTTATTTATTCAGCAAAGCAAATTTTCTCTTTGGTCTATTCATTTTTCAAAATTTGGATGATGTGGATAGTCTTAAAATAGGTCAAAACCTTTAAAAGAAAATTTCCAAAGCCAAAATTTCCATCAATTAAGTGGAACTATAACTTGCAATAAAAATTTTACTCGATTAAGGGAAGAGTTTCATTAAAAAAAGATTGACTTCATCCACTAATTAACTTACTCCTTTCCAACCTAGAGTAGCATATAATTGCACCTCTTCAAACTTGGGTGAAAAAAATTGTAATTTGATTTCTTGGTGCCATCTATGTGATAAAGAAAATTAGGGTTCTCAAGGATCTTCTTTTGTAACCCTTAATATTGCTTTTATTCAATGGCTGTTACAAGCGTGTTGTGCCATGGAGTTCTTGTTATAATATAAACTCATAACAAAGGGGTTTTTTGGTATACAGTTTTCTTAGTGTGCAAAGTTCCAACTTATCCTGACGGTTATAAGGCAAGATTGTCTTTAAATGAAAAAAATTAATGAGAAATCAAGCCCATGTTTTTTCATTGACATCTCTTTCATTGAGATTAATTCTATTAATATTGATTTTTTGGTAGCTATGGTCTCATCCCAACCATTTTGGGAGACAATTGAAGTACAAAGTGATCCAAATATGGATATGAATATTTATACAACAGATTATTATAAGTATTTTGATACAATACATTTCTGTGTGTGGCTTATATAAATATATATGTTACCAAAATAAATACCATGAAATATAACATATCCAAGATTGTTATAACAATTATAACCTAAATAATTTATTTGGGATCTTTACTACTTTTTGGAGGTTTCACATTTTAACATGTTTACTCCTAGTTGTATTTGAAAAGGCAGTGTCGCCTCGTATAAGCATAAACTTGTTTTGCATCAATTAAAAAGTCATGAAAGCAATTGAGGTCAGAAAATACCATGGTTGTTTGTCTTTCTCTATACCTATGAAATAGTTGCCTCGTGGTTATTTATCGCTCTCATTGTTTCTATAGTTTTGTTGCAAGTTATTTTTATGTTTTTCTGGGGGACACATTCAATTACTCAGCCCTCTAAAGGAGAGATAACTACAAAATCCATAACATTGTTTCATTACACAATAATTTTACTAAAACTACATAAGAACAATCATCAGGATCTCAGTTCGACAGATTTCAGCTGGTGGCATGTCATGTAACCCAAAAAACTACAATTCCCCCATTACATGAAATGTGCATATGGGACCAAATATAAACCCTAGGTGACTTTGACAAAACAATAACCCCTTGTCATAACAGCTTAGCCACATGAAAGTGCTTGTGTTAAGCCCCTTGGGGGTTGTTTCAACTTTCACATGCACAAGTGAACCAATTATGTTGCCTCGCCTCTTTAAGCTAACTATAATGCTTCTATTAAGTTTAAAGGAGGCACTTTCAAATAAAACCTATACAATAACATAAGCATTTCAATTTTAATCCTACAAACATCTTTACACTGATATGAAAAGTGCATTGAACAAATCATTTACCAGTTAACCATTGAGTGAGTTGGTGTTCCCTTTATGTTATTAAACAATTAAATATTCAGGATTGTGTATATATTGTCAAGAAAACTAACATAAACAAATACTATGAAAGATCTCTATACCTTTTTAACAGGCTTTCTCTTAATACTTGAAAGGCTAGTGTCATTTTTATTATTAGGGTTTTTTATTCTGATTTTAAACTTTTACTGGATATGAGATAGATTGTGTTTAACCCATATTCAGGTTACATCCAGGTTGTATCATGTAGCATCCATATCATATACAATTTTATAAAAATCGAGGTGGAAAAGAAAGCAGGCTTAGTGACATAATTGTGGTATGTAGACTAGCAAAAGTGATGCATTTTAATTTGAGTTCAAAAGAATGAACAATTTCATAATAATGCTAGACAACAAGCCAAGGTTTGGATGTTTTTAGAGAGTCTTACTGTCAAAATGATCTCATCTACTCTTCTTATTAAGGCTTTTATATCCCTAACCTAGACCAACTACTCAATTCAGCTAAGGAGATTTGAATTTCTCTACGTCACGAAGCTTGTTACAATTTCACCATGTTAGGTTAATAGAAAAACTATTTACAATTTAAAATAAATAGAAAAAAAATGGAGGCAACTAGCATTTTTATGGTGCTTGATTCAGCCATCCTAAAAACATGTATCCAGTCCCAAATTACTTCTCTATAAAGGAGAGTAATCTCAAAAACTAGGCACAAAAGCATCCTAAATGCATTCAGACTCCAGAGCAGTAGTTGACTACTCATTGGAACTTTTATATATTCTTGAGAATACAATGTGAGTTGATTTGGTTCTGCTGCCTGAAAAACCTAATAATTAACAAGTAGCTATCTTGATGTTGAAGCCTTGAGTTTATTACTTAGGATGGAGGGATATTATTTCTTCTTAATTTCTGATAACCATTCCACAATGGCAGTAACACCATGGAAAATAGGTAAGAACCAACTACAGTAATCTGCATAAGACATAACAAATAAAGCAAAGATGATAGTATTAGCTTGATCAGGGTAACTAAAACAAAGAGAATGGATTAAAGAGTCAAGAATCTTCTCAAAGAAAATCAAACAACAAACAGAAGCATAGCAACAAGTAGCAAATCAAAGAGGAAATCTTCAAAATAATGTTCAAGGAATGACCTTACAACTAGACTACTTGGATAGTTGGTTCTTAACTAGATCCCAGTGGTCAAAGATATGCTCCACCCCTCAGGCCTAACAAATGGTTGATGTCTGGTTTCACAAAGTAACATGTGTTGTGAGAATGTATATTTGCTAGAGCATTTTGGGAATGGGTTACCACTAAGTACAATAATATCTTTGTCAGTAATCTTCTTTGGGAGGGCGTCAGTTTGGTGATTGATGGATGATCAGGCAGTCTAGCAGAGGTATATAGAACACCTAAGCATCTCTTTTGAGTGAAAATAGATGTTGTGCTACCTAACGGGAATGCCTCCCCCTTCATGTGAGAAAGATTCCAAATGCTAGATCAATGTTAGCAGCGTAGATTTCAGCCAGAATTGGAATTTTAAAAAGAGTGTAGAACCTCTCTTCAGAATATGGGCCAAAGAATATATACTTGCATTCCTTGCATATGTAGGGAGAGGTAGACTATAACCACAGCTTGGCCCAATGATACATACTACTTTATGTACTGTTCTATCATTCATAAACGAAATATGAGATGCAATTTCACGAAAAAACACAAACGAATATCAAGGCTGTGAACCCGCAATAAATGTTATAAATTCCTTAGAGAAATGGATAATGTAACTCCATGTTCTTATCCAAGTGGCGGATATGAATCCTTTTGAAGAACCAAGAAAAGAGGTCAAAGCACTCACTAAAATTGACACACTCATCTTGGATCTGCAAGGAACATTTTTACCAAATGTGAAATTACTACTTAGGACAGGTAGAATTCCATTATATATTTGAATTGTCCATTATACTAAATAATAAAATAGTTGCTCTTTGAAATTTATGGAGGAAAAATAAATGGCTCAACTAAGGTTGCTTTCAATGCCAATTGAGTAACCCAGTTGAAATACACTGGTATAAATTTTAGTGTCACAGATGCAGTATTTTGTCCACTAAGGTTCATTTTTTTGGCAACCATCCTAGCAAAGGCACACAAGTTAGTTTCTTCTATTAGAATTTAACATCAATCCAGTCCATCTTTCAAATAATGTCTCTTCCACGAAGGGTCAGAAAAAGAGACCTGCAATACTCATGGATGGAATTAAAGTATCAATGTATGTTATTTATGAAATAATGTTAGTATATATGTTATAGTAGAAAGATAAAAGAAATATTCTGGAATGTTAAACCTTCTGTAAGTGTATATTTAAATGCAGAACATAAACACGCAGTAAAATTTTTCATGAATTGCAATAAATAGATTATTTCAGAGAGTTAGACTTTCTAATTACATATTATATGAAAGTTAGTTGTGACATCTACCAAGAATTGAGAGCTTTGCAATATTATTGTAAAAAAAAGAAGTAAGCCACATAACTTTGCATTATTTGTCAACTCAACTAGAGATTCCATGCTGCAATTTTGATCTGGATCATCCAGAAGCACATCTAACCATCTCTCAATATTGTCTTCAGTCATGTCATTGAAATTCTCAGACGATGTTTCAGATGGCAGTTTTAAGTTTGTGTTATTTTCACCTTCTTGCAAAACTGGTGATTGATGCTCACTATAGAATGTTTGAGCCAGATTGCCAGGTAAGGTGATATTATTTGCACCATCGGAATCATTTTTCTCAGTTGGGGCAACAGACTGGTCACCACTTTTTGTTACTAATCCATTTTTCTTGACGACGCGACATAAGACAAAAGAATCCTGCAAAAGTAATTCTATCAATACTTCCTATTGAAACAGTTCTTAATGACATTTAAAGAGATCTAAAATAAGTTATAACTGAAGAAACTCCCCAAGAGACAGTATCTCGTAATACCAACAACTTTAATGGTGCAGAGAGACTCAACATTATCATATACTTCCCACAGGTTTAATGGCTACAAATGAAAAATATCAACATCCAAAGAAGAAGACACAAACAAGAAACATGTAAACCTGCTGCTTGGCACTGCTTCTCATTAAGCCGATACTCATGCATAACCCAATCTGTCCTTTCTCCAAATGGAGCACGACCCCTGTAGAATACTAGTCTCTTTTTTTATCCAATTGTACTCCGCTGAGATGTAACTTTCCGGTCCTTGCCAGTTGCTTTCCAGTAACCAGCTTTAGTGGCCCTATTAGTACGTCAGCCATTTGGATACTTCATATCGTGTGGACTAAAGAAATGCCACTATAGATATTTTCTTGGGAGGCAAATTTTATCTGCCAAAGAACAAGATATTTAAGTCAGCCCAGTAACCGGCAGAATTATTGGTGTTCCAGTGACTACAGAGCATAGTCATCCAAAATTGCAGGATAATCAAATTCAAAATAACATGTTACTTAGCAACCAGAAACCTGAACAGAGAAGATAAAGTTCAATTATTGAATATTCAAGCTGCTGAAGAAATGTACACTTGTTTTAATTGTCTACCAATATGTGATGCATGCACACACAGAACTTAAAAAAAAAAATCACTAGACTGCTCAAACTT
The DNA here is from genome assembly GCA_034641835.2 of Pinus albicaulis. Taxonomy (NCBI): domain Eukaryota; kingdom Viridiplantae; phylum Streptophyta; class Pinopsida; order Pinales; family Pinaceae; genus Pinus; species Pinus albicaulis. The sequence continues at coordinate 837,191,520 of CM076582.1, read as the reverse complement.
AATTTAAGGCAACCTTACCTTAAGGATAAAGTATATAAAAATCTTAAACTAACTTGAAGATAAAATACCTAAAACATAACAAAAAACAAAAGAAATAGAAACAAAATACAACCTACCAGGAAAATCCCATGGTTCAATCTTGTAAAGGTCCACCTCAGGAATAATGTCAAGCTCAATCTTATGGCCATGTACTTTCCTCTTCAAGTAATAAGCAACAATTTCTTCATCTATTGGGTGTAAACCAAAGCCAGGAGGCAACAAAAATGGTGCCATCAAATTTAAAGAAATCTACTTGTGTAAGAAAATTGATGTTTGAGAAATCTGTATGAAAATTAAGAAAAAAAAGAAAAAGAAAAACACTTCAAATATGCAAAAGGAAATTAAGGATTTTGAGTCTCAGTCAATTTCATCCCAAAACAAAATCCTTTGCTCAATAAATTTAGAATGAGCCAAATCACATGCAAAAGTATGAAGAATTACAAAGAGTTTCAAGTCGACTATCTTTCCAATAAACTAGCTAGAAGGCTATTTAAAATTTGGCACTATTCTAAATTTAATTTTTCTTGGAAAACGTTAGGAGTTATAAGAATTTCTGCATAAGACCGTGTTCATGGCCAGGACAGTTAAGTCACTAGCATAAATTTAATGATTTCGAGGAAGTTCCAACTCAGGCTCCATCCTAGAAAATAGAAAAGGCCAAATAAACTCTGAAAAGAAGATACAATCAAAGCTTATCTTTGTCCATGGAATGGGGACTGGACAGTTCATAGACTTCACCCAAGGAAGATCCTCCAGGCTAAGGATTGGACATGAGCATGAGGTCATGAGAGAACCCATAAAACACAGAAACCAAAACCCAAGCGATGTGATGACATTGACAATACGAATCAGCACACACACTTCTTGGGTATAGCTAACAATTTAGGAAAACGTAGACCATCAACCATGACAAGGGCACTTTCTGCTACAGCTTCAGAACTTGTTACAGAGCATCAACCAATCAAGGAAAGATTTGGTTACTTCTCTGCCACAATGTATTACATCTAATTATGCTTGGCCATCTATTGAGCATCTACATGGCCTCCTACCTAACTCATCAACTAGAAAAAGAACAAACATAGCAACTCAATCTCTTAGTGGGAAAAATCAACCAGTCAAAGCTAGAAAAATTCTCAATAATAATAATAATAATCCAATTTTAAGGTCACAGCCAAGCCAGAGACCAAATTGGTGTATGAGACCCTCTTTTTTATGGGACAAGGGACTCACCTCTGCGCAAGATTTGATTGCTAAGTCTACGAAGGCATACATAATCTACCCCTCTGGTTTTGAACCTTTGACCTCTTAGCAGAAAACACATGCTCTTAACCATTAAGCCCACTAATAATAGCAGAAGAAACTTTCAACAATATAGTTGATTCCATATTTTTATGATACAAACTTCACAGACAGCAAACACAAATTGTACACAATATGCCAACAACCCACTTTCTAGAGATAGAAGATGTTACCTAAAAGAATCTTACATTTTCAATTATAGCAAGATAAACCAAAAAATGGTTAAGGAGACAGATGAAAAAGTTAATACCACCCATTACCTTTTAGTCTAGTTTGTTGAGGCATTAAAAGGTGGTTATACTCTCCTTGGTAAAGATCATAGTAAGATATGTTTTTTTATTCCAAGGAAAACCTTATAGAATTCCTCGTCTTCCCTGGAATATCTACATGGAGGGAAATTCAACCACCAACCACAATACCCACTAGCGACCACAATGGACTCAACCAGATTTGAACCGGTGACCTACGGCCTCCATGTAAGCAACATACCTTACGCAAATAGTTCAACCGACAGAGTTACCCCTTGGAACATAGTAATATATGTTTTCACTTAACTACCTGCCCATCAATTTCATGTGGATTTGAGAAAGTTTATTCACCCAAACAAGGTATCACTCACACGACCAAAATTGTCCATCCTCACACACTCGTGGTTGGTACATCTTCATATCCAATCCTTCACTACTTAAAATCAATCCAGCCACCTATCTTTAAGTCAAGACTCAAGACTTCCAAACCTTACATAGATGCAAATTCAAGACTTTCAAGTCTTACGTACGTTGCACATTCAAGACTCATATGCCAACAAGAAACACAAAACTATCCAAGATATTTATAATTCCAATCATTATTCCACCCCTGATGGAGCATTTTTATACAAATCTCCACACAGTTTACAAAATCCAGATGATAGCATAATATTTACCAAGTGACCGATCTACTCTACTATTATGAAAATAATAGATATATAAAACATGTACAAGATGGGGAAGTACAAACCTTACAAATTTACACTTCGACGTCTATCGTAAAAATCAATTCTGGGGATTTTCTACAAAGAACAAAACCTTTGCTTGAATTCAAATAAAACTCTGTGCCAAAAAGAAAAATTGATCCAATTCAGATAAGGTTGACACCATGAAAACGTCGATCACTAGCAATAATAAATAATTCGGTAAAGAAACTTTATAAATAAATATATTTGAAATTGTTATGTCATTCTCTGTACCATAATAAACGGGAAGCACTCAGTTTTTCTTTAAAACTTGATAAATATAGGCCTCCGTATTGCAACAGTTTTCACTTCAATTTTCCTGAAAGGAAACTAGCTAAATCCCCACCTGAGGTTCGCAGACTACAAAAATGACCCCTTTAACATGAACTAGAGATCGAAATTAGCTAGATTTATTTTTGTCCAAATTCAACAGTTCAGAGAACCTTGCCTTTGGTTTACACTAGGATATTCAATATACAATCAGCTAAACTATATTCTAGACTACAACCAACTTCAAGCTTTCCCAATTCAAACTTTACGCTTGATACCATAACCAAACAAAATGTTCTCCAAAACGTTACTTCCGCTTTCATCTTTCATCTCTCTGCTGGAGACTACAACTCGTGAAATCAAAAGAAAAGCCAGACGGATGCTGAGACATTACATTTAAATATCTCAAAGGTTAAGATGTTTGAGACATGTAGAAGAGCTACGGTACCAGTCTTTACTTGAAACGCCCAAAATAGCTTTGAAAATTTCCACTCAAAACACTATGATTAAGAAGGAAACACTCAGATGCCCCAGTTGTACGAATTTAAACATCTACAGGTCTGACTTGAATCCTCGAACCTGCGACCTTGAGCGGCCACACACAATACGTAGGCAACGCAACACAGGGGATCATTACCTGGTTGACCCCTGATCTTATACTATCATGCTAAAGCCCGAGACTATAACGAACACTTTAGGGTTTGTTCTGTGTACTGCCTCGGCTCCTTTCTGCATGAATGTGTACCAATCATTCTGGTTTTGCTTTGAACCTCAAAATTCGTTTATCAAGCTCATCCCCACAACATTATCAATTCCATTAAACATTTCATCTACTAAAATTAGTCGTGTAATCTAGGTATCTGGATCAAAATCCCTATATCCAAAGAACCCATTGACATCTGTATTGCTACATCACCAGCCTGGCTTGCTGATATGATTATCGAGGATAGCCATAACCCCACTGGCGCCTAAGCTCGAAACTACTCTTTTATATACTTCAATGACAGGAAAATCAAGAAGATCCAGGTTGTTTGTAACAACCCCTACCTCGGCATCCCAGAGGTTCGGTTTTCTCGAAAATTTCCTAACTATCATGGCGCCAAGGGAAGAATCTGTGAACATGAAGAGGGACCAAGTCAAGTGAATGCAGTTTAAACCCATTTCTCAGATATTTGGGGTTTGAATATTTGGGGTTTGTGCAGGCCCTCTGCCACCATTATGTCGACATGTGCAGCCCAACCAACACAGGCAAGCTTTGCCCTGCCATACTGGATATTGGGGGCAAGCTTTACCTGCAGCCATTCTGGATATTGGGGGTGAATGTCGTTCCAAAACCGTCCAATGTAGTAAATCAGGGGCGAATACAACCCAAGCCCATCCAGAGTAGTAAATGCTGAGGCGAATCCAACATTTCAGGTTTTATGCACTTTTATTTTTTTGGACTAAATCATAATAATTAATTATTTTTAAAATAATTTTGGGGCTAATTATATAAAACTATATAAAATAGCTTTTATATAAAAAATTCGCCCCTCTAAAATATAAAATCCCTTAAATTTCGCCCTTGGGCTAAAATTCGCCCCTAAAATTTTCCCTGCAGAGGGTTACATTATTAGAAGTTATTCACTCACCTAAGGTTGTGCCTACACTCACTCCATTCACCAAATCAGTCCGCTGCATTACAAAAAGATTGAAAAATTCATTTCCTTCCTTCATATCCATTTGCCATCAGTGCAAGTTGTTTTCAAAGCAGAATTGTAACAAGCAGCTAAGGTTGTCCTTGAGTTTTGCCTCTCACTCATATTCCTATACCCTTACCCTCACTCACCCATCCATATCATTCACTTGCAAAGACTGCCATCCTCCATCCCTTCATCTCATTTTTATTGTACAGTCCTAGGGTTTTGTTCAAAACAGAGTGATCAAAATGTTAAGGGAAGGTGACAATGATAGTGGTGAGGAAGGTCAAATGCCAAGGAGGCATCAACACAAAGGTGGGAGGATCAACAGGTTTAAACCACTAAACATAATGGAGCTAAATGCATCTCCCTTAACTGTCTCCCGCTTCCAAAATGTAGGCTGCTATGAATTTTGTGAGAACGTACAGCAGGTGCAGAATCACCCTGAGCTGACTAGGCTCTTCATACTTAACCTACATGAGAAACAAGTCAACCTTGCAGGGGTGAACTTTGAGTTGTCTTCATATGCCATTGTTATTTCCACTGGGATACCTAGTGTGGGTGAAAAATGGTTCAAGCAGGCCAATTTAGACATGAGCTACTATGAGAAATACCTTAAACCCAGATACAAAGAATACAATAAATCCATATTTCCTTTCTCACATTTTCTTGAGAGGTATGTACCCATGATGAGGGTCATTGTGAAATTTTTCACATGTGAAGGAAGATTCTCCCGACTTTATTCCTATCACATCAGGTTGCTCATGCACTTTTCTAGGGTTAATATGTTGCATCTACCCTACTACCTCTACAGGAGTATTGACAAAATGTCTTATATTGTACAAAAGATAGACCATCCACATTAGATGCAGAGCCTCTTTCACCACTCCCTTATCAAAATGGTTTTGATGCATCAATTGCAGCAAAAGGGTATTCCATGGGAGGTTTTCATTGCCCATGAAGTGTTCATCAATCCACAAGCCAATCCTCAGCAAAATATGCCTTCATCATCTCATCCTTTTGTCCCTACTCCTCCATCATCTCCTGTTGAGCATGTTTCACCATCTACACATATCCCTTCACCTCCGGGAAATCCTCCTTCATCACCCTCTCACAATGCATCAGACAATGAGGGAAGTGACAATGAAAAATCAAATAACAATGAGGGAGATGGTAATGATGAATCAAGAAACAATGAAGAAGAAAGAAAATAAGAGGTGGTCAGTGAAGAAGATGCAAATGAGGGAGAGGGCAGTGATGAATCCAACAATAAGGAAGAAGAGGCCATTGAGTGTAAAAAAAGTTAGGCCCATAGTGGTGATGAGGGCAATGCAAAAGGAAGTGAAGATGCATAAACAAATGAAGAAGATGCCCATGAGTCAGAAAACAGTGAGGGTAAAGATGCAGAAAGAAGCAAGGAAATGAGCCATGATGGAAATAGGTCAGGGGAGGCAGATATCAGTGAAGAAGAAGAAAATGAGGCTGATATCAGTGAAACAAATATCAGTAAGGTGGAAGAAGGCAGTGATGAAGACAATAGGTCAAAAAGCCCTGATGACAGTGATGAAACACAAATCAGTGGATCAGATAAGGGAGATGAGGAAGAGAGTAGCAATCATGATGGCCATGATATAAGTGGAGATGATGATAATGATGATGATGATGTTGACACTGATAATGACAGTAAGAATATCAGTGATAAGGAAGAGAGCATGGAGACAGATGACAATAGCCATGAGAGCAACCATGAGAATAGCCATGAAAACCATAAGGATAGTAAGGATATCAATGATGATGACAGTCATGATGGCAGCAATGGTGAAGGTAATGAAATGATCAAAGTTGAACCTTTTTCTTTTACATACCAAAGAGGAAATAGGCATATTTTTGCTACCTCTAAAAGGCAAGGGGCCATGCCTTCTACATCAACTAAGCAACTTGATAAAGGCAAATAAAAGGTCATGGAAGAAGAAGAATAAGATCAGCATGATACTAAGTAAGAATTTGAACTCATTCATGTTGACAATGATGATGAAAATCAGGCAAGGATCTCAAGCATGTTTCTCAAAGGGAAAGATGCCCAAATCAAAGATTTGCAAGCCAATCTAGCTAGGGCTAGGAATGTCATCCACTATTATGAGGTTGAAAACAAGCAGCTGGAAGCACAAAAGGCCATTCATGAGGTGAGGGAAATCAGAGCCCAGAAAGAGGCTGAAAGGACCAAGGTTAGGCTAGATGAGGTCTTGGGTGTTTTAGATGAAAGTGAAAATGAATAAGGACAGTTATCTAGGAGAAGGCCAAGAACAATGGGCTTTAGGAAGGCCTTAGCCGAGGAGAAGGAGAAATAAACAGCATTGGCAGAGCAGCTCACTCAAAGTGAGATGCTTGCCATGGATATAGAGTATGATCAAGAACATTGGTTAGAGAGGGATAATATAAACTTGGAGGATCAACTGGAAAAGACACAAAGAAACCTTGCCTTCAGAAGAAAATGGCAAAGCACTATGCCTTAAGAAATAAAATTGCAAGGGCCAAGCTCAAAAGAGCCCTTGCTAAAATTCAATATCTCAAGGAGGAAAAAAGCCAATAAAACCTTGAAATCCTAGTTGATGCATCACTACAGGCATCCCAAACACCATGAGGAAGATAATTTCAAATTTTGGCAAGTTTTTGGAAATTCTGGTTTTTGACTGATTTAAAGTGCCAAGGGCGCAACACCCCTGGCGCTGCGCTCTTTTTTGGGGCACTTTCTTGAGGATTGGTTTGAATTTTTGGGTTCATCTTTCTAATTACATCAAACACAACAAATTTCAGATCATTTGGAGTAGATTTGGTCTTCCAAAAGGGTCAAAAACATGCCAAAATTCACCACTCTGCCCAATATTCATAGTTGGCACTGCGCCCTGAGAAGTCCTAGGAGATTTAGTTTTTGAAAAGTAAATTGGACACCAACTGTAAAAATAAATGCATTTTTTGAAATTATACTCGACAAGCTTTCCAATGAGCTATCCTGGATCTCATTTGGACACCGGGAAGGCCTTCAAAACTCAGCTGCAAGGTGACTTATTTTCCTGGTGTAGGCGCTGCGCCCTTGCCTACAAAGTCAACAAAAGACACAAATTTATTGAAAATACATATTTTGAGGTTTTTTGGGAAAATCACTCCAAATTTAGGTGTTAGAAGTTATTTTTCATTTATTACATTAGATATTTTGTGCCTTGGGCCTTGCATGGTCTTAATGGAAAAATTTGGCATTTATGATGTATTTATGACATTTTGGAAACCCTAGTTAGGGTTTTGGTCCTCCTTGCTTGTTAAATACAGCATTGAGGCCTCCTTGTACATGTTTGATGATTATTTATAGTAATACGTATACTTTGATATTGAAGAGAAATTGGCTTTGGTTTTTGTGGATGGTGTTAGGACACCGTAGTTTTGCAAGATTGGTAAATACAAACCTACAGAGCCAACATCAAACCACTTTGGAATATGAGGACCTAGCCATCCCAGATTCAGAGAGGGATCTCTCTATGTATATGTTCAAAGATATGATCTTTAAGGCTTTTAGTATGATATTAGGCTAGTTATGAGGAACAAGGTTTTTTGTTTGTTTTGGTTGGGCAAGGATATTATGAAGATGAAGGAAGTCTATATGAAGGGTGAAGGTGTGAGTAGGTGAAAGACTAATGGTTCAGCTGATAAAATAGGCAAGGATCAGCATCAATCCATTTGGCTATGTAGTCATATGAGGATTTAATGGGACAGCAAGGTTCAAAAGTGGTCCATGGGGCAAGTCATCTATGTCCAAGGATCTCTCTAAGTTGATTTTATGGAATGAAACACTAAGAAATGGAGTGAGGGAAATCAAACAGATGAAGGAACAAAGGACAGCCTAAGATCAGGTAAGTACTTTGAAACTAGCCTTCTTTTGACATGCACTAAAGGGAAAAACACAAAAGTAATCTAAGATCAGGCAAGTGCTTTGAAACTAGCATGCTTTTGATGTACTTTCAAGAGAAAACATTACAAAAAACAAAGAATAGCTAAAGATCAAGTAAAGACTTTTAACATAGCTTGCTTTCAGAATATTCTCAAAGGAAAACATTCATGATAAACATAAAAAATAGTCTAAGATCAGGTAATTACTTTTAAACTAACCTGCTTTTGACATACTCTTAAGGGAACTTTTCACAGCAACTATTGGAGAAGAAACTAGAGGACAGGGCTAACCATAGACTTCTCTAGCTCAATCCTTAATTAGAAAACTTATCAAGAACATTCAAAGACAATATCTCAAGTTGTACTCAGGAAATATGGGCTTACCAACACTTCACTGGTTATACTCTATTGAATTACCTACAAATTAACAATCAGCAGAAAACATAAAGAATAAAGATTCATCAGTGAGATTTAGGGTACTTCAGAAGTAAATCCTAATCTATATTTGTTGTTCTTTATCAGAGAATAGTGGATAGAATGAAAACATAATGAAAAATGACAATTACAGTGAGAAACACATCACCATTGACATAGACCAGGATCCCATAAATCAGCTATTTATATTTGATGTTCAGACTAGTTACAATCTTCAAGTCCAAGGGGTCTCTACAGCTTCAAACTTCTCATTTCAGCTTATGTATCTTTAATTACAAACAGAGCTACAACAGCTTCAAAAGCTATTTACATTCAACAAGTATCTAGAGACCAACCTCTATATTGTCTTCTACAGAAGTATTTATAGAATAATGAGGAGGTGGAGTGTAAAAAAGAGTCTTTTGTGTAATTAATATAGAGTAATGGTTTCTCAACCATTGGGAAGCCTAAGGGAGAAAATTACAAATGTTTATCTCTGTTTTAATCAAATTTACATTAAATTTCATCACCTTCAGTCACTTTTGTTGACTTTGGGGGCTTTTGGTAGGTTGGTAGTTAATTCTGAGCTGTCTCTAGAAATATCCCTGACTATGCAATTAATTTGTAGTCTTTTGAGGGAAAAATTATAGATGGCACTCTGAGGAGAAAAATTCTTTGTGATGTGGCATTCGGAGGCTCCTTCACTAATTTTGTGCTGATCTGGTGGCTTAAAACACTGCTTAAGCCCTTATTTTGGCTTTAAGGCCTTTAAAATAACTTCAGAGTCTTTAATCCTTATATGCTGACTATGTTTACTATTTTGGGCTTTGTCATCTGCCTTTTACCTTTTCCTGCCTCCCTTAACTGTAGGTTTAGATCCTTAATCCTCGCCTTTTGATAATTAACCCTTGATCCTGTATATAAGCTCTTAAACTGCATGATTAAACCTTTTAATCCACTGCATTTAGTCTTTAAATCATTGATTAAATCTTCAGAGTTCTGGGGTTTGTATTTAATCTCTGATCTTCAAGCTTTAACCTTCACCATTCTTCTTTGATATGTGAAGGTGGTTTTTTGGTGCGGTGGAGGGTTTAATGTTATGACCAACGCTCATACGGCATTGATCAAATCATCTAACGAAGACTTTCAACCTTCTACTTCGTGTTTTAGCCTTCAAACATAGAAGACTTTGGCTTTGTCCCTTCGCGAGTCGAGGACAAGTTTTCTTCTCCGAAAACCATGATAAAAACCTACAACAATAAAAAAATATGTTATAAAAACCCTGCAGTGTTGTGTTAAAATTTCTTAGGAGGCTGGCGGAGAAGAGGAGCGGTGCAAAGGGGGTGATCATGTAGGCGGAGGAGTCTTATTTGAGGAAAACAGGCGAAAATCCGGTTCAAAATGGATTCTAGCGCGAATTTGGGAAAGAGTGGGTTTGGAAATACCGTGAATGGTTTTCACATTCGATTCAAGTGGTAAGTGGTTTTCGACGAATCAAACGCGATCCAATTATATCGTGCCACATGGAATTTTCGATACTGCCGGTATCGCATGACTTTGGAGTGTTAAACTCCAAACGCGAAAATTGCAAGATATGCAACAACAACCGTCAAATGAAGGGGATGATATCTGACGGTGCGGACCGAGCATGATGAAAAGCTTGCTTGGGAAGAGATAAAGTGGAAACCAGGTGGAAGCGTGTGATAGGGCGGGTGCTTTATGCAGTGGATGGTGGGTCCAAAGGGAGGTTGGGTGATGGAATGAATGACGACCGTTGGATCTAACAAATCAACGGTGGATATTTCATTTATAAGGTAAATGGATCGGATTAATGAGGGCCGTCGGTTTTTATCGATCGACGGCGGAGATTCGATGCCAAAGGTGAAACAAAGAAATGTGTTTTGGCGATCGGGGGATGCAGTGGGCAAGCGATGACCATCAGATTGATAAGATCGACGGTCAGGATCGCTTGGGTGGCTTGTATATCGTGAGGGGATTTTCAAAGGAGAAATGAATTTCTTAAAAAGGGCGTGATGGTATAAGGGATAAGGGAGGAGCTTAACGTGAAGGCGCTGGAGCGTGAGGGTGCGATGGTATAAGGGATAAGGGAGGAGCTTAAGGTGAAGGCACTGGGGCATGGTTCTGTGGAGAAGAAGTGACCAGGGGCTAAGGAGAAAAGCGCTTATTGCGTCAGGGGGGAAATTTTGTAAAGAAAAAGTGGGTTTATTAAGCGCTTGGTTATAGTGTTGGGCCTTATGATGGGAAGGATGGAGAAACTTAAGCCCTCAGGGGCCTAAGGCCTTTAAAAAGGATGGAAGAAGCTTTTTTAAGGGGTTTTTATGTGTTTTTTGCAGTCCCGATAGCTAAAAGGAAGGAATTTTAAACCATAACAAAGGGTTTTATGGTTCAAAAGGGACTTTTGAAGGTTTTTGAGGGGAATAAAGGGAAAATGAAAGAGAAAAGGAGCTTTTTTAGAGGAAAATGGAGGGTAAAAAGGACCACCATGAGTGAATGAAATGATGAAAAGGGGTTGTTTAGGAAACAATTTTGAAAGGAACAACAGATTTCTTGTTGGATTTTTGGAGGGAACAACACTTTTTTTAAGGCACAGTAGTTAAGGAACAGCAATGAGTGAACAGAAGCCTTCAAGAAAGACTAATTTTTGAAGAAAATGATCTCTTGAAGGCTCAAGGATTGTTTTAGCCATCTTTTGCTTATGACAAAATTTACTGATGGCTAACAGTGGCGCCACTTGGGGATGGCAGCTCCTTGGAGGTGTCAAGAACTTCAGATTTTGATCTCTGGGATGCAGACCTATGCCTTTATCCATTGACAATATTTCTCCACTAATCATGCTGTTTTGAAAAATATGATCAATATTTTATATCAGCAAGCAAATTTCTCCCAATCATTCAACCTACACAACCTACTTCCTAACATTGTTTCTTCAGAAGGTGCATTTGGACTTGCAGACCTTAAACATCAACCTTTTATTCTTTTGAAATCAGGAAGAACTAATCTAAATCTACCCTTATTTCTTCCATGAATTCAGATTAGACTGTTGAACTCATAAATTCTCTACCTAAGCTATTATCTGCCAGGATTAGACTGTCTGACAAATTTTATTCTCTATCCTCTAAAACAGAAATTTAAACACATTCAAATCAGGATTAGACAGTCTGATTTGTTGTGGGACTATGGCATAAAAAAAGTTGCACATAGAATTTATTTGAAAAAATTTGAAACAAATCTGTGAAGGCTTAAGATCTAAAAATCAAAAAACATCCTTCATTCTTTCTTTCAGCTCTGGATTTGATCTTTTTGAGCTATTATTTTCTTCCTTTGGTTCAGATTTTGAGCAGATTAGAACCAACTCGATACCAATATTTACAGGTTCAAGATTTGAGTTTGTTTGAACCAATATTTTTCTATCCTAATCTATTCTATTGATAAGCCAAGATTGAGCAGTTTGGAAAATCTTCTTCACTAATTTATCAGCAGAAAATTTAAATCTATCTTAGTCATGATTGAGCTGTATGACTAAAATAGTAGTGTTGTCTCAAGTAGTGGCATTTAAGCTTGCACACTTTCATAATAATCTTTTGGGTATGGGTCTGTACCTTTCTTGTTTTATTTCTGCCCTCTTTTTCTTTTATTATTGTTTTTGTAGTTTTCTTTCTTCAAATTGAAAAACAGTGTTATATACAATGAATAAAAAGCCTAAAAATTAAAAATATCAGTCAACAGAAATAATGTTTCAGAACCCTTCCATTAACATGACCTCCAAAGTACTCAGCTCCATTCAACTCTTGTAGAAAAAATGCATTGTTTCCAATAACAGATTGGATAAGATAAGGGCCTTGCCATAAGTTATCAAATTTTCCATGTTTGCCCTTATCTTCTCTTCTTGAATCCCATTTCAAAACTTTATCACCAATCTTGAAATCACCTGCCTTGGTTCTTTTGTCAAACAGCTTCCTGATGTTTTCTTGTAATTTATGTGCTGTGATGTAAACCTCCTCCTTGTTTTGTTGTAGATGTATTGTCTGGTTTATCCTCCTTGTTACATCATCGTCTTTAGACTGCACTTCCTGGATCAGCTTCATGACTGACACTCCTAAACTGGTTGGGAACACTACATCAGTTCCATAAACTAGCTGGTAGGGAGACATTCCATTTGAACTTTTAATTGTCAATCTGTCTGCCCATAAAGCATGCACTAGCTTATTGTGCCATGATTTCTTGTTATCTTCCAGCAACTTTTTGATAATGTTCACCAAGCTTTTATTTGAGGATTCTACTAGCACATTACCTTGAGGGTAATAAGTTGTGGAATGACCCAATATGATCTGATATTTATGACAGAACTCTACCATATTTTTAGACCCAAATGCAGCAGCATTGCCAGTTATGATCTTTCTAGGACAGTGAAATCTGCAAAGTATATGATTTTCAAGGAATGAGATGATGATTGAGTCTGTGGAACTCCTAGTGGGGATGGCTTCTATCCATTTGGTAAAATAGTCTATTGTTGTGAGGATCCATTTATGTTGGGCAGATGAGGGAGGATGGATTTCCCCAATGAAGTCTAGACCCCACTGCTGAAAAGGAGCTTCAACAGTGATTGGTTGCAGAGGTAAGGGAAGCAGTTTTTTTTTGCCTTCAAAGATTTAGCATTTATGACAGGCAATAATAATCTTATGGACATCTTCAAAAAGGGTGGGTGAGTAACAGCCAGTTTTAAGGATTTTGTTGGCAGTTGATTTCCAATAGAGGTGGCCTCCCCATTCTCCTTCATGAAACTCATGCTTGATCTTATCTGCATCATTCTCAGGAAAACATTTAAGCAATAATCCACTATCATTTTTCCAATATAAACATTTATTCAAAATGCAGTAATTTACAACTTTCAACTTTAAGAACCTTGCCTTTTTTTAAGACAAGACAGGAGGAACAATCAAATTGAACAAAACATACAAAATATCAGCATACGAAGATGAATTCAGAAAATGATCTTCAATAATTGGAGCTGAAAACTCCTCTTGTTCATCTAATGCATTAAGCATGTTTATATCAAGAGCTTGAAAGTGGGATTCAGCCAAAATTTTTGCTAGTCCTTGACCTTTTATGAGCTTAGTGGGCTTGATTTCTAAGTCATACGCTAAAATTACATCAATCCACTTTCCTCTTTTTCCATCTGGATCTTGGGTCAATATGTCCTTCACAACTGAGTGAGGCACAAATGCTATGATGTAGGAATGTAAAATGTAAACTCTGAAGTATTTTAAGGCTTTGACCAAGGCAAAGACTTGTTTTTCCATTATGTTGTACTTTAGAGGTGCATCTCTCAATGCCTTTCTGAAAAATGCAATGGGTTGCTCTTGCCCATTCAAGTTTTTCTGTAATAGGACAGCAGCTACAGTGTGTTCTGATGCAAATGAAAAAATGAAGAAATCCTTTGAAAAATCAAGACTGATAAGAACTGGTGTTTTGGTGAGTGCTTGTTTTACTAGTTCAAATGACTTCTTTGCTTCTAAGGTCCATTTAAGTCCTTATTCCTTTTTAAGCATGTTTGTTATGTTTCTAAGGAGTTCAGCTAAATTGGGTGTGAAACTTCTCAAGAAATTAATCTTTCCAATGAAGGATTGAAGTTCTTTGATGTTTCATGGGTGGCTGATTTTCAATATACCATCAATCCTTTTTGGGTCTATCCTTATTCCCTCTTCTGATATGATATGTCTAAGAAGTTTACCTTCTTGGAGACCAAACAGTGTTTTCTTTGGATTTAAAGATAACCCAAATTTTCTGCATTTCTCAAAGACTTTTCTCAAGTGTATTAGGTGTTCTTCATCTGTTTTAGAATAAACAGTTATATCATCAAGGTAAATTACAATGAAGTAACCTATTTATTCTGAGAATTCTATATCCATAGCTCTCTGAAATGTGGCACCAACATTCATTAAACCAAAAGGCATTTTCAAATACATGAAAGTACCCCAAGGTGTAGTAAAAGTTGTTTTGAGTTGATCATCAGGATGTACCAGGATTTGATTGTAACCTGAGAAGCCATCTGGCAAAGAAATTCTTTTGGAACCGACTACCCTTTGTAAAATATGATCCATTTTGGGAAAAGGATAGTTTTCCTTTAGTGAGGCCTTTTTCAAGTTTCTAAAATCAATGCAAAGCCTTATCTCTCATGTTTTATTCCTAACTGATACAAGATTAGACACCCACTCTAAGTATCTAACAGGGACAATAATTCCAGCATCATACATTTTTTTGATTTATTTCTCTACCAGAGGTAATTGAACAAGGTTGATTCTGCGCAATTTCTGTTTAAAAGGTTTTTGGTTTTCTTTGAGAGGTATCTTGTGCTAAATTATTTTTGTATCATATGATTTCAGATCTTTATAGTTCCATGCAAACACATCAGAAAATTCCTTAAAAAGCTCAATGTATTTCAGTTTAAGGTGAGCTGGTAATGTTTTAGACAGTTTAATCATTTTGGGTTTTTCTTCACTGCCTATATTGCAGTCTTCAACTTTAGATTCCATGGGTTTCAATTTTGGCTTTTTGGCCACATCATTCAAGTAAAATAGTTCTTCTAAGGGGACCAGCCCTTTTGGCAAGCTTTGGTATTTGGATTGCAGCACTTCTAAGTCTTCATTTTCCAAGTCTGTGATATTTTCTGTGATATATTTGGGTTCGTGTATTAATAGATTTATTTATGCAATCTTTGGAGACATTTATTCTTCAGTAAGTGGTTTTTCTTTAGCAGGACAGTCTTCATCAAAATCTGAATCTGAGTGTGGTGTTTCAAATTCATTTTTGGACTGTAGAAAGTCTTCTATTTGTTTATCTCCATCAAAAAATTTCCAGTACTCTTCATTATCTGGGACAGCTGGTCTATATTTGACTTGGGTGGTGCATTGCTTGGTTTCATAAGGTGTTAAACAAGTCCTAGCAGCAAAGGCTAAACCATTGGCAAGGACATTTTGGTTTCTTGGGACAAAATTTAGTTGGAACTCATCAAATATTTTCAACAAATCCATGGCGTCATTTCTATAGGCTCTAAGTCTGGGATGTTTAGCACTGTACTCCCCATTTACTTGCCTAATAATCAACTCAGAATCCCCATGAACTTTTATCCTTTTGGCCCCTAATTTTTTCAATAAATGTAGTCCTAGAAGGAGAGCCTCATACTCAGCTATGTTGTTTGTACATTGAAAATTTAACTTATAGGAATGCCCTTCAGTATGGTTGTTTTTAGTGTTGTGTAACCATATGTCTGCTCCTACATCATTTTTAGTGCAAGACCCATCAAAATTCATGCTCCAAAGAGGACTGTTTTCAAATTTGAGATTTATTTCATTGTTGTCCTCTTTGTCTTCTTCATCATTCTGTTCTGTACAAGGGTATGTACTACGTTTTCCTGAGTTTTGTTCCTCAAATTTTTCTATGTTTTGAGGTGTTATTCCTTGATTTTCATGATCTGCATTATGCTTATGACTATTTTGGACTTCAAGACCTCTAATCTGTTTGCTGTGAATTTCTAAATCAGCAGACTGCTTTTTAGTTTCCTCTTTATTTTCCTCCTCATCCATGATTGTAACTATGTTTGAATGTGAATTGATTACAACATTTGATGTTTTTTCATTGATTAGCTCTTGCTCTTTATGAATATCATCATTGAAAATAATAAAAGAGTCAAGGTTAGTGTGTATGGAGTAAAGAGGAGAGTTTTCCTGTCTCTCTTGGCTACTCACCATGTATTTCATGTGTGTTTCCCTATAGAGTCTTCTAGGTTGACTGAAGACAGGGATGGTGGCATAAGTCATATCCATTTGCATAGTACCTTGTAACTTAGCACCCCATGATCTTGAAAGGAGCATGCCATATTTGGGGGGTATATCAGCCACTACAATGTCCATCACTAAAATCTTGGCTGGAATTTGGGCTAAGTTAACACACAGATCCTTAATTAGGCCTAGGCATCTCACCCTACTTGAATCAAAGGATTATAAGTCTTTGTAGGGTCTAGTTACCTCTAAGCCTAACCTTTCCATAATTACCTTGGGCATGAGGTTGTGTGATGCCCCTGAATCAAGCATGGCATTGTGCAAAATATTAGCATGAATGTTCAAACTAATGTAAAATGGAGGGGTAGTTCCTTCTTGAAATTTTCCTTCAATTTTTGGTCCAAAAATTAGCTCTAGGGTATCATCATTTAATTTAACTGTGTCATGAATATCTTCTATGTTTAAAGCCTTCAAAATCTGACCTCTATATACATTTTGAGTGACTAGCTCAGTGAGTGGGACAAATATTTTGATTTTAGATATTTCATTCTCTAGGCTAAAAGGAATCTGGTTTTTTAACATGTTTAATTCAGCCTTTTTAGTCACTATTTCATCAGCAAAATCAGTTTGTTGATTTTTATTATTTACAGCAGTTAAAATGATTTTTTCAGGAGCATTAGCTAAGATGCTAGCACTGCTGGGGTTAACACTCTATTTTTCATTAGATTGAGTGTTTTTACCTTTTTTCAAATCAGAAATTACAGCCATTGTTTTGTGAGTTTCAGCTGTCTTTTTGGGTGTATTTTCAGTGTTGTTTTTGGCAGATTTATCACAGGATTTATTTCTGGGAGTCTTTTGATTCTTTTCACTTCTCAAGTCATATTGTTTAGGTGATCCTATGATGGCATTTTTAGAGTCTTGTTCATAGTAATCATTTTGTGGTCTTCTGTCATCATAAGGTGTATATAGACCTTGTTTTCTTTCATGGAGGAAATAAGAATCCTCATTGCTTATTCCCACCATGTTTATGTTGTCATCCTCTATTTGTTCATTTTTTTCTTCATCCTAATTTACATAGTTTTCTTGGAAAGGAGGTCTAACCTGTAGATCATCTTCTCTTTGTCTATTTTGAGGTTGATTTCTCCTAAAGTTCTGATTTTGATTTTGAGATTGATTTTTGTTTTGGGGAGCTGATTGGTTTTCTCTAGATTGTGCTCTCTCAAGTATGCTCATATTCTTCATCATCTCCTCCATCATTCTTTCCATTTTTGAGCTAGATGTGGAGGGTGCAGATTCCTCCCTAAATGATACTTTCTTTTCATTCCTCATCCTAGCTCTTTTTTCAATCAGATTTACTTCCACAGCAAGAGCTCCTTTCTACATGTCTTCTAAAGTCAAGGGATATCTTTCTCTTAACTGATAATCCATTTCAGGATCAAATCCTTCGGGAAATTTGGCCAAAGCTGAGCCTTGAGGAGGTTTCAAGTCTGGGTGCAGTGCATTATAAACACTATTGAACCTAGTGCAATAATTTTGAACACTTTCCCTAGTGTTTTTTTTGAGATTGTTGTAATATGAAAGTATTTGGAGAGGGTTTTTTTCTAACTTCCCATTTGTTTAGGAATTATTGATGGAGGGCTTGAAGTTCATTAATACTATGAGGGGTTAAGCCTTTGAACCACTTTCTTGCTTCTCCCCCTAAGCTTTGAGCAAACAATCTGAGTTTGACAATTTCATCATCAATATCATTTCTATCAAAATAGTCATTCATCTTGTCCACATGTTGTGAAGCAATAGTAGCACCACTGGCATCATACAATGGTATCTTGTACTGATATTCCTGTGGCAGATTGACTAAATGTAAAGGAAGGACTAGGGGAGCATACCATGTTGCCATGATAGGAAGTTGTGGGAAAATGGGGGTTTACAGGTGGAGGATGTAAGATGGGAGGGGGTTGATGGAATGGAGTAGTTTGAACAGTGGGTGTATGGATAACAGAAGTGGATGGACCAGCAAGAGAGTGTTGAGCAGATGTTGGATGAGAGAAACCAAAATTGTGAAGGAAATGCAAATCAGGTGGGGTAGTTTCTTTGCTAACAGTGTTTTCACCCCTATGTTGGGGTAAGTGTGAAGGCTCAAAGTCTATCTGATTAATATCATCAAGTGACCTAGTTCTGAATGGGTTTCTTAAGTCAACTTGTGAATCTTGTAGAGCTGTAAGGTTTTCAAGAACATAATTAGCTCTATGGACTGGCCTGACAACAGTTGAAGTTTCAGACTTAGGAGACTTCGTAAGTATACTTTCTGGATTATCAACTATCTCAGGAGGGTTTGGGTTAGGATAGGCTCTAGTATGAACTCTTCTAGAAGCCACTATGCTATGTTTTCAGACCCAATGATAACAAAAGTTTAACCAAGTATGACAATCTTTAGTAGGCTAACTGATCTTTTAACAAGAAAACGTAATCATCAAAGTTTCTTAAGCTGAGTTTGTATGATGTTATGATAGAAATGGGTTTCCCAGTGGAGTATTTTAGGTCAAGTCAGAAATGTGGAGTCGCCAGGTGGAAATGTTTAGCTTTGGAAGGTAAAATGTTTTATGGTCCACCACCACTTAATTTATCTGAACACCAATCTGAAATGTTTTGGGTTTTCTGAGTTTTTAACAATCCTGTGGGTTATGAGAGTGTGCTAAATCTATTTCAACACTTAGCTACGGTAATGATACAAACATAGTTTACTCTGTGGCTTACTTAGCTAATTATTCCAAGGTCTTGATGAGGGTTTGTTAGAATCCTAAGGGTTACTTAGGTTTTCACTGATTTAGACAAGTCTTAGTATGATCATCAATTGATTTTACCTAGTTGAATGATGAGTATTTTGTTTTTTAAGGATTTTACTCAGAAGTCCCCAGTTGAGTCGCTAGTATGTTAGGACACCGTAGTTTTGCAAGATTGGTAAATACAAAGCTGCAGAGCCAACATCAAACCACTTTGGAATCTGAGGACCTAGCCATCCCAGATTCAGAGAGGGATCTCTCTATGTATATGTTCAAAGATATGATCTTTAAGGCTTTTAGTATGATATTAGGCTAGTTATGAGGAACATGGTTTTTTTTTTTTTTTGGTTGGGCAAGGATATTATGAAGATGAAGGAAGTCTATATGAAGGGTGAAGGTGTGAGTAGGTGAAAGAATTGTTCAGCTGATAAAAAAGGTAAGGAGCGGCATCAATCCATTGGGCTATGGAGTCATAGGAGGATTTAATGGGACAACAAGGTTCAAAAGTGGTCCATGGGGCAAGTCATCTATGTCAAAGGATCTCTTTAAGTTGATTTTATGGAATGAAACATTAAGAAATTGAGTGAGGGAAATAAAACAGGTGAAGGAACAAAGGACAACCTAATATCAGGTAAGTACTTTGAAACTAGCCTGCTTTTGACATGCACTAAAGGGAAAAACACAAAAGTAATCTAAGATCAGGTAAGTGCTTTGAAACTAGCCTGCTTTTGATGTACTTTCAAGAGAAAACATTAAAAAAAACAAAGAATAGCTTAAGATCAAGTAAATACTTTTAACTTAGCCTGCTTTCAGCATATTCTTAAAGGAAAAAATTCATGATAAACATCAAGAATAGTCTAAGATCGGGTAAGTACTTTTAATCTAGCCTTCTTTTGACACATTTTTAAGGAAAATTTTCAAAGCAACTGTTGGAGAAGAAACTAGAGGACAGGGCTAACCATAGACTTCTCTAGCTCAATCTTTAATTAGCAAACTTATCAAGAACATTCAAAGACAATATCTCAAGTTGTACTCGGGAAATATGGGCTTACCAACACTTCACTGGTTATAATTTACTGAATTACCTTCAAATTAACAATTAGAAGAAAACATAAAGAATAAAGATTTATCAGTGAGATTTAGGGTACTTCAGAAGTAAATCCTAATCTATATTTGTTTTTCTTTATCAAAGAATAGTGGACAGAATGAAAACATAAATAAAAATGACAATTATAGTGAGAAACACATCACCATTGACATAGACCAGGATCCCATAAATCAGCTATTTGTATTTGATGTTCAGACCAGTTACTATATTCAAGTCCAAGGGGTCTTTACAGCTTCAAACTTCTCATTTTAGCTTATGTATATTTAATTACAAACAGAGCTACAACATCTTCAAATGCTATTTACATTCAACAAGTATCCAGAGACCAACCTCTATACTGTCTTCTACAGAAGTATTTATATAAGAATGAGGAGGTGGAGAGTAAAAAAGAGTCTTTTCTGTAATTGATACAAAGTAATGGTTTCTCAACCTTTGGGAGGCCTAAGGGAGAAAATTACAAATATTTATCTCTGTTTTAATGAAATTTACATTAAATTTCATCACCTTCAGTCACTTTTGTTGACTTTGGGGGCTTTTGGTAGGTTGGTAGTTAATTCTGAGCTGTCTCTAGAAATATCCCTGACTGTGCAATTAATTTGTAGTCTTTTGAGGGAAAAACTATAGGTGGCACTCTGAGGAGAAAAAATTCTTTGTGATGTGGCATTCGAAGGCTCCTTCACTGATTTTTTGCTGATCTAGTGGCTTTAAACACTGCTTAAGCCCTGATTTTGGCTTTAGGGCCTTTAAAATCACTTCGAAGTCTTTAATCCTTATATGCTAACTGTGTTTACTATTTTGGGCTTTGTCATCTGCCTTTTACCTTTTCCTGCCTCCCTTAACTGTAGGTTTAGATCCTTAATCCTCGGCTTTTGATACTTAACCCTTGATCCTGTATATAAGCTCTTAAAATGCATGATTAAACCTTTTAATCCACTACATTTAGTCTTTACATAATTGATTAAATCTTCAGAGTTTTGGGGTTTGTCTTTAATCTCTGATCTTCAATCTTTAACCTTCACCGTTCTTCTTCTTTGATATGTGCAGGTGGTTTTTTGGTGCCGTGGAGGGTTTAATGTTATGACTAGCGCTCATACGGCACTGATCAAATCATCTGAAGAAGACTTGCAGCCTTCTAATTTGTGTTTTAGCCTTCAAACATAGAAGACTTTGGCTTTGTCCCTTCGCGAGTCGAGGACAAGGTTTCTGCTCGGAAAACCATGATAAAAAACCTGCAATAATAACAAAATATGTTATCAAAACCCTGCGGTGTTGTGGTAAAATTTCTTAGGAGGCTGGCGGAGCGGAGGAGCAGTGCAGAGGGGGTGATCATGCAGGCAAAGGAGTCTTATTTGAGGAAAACAGGGGAAAATCTAGTTTAAAATGGATTCTAGCATGAATTTGGGCAAGAGCGGGTTTGGAAATTTCGCGAATGGTTTTTGCATTCGATTCAAGTGGTAAGTGGCTTTCGATGAATCAAACGCAATCCAATTATATCTGGTCATGTGGACTTTTTGATACCACCATTATTGCGTGACTTTGGAGTGTTAAACTCCGGATGAAAAAATTGCGTGATATGCAACAACAACTATCAGATGAAGGGGATGAGATCTGACAGTGCGGACCGAGCGTGAAGAAAAAGTTGCTCGGGCGGAGAGAAAGTGGAAACCAGGTGGCAGTGTGTGATAGGGCGAGCGCTTTATGTAGTGGATGGTGGGTTCGGAGGGAGGTTGGGTGACAGAATGAATGACGACCGTTGGATCTAACAAATCAACAATGGAGATTGCCTTTATAAGGTAAATGGATCGGATTAATGAGGGTCGTCGGTTTTTATCGATTGACGGCGGAGATTCGATGCCGAAGGTGAAACGAAGAAATGTGTCAGACGATCAGGGGATGCAGTGGGCAAGCGATGACCATCAGATTGATAAGTTCAACGGTCAGGATCGCTTGGGAGGCTTGTATATCGTGAGGGTATTTTCAAAGGAGAAATGAATTTCTTAAAAAGTGCGCAATGGTATAAGGGATAAGGGAGGAGCTTAAGGTGAAGGTGCTGGGGCGCGGTTCTTTGGAGAAGAAGCGACTAGGGGCTAAGTAGAAAAGTGCTTATCGTGTCGGGGGGGAAATTTTGTAAAGAAAAAGTGGGTTTATTAAGCACTTGGTTATAGCGCTGGGCCTTATGATGGGAAGGATGGAGAAACTTAAGCCCTCAGGGGCTTAAGGCCTTTAATAAGGATGGAAGAAGCTTTTTTAAGGGATTTTTATGTGTTTTTTGCAGTCCCGATAGCTAAAAGGAAGGAATTTTAAACCATAACAAAGGGTTTTATGGTTCAAAAGGGACTTTTGAAGATTTTTGAGGGGAATAAAGGGAAAATGAAAGAGAAAATGAGCTTTTTCAGAGGAAAATGGAGGGTAAAAAGGACCGCCATGAGTGAATGAAATGATGAAAAGGGGTTGTTTAGGAAACAGTTTTGAAAGGAACAACAGATTTCTTGTTGGATTTTTGGAGGGAACAACATTGTTTTTAAGGAACAGCAATGAGGGAACAACAGCCTTAAAGAAACACTGATTTTCTATGAAAATGATCTCTTGAAGGCTCAAGGACTGTTTTAGCCATATTTTTCTTGTGACAAAATTTACTGATGGCTAACAGATGTTTTTACTTGCTTGACAATGGAGAAGGCTCACTTACAGGATTCATGATCATAGTTAATGGTGATGTGTTCCTTATTTAGTTCTTGTTTTCTTATGTTATCATTTTTTTCCATCTTTCTATTGCAGTAGGACAAAATCTTTATGCTAAGAAATGTTATTTAGAGGCACCTTAGATCTGTTTGTTCTCTACTGCTTCTATGTTTTCCTCTATTAGGTCAAATTATGTAATGTTCCAAAATGGAAATCAGCAGCTTTTACACCACTGAAGAAATCCTTTTGTCGGAAATATGAACAAGGCTATTTCAGAGATGGACTGAGAGGTATTTTACCATTTATTTCACCTCTAAAGAGAGGGTGAGAACCGGAGGCTTCCTGGCCCTTTCTCAGACTCTGCCTATAGCTATGCAAATATTTCTTCCTTCAGGAAGATCTTGCTCAAAGGATGAGCTACAGCAACATCTGATCTTCAATAATGAATAGCAACAACAATGAAATAATGCTCATAAAATGTGAGAAGAGTGTAAATCTGATTTATAATCTGAAGCAGCAAAATATATACAAACTCCTTGAGGAAAAGAATTCTCAAGGTGAGCTCAAATCAGCCTCAAAGGAAAATGTACATGCAATGGAGAAAACAAGCTGCTACATAACCCAGCAACTCTATAACTACACAGTCTATAAGGGAAAATGACTACAAATAGATGTAAACACAAGGATATAACAATATCAGCTCAAATAAAGAAGCGGGAGCGAGATCTCAACCCCATAAAATACATAACATCAATACTTTAAGAGGATTGGCTGAAATCTATACAAGAATGCTAAATATACAAAATGTCGGAGTTGCAGTGTAGCTGTTGCAACTCATGAAATACAATACAATGGAGGAGAAGGATGTAGATGCTGCAACAATGTAAAAACCTCCTCCAATGATCTTCTAAGTGAAAGGCTGCCCCTTTCACTGAATATTGCACGCTCTAGTGCACAATGAGAGCCCCTTGTGCATGCCTCCTCTGAAGATAATGCTGTAAGGGAAAGAGACTGCGCTAGGCATGAGAAGAAACATATGGCCCAATGACAAATCTTCAATATGAGCTTCGGAAATCTCCTTTGCTGATCTCCTAGAGAAAGTGAGGGTTCCTCCTCTACAAAATAGCTCCGGAAATGAGTGATGATGGTCCCTCACTGCAACACCAGCAACTCCAGCATTTCTTCCCAATAAAATAACGTAGTAGCTAAATATGAATGCTTTGGCATCAAGCCAAGATGTAAGGAAGATGAATAACAGCTCCTCCAAGGCCTCCCAAGGAAGAGAAGGAAACTTCTAAACAGTAATTCCCCTTGTGCTGAGCAGCACAAGCTATCTCAGTTGAACAACTGAAGAGAGCTGCAATTCAAAATTCTCAAGCATAATGAACAATGGCTCTCCTTCATCTTTTATGCAAGGCATGCTTCCTTGCCATGGACCCCACTCACATTAGGGTTTCCCTCATTTCAAATTTCCTTCCATCCAACTATGCAATCTTCTTGTGCAAGCTTCCCCTCTTGTGTACGTTGTTGACTTGGGTCAACCATGGTCTAGCTCACTTTCTTTTGGCCCTTTTCACACTTGGGGTTGCTAACTTAAGCCACTTAAGTGACTTATTGCACCTTAGGAGTGTTTATTAGGTTGCTACATGGGCTCCCTCACCCATTTTATTCACTTTATTAAAAATAAAGCAAATCTAATGTTCCAATTACCTTATTGAAAAATTTGGAACATTACAGATTAGAGAATCCTTGAATGCTCTCTAGTCCCACTTAGTTTGTTTATCTTAAGAATGATGCAATGAAGAAAATTTCAAATTAGTCTCATGGTTAGCCTTGCTCTTTTCCATTACTTAAACATTGTTTTTAAGGTCGTTTACTTTGAAGTATTGTTGATTAGGTTTAGCTAAAGAAGTTTATGATTTGCCATGCCCTTTTGCTCATCTTAAATGGTTGCTTTGTAGGTATTTGTATTTTGATTAATGAAGTTAGGAGTTCCCTCTTCTTTGATCTCTGATATATGTTTATCTTAAATTTTTTCTTAGCTTGAAGGTGAAATCACTAGAAGATTTACAAGTTTCTTGCCTTCTATAGTTCACTAGATTGTTGTCTTCATGCTTACTTGCTAGGGTTTAGTCAAAGAAGTTATTGGTATGCCCTGTCTTTGATTATTCCTTCATGTTTAGTAATCTTAAAGGAAATTCTTGTTAAGGTATTTGTTTAAGGATTCTTAACTGCCCTTTTTCACCTACTATGTTCACAAATTTGATGTTCATTTCATTCATATAAGCTTTTAGATCCATTTGACTTTGTTAGATTTGTCCTATCATACACCCTTGACCTGTTATTAAAATTTTCAAGACCTTTTCTAGACTCCATAGCCCAATGGCTTAAACCTCTCTCACTCTATCTATCATTTCTTGATAACCTACCCAACCAACCAAAAAAACAAACAAACCCTAAACCTAATAACTAGCTTAAAATCAAACACTAAAAACGATCAAGTTCACATCCTGTACACAAACATAGAGAGAGCCCTCTCTGAGTCCAGGATGGCTAGGTCCTAGGACTTCAAAGACTGGTTTGATGTTACCCCTGTACATTTAATCTTGCCAATCTAACAAATTACGTGGACCTAACAGGTACAACACAATCAATCATATTTGCAACATCAAGATCAAGCAGTTTTTAATATTCCCAATTAGCCCTTGCTAGTTGGAATATTATATTTACTCCATTTTTGCAGCTAGGAGAATAAATGGGATAGGGAGACCCTTAAATCTCTGAAATGGAAATAAAACAATCCCAATGTGAAAGGGGATTAGCATAAGAAGGCAAATAAAGCCACCTTGGTGTGAAAGGGAGGCAATGTAGGAGGATTAGATCCAGTTGACCAGGTCAACAGTGCTGCTACATGAGGAGGGAAACCAGTAAGGGCAGTGCAGTTTTGAAGAAGGAAATTTTCAAGGAAGTCACCTCATTAATGAGTGGGGTCAGGGGTGATGAGGCTCACCAAGGATAAGAAGTAAGGGATAGTAGCAAGGAAATCATTTAGTATTCATCTATGTTTGGTCTTTTGACTACTTGCATGCTTCAGTTGTTTAGCTGCAGTTGCAGCACTGTTTCGTGCAAAGGATTCTCATGCGGGAATTCCATCCTCTTCCTTGGATCAGCTTGTTTAAGGGATCTAAGGGAAATGTTATGAGATAAATTTCCATCATCTGAATTGAGGTCAATTATCCATAATCATCTATAGTGTATTCTCTTCCAGAAACTATGTCTTTTCTGTAGGGGAAGCAGTTGCAGGGTTGAATCCCTTGATTTTGTGCTAGTGTTTGAGGAGGAGGTGTATATTTCCCTTCGGGAAGTCCAATAAGAAGGGCCTTTGTCCATTTTATGTATTGATCAGCTATTTCATGTTGTATTTCAGTCTTGTCTTTTATACTTGTGTAATGCTAGAAACCCTTGCCAGGTTGTCTTATTTCTTGTATAAGATAGGTGAAATCTCCATTTCTTGGCTATATTATTAATATAATCTCTGTATTTGTATTGATTCATCATTTTCTATATAAACCCCTATATTAATTACGTTGTTGCAGTCTTCAGAAATTCTGTTGTTGGAAATCATGGGATTGGGGTGTTTTTGAGCTATATTGAGCCAGAGAGATCTGTTTAATGTAGCTAGGATGATTTTTTTTCTGATTCCATTTGGTATGTGGAGTCCATACAGCATATATAAGAGGATCCAAGTCTTTTTTCATGTCTTTATAGCGTAATTTTCTGAATACAGTGTTTTCACTGACCATAGTGCAGCAATTCCTGAAAAGGAATATTACAGTGGTATCAAAGCTCTGCTCTTGGCTCAGCTTGTGGGGATAATCTATCTACAGTATGGAGGAGAAATATATTTCAAAACTCCTACTTCAGACCATGCAGTACATTGCAAGATATCTAAAGGAGATGAGGCATAAATAAGATTCTATAGGGTTTTGCCATGAGGCAAGCGCCAGCACTTCACATGGTATGGAGTATTTTGCTGCACTACAATGCTCTACCATTCCTTCATTTCTATCTGAGGAATATGAGGAGGAAACCCTCGGGAATTATTTTGAATAATATGAATCCCAATCTCAGAAGTTCAAAGAACACTTGAGCTTTCAAGAGTTTTTCCGGATCAAGGATGGGAGGAGAGTTAATCCTCATCCAAAGAGGGGAAGTTTCATGCAGGGATCAGACCTACAACATAGTATGGGGATTTTCTTCTTACTTGCATATGATGGAACACCTAAGTGTACATCCAAGGCTTGGGTGGAGAAGTTGGACACTTATTTCCATATCAACAAGGTTTCTAAGATAGAAGCCATTAGAATAGTTTCGCTGCACTTAGAAGGGGAGGCTCATGAATGGTGGTTTCATGGGTTAACCACACTTGGACATGATCACGTCACCTCTTACTCATTCTTTACCAAGAGGCTAGTAGATATATTTTATCCAAGAGATTCGGAAGCATATTTTGTCAAGCTAACCAAGCTCAAACGGGAGGGAGATCTTGAAGATTATATTGCTGAATATTTGCAGCTATCAATGATGGTATCCAAACTCACTATGAGTAGGAAGGTATGCATGTTTTTTTATGGGATGGCTGAACCATTGCATGGATTTGTCAAATCCACCAAACCAACCACTCTCCTTGAAGCTATGGAGAAAGCTAGAGACTTGCAACATACTTGGCCTAAGGTAAAAACATTGTTGCAGCAAGGGGCTTCTTCAAAACCAAAGGAGACACTCCTTAATCATGACTTGGAGAATTTGAGGAAGGAAGGGTCTTGTCTTACCTATCTGAAACCATGGGTGCCAAACCATGAATGTGTTGCAGGGGAGGAAGCCAACGCTGTATCATCAGTAGAAGACTTTGCTCCAAGAGGGGGAGCTATTGCAGCATTAAGAGGGGTCCCAAAATATCTCACCTTGAGGGTGAGAGGTACTATTATTGGGAAAAGAGTGTCAGTACTAATTGATAGTGGAGCTACTCATAATTTTATTGATGCATAGTTGGTACAGAGGAGAGGGTTCCACATGGAGGAGTTTGAGGGATTCTCAGTTATGGTTCCAGGAGCTAGAACCATACAATGTGTCAAATATGTTCTGGCACTATCCATCACCATGGGGACCTACACCCTTATAGACCACTTCTTTGTGGTTGATATTCCAGATACCAATGTCATATTGGGGGTTCATTGGTTGATCACTCTTGGGAGAGTTACCATTGATTGGAAAACTCTAGAGATGGAATGGACAGAAGGTAAGAGTGGAAAGCATCAAAAGATCAAAGGAATAAACACATACCCACCTCAGATTGTTTCAGCACACAGGATGGAAGCATATCTATGTAGAGGAGATGTAGAATGGGCAGTAGAACTACATCTATCAGAAGCAGGGGGAAAGGATTCACTAGTACATCCATATGTACAAGCTCTTTTGGACCGATATTCTACAGTGTTTGGAGATATTCCACCAGGGAGGCCTCGTGACCGGTGATTTGAACACACTATTGAGTTGGAGCAGGGGGTCCAAGCAGTAATCACCACTCCTTATAGGCATCCCAAGGCTTATAGGGATGATATTGAGAGGGCCATCTAAGAGTTGTTGGCTCTAGGACACATCAGGCCTAGTACCAGTCCTTTTGCTTCTTCAGTGATCTTGATAAAGAAGAAGGATGGCACATTGAGGATGTGCATTGACTATAGAGCATTGAACAAAAAGACCATGAAGAATAGGTACCCAATACTTAGGATCGATGAGCTAATGGATGAGCTGAGGGGATCTAAATAATTCTCCAAGATTGATTTGAGATATGGGTATCATCAAATCAATGTGAGGGATCAGGATATCCCCAAGACAGCGTTTAGGTGTCACTATGGGCATTTTAAACTTTTGGTGATGCCCTTTGGATTGACCAATGCCCCGGCAACTTTACAATCTTGCATGAACCACATCTTCCGTGGTCATTTGAGGAAGTTTTTATTGGTTTTCTTTGATGATATTCTCATCTACAGCCGCACTTGGGAAGAGCATTTGCAGCATATTGAGAAAGTTTTACATATTCTCAAGGAGTAGCAATTCTATGCTGAGCTCTCCAAATGTGAGTTTGGACTCATAGGGATTCTTTATTTGGGTCACATCATTGGAGTGGATGGAGTAAGGGTGCATGAGGAGAAGATACGGGCTATCATAGATTGGCCTGAGCCTAGGAATGTCATAGAACTCCAGGGATTTGTAGGCATATGTAATTATTACTAAAAGTTTGTAAAAGGGTTCTCACAACTAGCAGCACCACTCACAAACTTGACCAAGAAGGGAGATTTCAGTTGGACACCTATAGTGCAGAGGGCTTTTGATAAGCTCAAAGAGGTAATGAGTAGCTGCCCTGTATTATTTTTGCCTAATTTTTCTCAACCTTTTGTTTTAGAATGTGATGCATCAAGTGAAGGGATTCGAGCAGTCTTGATGCAAGGAGGGCATCCTATAGCCTTTTAAAGCAGGAAACTACTTCCTCATGAAATTTTATACCCCATATATGATAAATAAATGTTGGCTATCATGCATGCACTAGCCAAATTCTGACAGTACTTGGTGGGGAATAAATTCTGGGTGAAGACTGACCATAACAGTCTTAGATTCTTTCTTGAACAGAATCACCTCCAAGAAAGACAACAGAAGTGGGTGAGAAAAGTCCAAGCATATGACTTTGACATAGAGTATTTCAAGGGGAAGGGAAATGTAGTGGTTGATGCTCTATCCAGGAGACCTACAGCGTTGTCCTTGAGGGGCATGGACGCAGATTGGAAAGCTCAACTTTTGGTTGAGTATTCCAAATATGATTTTGCATGTGAGATACTTGATGGGGTGGTATCAGATGAGAGATATAGGGTGATGGATGAGGTCATCTATTACCGGGACCGGATCTTCTTGGTTAATAATTCCCATCTCAAGGGGAAGATCTTACAAGCATCACATGATTCCCCACTTGCAGGGCATCAAGGCTTCACAAAGACTTATAGAGCCATAAGGGAGAGATTATCATGGAAGGGTCTCAAGGAGGATGTGCTCCAACATGTCAAGGAGTGCACAGTTTGTCAGTAGAACAAGAGAGAACACACCCACCCTACTAGGGTATTGGAGCCACTACCTATTCCGGATGGGAAGTGGGAGAGCATTTCTATGGACTTCATCACCGGCCTACCTACAGTGTAGGGTAAGAATTGTATCTTTGTAGTTGTTGATAGACTAACAAAGTAATCTCATTTCTTTGCCATTTTTTCACATTATATTGCTTCACAGGTGGTTGATCTGTTATTCAGAGATGTATTTAGACTCCATGGTCTCCCAAAGACCATAGTGAGTGACCGAGGCACTCGCTTCATGGGTGGCTTTTGGCAAGAACTTTTCCGGTTAGTGGGGACTGATTTGACATCGAGCACTAACTATCACCCACAAACCGATGGACAGACTGAGATAGTGAACAAGTGGCTAGAAGGCTACTTAAGAAACTATGTTGCAGGGCAGCAGAAGGCTTGGCTGTGTTGGCTCCACTTGGGGGAGTATTGTTACAACACTACTCACCATATGTCTATTTCTATGACTCCATTCCGGGCCCTATATGGGTATGATGCACTCTCATTTTCTGATGTTATGTTTGGGGAAATTAAGGCTCCAAGAGCAAAGGAATGGATTCAGGAGAATCAGGATATACTTAGAGCCCTCAAAGACAACATTGCTACAACTCAAAACCAGCAAAATATTTATGAAGACCGTGGTTGGGTAGAGAGACAGTTTGAGGTAGGAGATCTAGTCTATCTACGCCTTCAGCCCTATAAAAAGTCTAAACTCAAGGATAAGGGGGCTGAAAAGCTCAAACCACATTTCTATGGGCCATATAAGGTGATCAGTTGTGTTGGTAAGGTAGCATATGAGCTGGAGCTTCCTAAGGGGAGCATGATCCACAATATTTTCCATGTCTCTTGTCTCAAGAAGGCCATTGGGAGAGATATAGTTGCCAACATGGGCCTTCCCCCCATTGATGATGAGGGCCGCCTGATTTTGCAACCAGAAGCAATCTTAGACACAAGGGAAAGGTAGCTAAGAAAAAGAGTGATCATGGAATATCTGATTAGATGGAAGAATCTACCAGATGAGGATGCCACTTGGGAGGGAGAGAAGATCTTGCAACATCCTTCTTTGCTGTTGCTTGAGGGCAAGAAAATTTTGAGCGGGAGGACTGTAATATTCCCAATTAGCCCTTGCTAGTTGGAATATTATATTTACTCCATTTTTGCAGCTAGGAGAATAAATGGGATAGGGAGACCCTTAAATCTATGAAATGGCAATAAAACAATCCCAATGTGAAAGGGGATCAGCATAAGAAAGAAAATAAAGCCACCTTGGTGTGAAAGGGAGGAAATGTAGGAGGATTAGATCTAGTTGACCAGGTCAATAGCGCTGCTACATGAGGAGGGAAACTATTAAGGGTAGCGCAATTTTGAAGAAGGAATATTTTCAAGGAAGTCACCTCATTAATGAGTGGGGTCAGGGGTGAGGAGGCTCACCAAGGATAAGAAGGAAGGGATATCAGCAAGGAAATCATTCAGTATTCATTTATGTTTGGTCTTTTGACTACTTGCATGCTTCAGTTGTTTAGCTGCAGTTGCAGCACTGTTTAGTGTAAAGGATTCTCATGCGGGAATTCCATCCTCTTCCTTGGATCAGCTTGTTTAAGGGATCTAAGGGAAATTTTCTAAGCTACATTTCCATCATATGACTTGAGGTAAATCATCCATCATCATCTACAGTGTAGTCTCTTCCACAAACTACGTCTTTTCTGTAGGGGAAGCAGTTGCAGGGTTGAATCCCTTGATTTTGTGCTAGTGTTTGAGGAGGAGGTGTCTATTTCCCTCCGAGAAGTCCAATAAGAAGGTCCTTTGGCCATTTTATGTATTGATAAACTATTTCGTGTTGTATTTAGTCATTTCAAATACATAGTTGTAGTAGAATGTGTTATTTTCTGCAGTCCTATCTTTTATACTTGTGTAATGCCGGAAACCCTTGCCGGGTTGTCTTATTTCTTGTATAAGAGAGGTGAAATCTCCATTTCTTGGCTATATGATTAATATAATCTCCAGATATGTATTGATTCATCATTTTTTGTATAAACCCCTATATTAATTACGTTGTTGTAGTCTTTAGAAATTATGTTGTTGAAAATCATGGGATTGGGGTGTTTTTGAGCTATATTGAGTCGAGGAGATCTGTTTAATGTAGCTAGGATGATTTGTTTCTGATGCCATTTGGTATGTGGAGTCCATACAACATATATAAGAGGATCCAAATCATGTTTTTTGTCTTTATGGCGTAATTTTTTGAATACAGCGTTTTCACTGACCATAGTGCAGCAATTCCTAAAAAGGAATATTACACAGTTGAAGGAAAAATTGAAGGAAACCCTATCCAAAGGACAAGGGAAAACTTGAAATAATTTTTGATGCATCCTTTATTGCTTGAGACACTTCATCAACACTTCATCTATCAATTTTGAAGGTTTTTGGGCAATTTTTTGCAGTTTTGGGCATTTTGCCAAATTTTGACAAACTTTGAGCACAATCCACTTGTAAAAAACACAACGCTTAGGGCACTATGCTTTTTCCAGTTGCCTTCTATTTTCAAAATTTTCCATTTTTCTCAGTTTGGTCATGGAATTGGTGAATTTTAATGATTTAATTAATCCATGTAAATGTGATTAAGTCACTTTTAGTTACCAGAGGTAGATACATTGGATAACAAATGTATTTTTGGGACAAATGAATCAGTTTCACCAAAGTTGGGGATGAGTTTGTTGACCTCCCTAGTATTTGGGTTTCTAGTTGAGAATTTTGGGGATCAGCTCCAAAAGTCAGGGATTCGACCCCTGAGGGTGGGAGAAGTTTTTTTTTGTCTATATATTTCACCTCCTTTCTCATTGCAAGGGTGGGATGCTATTGGATTGATCACTGACCACTTTTTGTAATCAAACTTTTGACAAAAAATAACAGACTGAGTTACAGCTATTTTGATGCAATTCTTGTGGTAATGTGATTTGAAATTAAATCTTCTTATGTTTTTGCAAATGTGTGAATGTATTGTGATTTCATATTCATTCAATTTATGAATGTAATTGTTTCCTAAGTTAGAAATACATAATTCATTAAGCTTATGCTCTGTTTTGGAGGAATAGTTACAGTTTGTTTCATCTTCTTCTAGTAGAAAATAATTTGTATCTCTCATGCTCTTTTCTCAAACCCTAGCAGTCTAAACCACTTCATCAAATATCCTTTTGTGTTGAAATTCTTACCTACCTTGCTCCATCAGATCCCTGCAATTCTGATCCTTTTTTTCCTTGACCTAATTTCTTCCCCGACCTATTCACCATCCAGCACCTCAAAATTCAATCAATCAAACCTCTATGCTACTATACCTAGCCTAATATCTCAATGATCCAGTCATATTAGCTTAGATCCATTGGAGAGAGCCCTCTCCTTCCTAGTAGGGCTATTTACTTGGAAAAACATTGGTCTATGGTTACCTTTGCTGGTCTCTTCTCGGCCTCGGAGATCTGGTGGAGTGCTAACATAAATCTCTTGCAACATTCATGAGAGATGTGAATGATGTTTTAAGACCTTTTCTTGATGATTTTGTAATATTCTACTTAGATGACATACTTATTTTCAACAGGACTCGTGAAGAGAATGTCAAGCATGTTAGGCAAGTTCTAGATGTCTTAAAGAAGAAATTTTTTTTTTTTGAAGATGTCTATATGTAAATTTGGGAAAACCTATTTAGTATATTTGGGTCATATTGTTGGAGGGGGTGAATTGAAGATATATCCCTCAAAGTTTGAAGTCATTTGAATTGGCCAAAACCCAAGAATGTAATAGAGGTTAGAAGCTTCTTAGGATTAGCCCAACATTGGAGAAAGTTCATTCTAAATTCTCGTCAATTGCAGCTCCATTACATGCTTTGACAAGTGTGAAACATATTTTTCATTAGGGAGGCAAGCAGTAGAAATCCTTCGATGCATTGAAAGAGAGAATTAGTACAACACTAGTACTTCCACTTCCAAATCTTAAGAAACCATTTGATATACAAACCAATGCAAGTGACTATGCCATGGGAGTGGTATTGATTCAACATGGTAAACCTATCTGTTATCATTCTGAAACCTTTAACAGTGCAATAATTAAATATCCAACATACGACAAATAATTGTTTTCTTTGGTGCAAAGTGTGAAAAAATGGAAACACTCTTTAATGGGTAAGGAAATTATCATTCACACTAACCATCATCTTTTTTAATACTTGCAATCACAAACCAAGCTACAAAAAGTGAGGAACTTCATATGCATGGGTTTCTTACAACAATTACACTTGGTAATAAGGTTTAAGAAAGGTATCTATAACAAAGTTGTTGATATGTTATCTAGAACAATTTTTAGTGCATCCATTATTCTTAAGCATAATTCTATCATGCATGAAAGTTATGTTGAAAAATATGCTTTAGATGAAGATTTTAAGGATGTATATGCAACTTTGTGTCAAGGCAACCAAGTAAAAGAATTAGATTATCATGTTCATGATAAATTGTTGTATCATCTTGGAAAGCTATGTATTCCACAGGGTGAAAGAGTCAACATCATAAGGGAAGCACATACTTCTCTTACTGGCCACTTTAGTGTTGGAAAGACAGTGGCACAATTACATAGGTATTGTTATTGGCCTCGTATGAATGAAAGTGCATCGCGATATGTAAGAGGATGTTCTATGTGTGCTATTAGTAAGCCTAGAAATAGAAAGTTAGGATTGTATATTCCACTTGATGTGCCTTCCCATCCTTGGGAAATTGTTTCTATGGATTTTCTAGGAGGTCTACCTATGTCTAGGAAAGATCATGATTATCTTTATGTAGTTGTGGATTGTTTCAACAAAATGTGTATTTTTATTCCTTGTAATAAGCAGGTTACATCTGAACAGACTACACATTTGTTCTTTCAAAATGTATGGGTGCATTTTGGGTTGCCCACATCCATTATTTATTATTGAGATTCTCAATTTGTCAAGAAATTTTGGTCAAGTTTATGGGGACTCATGGACACCAAGTTGAAGAAGAGCACAAAATTCCATCCACAAACCGATGGCCAAACATAAGTGGTGAACATAACAGTAGTACATATTCTTTGTGGTTATTCTAGCAAGCATCCTAAACTTTGGGATGAACATTTTCACTACATCCATCATGCTTACAAAATGGTCAAGCATTCATCGACTCAAACATCTCCATTTGAGGCATGCTGGGCTACTTGCCAAAATTTCCTTTAGATTTTATCTTTGGAAAATATGTTGTTATTTATGAACATAGTGACATAGATAAGGCCAAGTGATTCATTGAACAAGTTCAATTGGTGCATGAAATGGTTCAAGAACATCTGGAAAAGAGTCAAGCCAAGTACAATACAAGACATGATAAGCATCGTGGTGATCACAGTTTCCAAGTGGGAGATGAAGTTTGGCTTTACATTTGCAAGGAAAGACTCTAAGGAGAAGGTAAAAAACTCAAACCAATCAGATATGGTCCATTCAAGATCTTAGAAAATATTGGTAATAATGTTTTCTGGTTAGATTTGCCTCCATATATGCAAGTATATGCAGTTGTTAATGTTGAAAATTTAAGATTATATTAGCCTCCTTTGATTGAATATCAAGGAGAGAATGTTCTGATTCGTACAATTGAAGATTTCTCTCCTGAATATCTTGAATAATTGCATCAAGATACCATCCTTGACAAGAGAACAAGAACTTCAAAATGAGGGAACATGGAGTACCTTCGTTTGGGGATCAAAGGTACTAATCCAAGCAAGGAAAAATGGATTGAGATTGGAAGGGTGAGGGAATTGTGCCCTCATCTATCTGTTGACTAAAAAATTTTGGAGGTCCAAAAGCTTCTAGTGGGGAGGAATGATCCAGGGGATCAATAAAGTGTTAAAAATGAAAGTATTAAAAAGTGCTCGAAATTGATGCCAAAATGTAGAGCTCGCCATCTTGAATCCAACGCAACTTGAATTGCTCAAAACTAATATTTTATGCTCCAAATATCGTGTTTTGATTGTTTTCCTAAAATACTAAAATTTTTGCAGGTTGAAGTATAGGACTGTTGACTGCGAAGTCTGTACGATGAATCAAAAAGTTGACTATGCACCCTCGGGCCAATGACAATATGACAAGTGGCAGCCTTTGAATTTAACACACGGTTGAAATTTTATTGGTTGTTGGCTTTCATGAAGTGGACTAATGGTTGGGTGTGATGTGGCCCAGTCATGGGTTGCCACATGGCACCCCGGGAGAGAGTAAAATTTTGGCACGGTGGACAAGCCTCTACTAGGTTCAAACCTCGGACCTTGTCAAAAACATAACTACACTCTACCATCTCCACTACCATGGGACTTAACCTTCATAGTCACAAATTTCTATTTAAACTTTTTGAATTTGTTGTTTAGGGAATGGGGTCGAGGCCAAGCCCCTGGCCCCCGGTCACTGCATGCCCACAGAACCACAACAAAGAAACCAAGGGCTCAAGTCTTATCCCCAACCCGAGGTCATACATCCTTCATATAACTAGAGGGAGCGGAGGTTGGCGCTGATAGGTTGGGAGTTGGATTAGAGCTCCAGTACGAGGTTACATGTTGGCGAGAAAACAGGTCTCGCAGAGAAGACCCATGTTCAGATTAAGGGCCAACAAGGGTGTCCGCTGTAGTCTAGCACCATGACAGCATTTTCACCCTGCTCCGAAGAGCCGAGAGTCTCACCCAAGGCGTGTCATGACCTTACTAAGATGGGGGATAGATCGGTATCAACATAATGACATCGGTGTGAAGAAATCAGAGTTGTGACAAAGGGCTAAACAAACACAACGTTCCATCAAAGATATCTCTCGGGAGTGGATTCAAATTTATAACCCATAAAATTAAAAATCACTACTGAAACCATTCATTCTAGACCACAACATATACTCAGAACATCAACTCCTGATTGTACTATAAAGCAACTATCAGCAACAAAACATTACAAAGCTCCTTAGCATGAGCTCGAACGAAACAGAATACAAGTGGTCCTATTGGACAGAGAGAAATACAGAGATACAGAAGAATAGATAATAGAACAGCACAACAGGGCTCTCCTATGGCTCCTGTCTTCTGACCCCGTCTGCAACAACCTTCGCTTTCCACTGGCTGGCCACCGATTTGATCTGCTACCAGCGTGACTGATAGGTCCTCCTTTCTCTTCGCTCAGTTGTCTTCTGTTTCTTTCTGTTATTTGGGAGTTCTACTACTTGTTTTCTACCACGCTCTTCCGCCACCTGTGCTTTCTCCCGCAACAGCTGCGACACCTGTCCTTTACTCCTTTGCAACCTTGACATCTCTCTGCCTACCATGGTTGCATCCCACCATGTACTAGCCACAACTCAAAAGCTGTTTAATTTCAAAACAAGGGCCCCAACAAGCCCTGACGACATCCTATTGACTCGCCCTGAGTCAATCATTCTGCACTGTTTCTACTTCCATGCGTCTGCTTGGCCCTGCATCCTGCTCTGCCTGTCTGCTTTCTCTTTCTTCCATTTGTCTAAAAAAGGGCCCCAACAGGCAACGAAACCATTTGTTAGAGCTGTTCCCTTGAGTTTCTGAAAGGCTGTCATGGCCTCTTGCCATCCTTGCATTAGCGCATCGGTTTCGGCTATGATCTTCTCGACAACTTCTGCTCCGGCATTAGGCGGTAGGTCTCCAAACATGGTGGTGATTTGAGTATTGGCCTCAGAGGCCAATTGTTGCATTATTTGGGCACTGATCTTCACTGGCTGTCGGAGCTCCCGGAGGGCTTTTTTGGCCGCCGTTGAGTTCTCTTCTATCTATTGTATTTGGACCTCCAAAACGTCTGCTTGTGCATATAGTTGGTCGAGTCCAGTCGAGTCTATGGCCTCCTGGATCTATTTTGATATTTGTTGTAGTTGTAGCGAGACCAGTTGTGCCTTCATAATAAGTGTCGTCAAACATTCTTGTAGACCCTTCAGTAGGTTGTATGCTTCTCTTGCTGCAGTACTCAGAACTTCCTGCATTTTTGTGACTTGGCTCTGCCTCTATGATATTCTTGCTAAGTATACAACCGTCGGGTTGGGTAATGTTGGTCGCGTTGCCAATGCTGCCTTGAGTTCCTCATTTTCCTGATGTAGGTTTGAGTATGCCATTCTGATGTGGACCACCCACTCGACTACGTCGGTTTCCTATATCTATTTTGGTATTTGGTTGTTGCTGGCCGTTACGGTGGGCCAAACGTCCCAAAATACTCTTGTTACTATCTCCAGTTTTTCTTGTAACTGCCCCTTCTGTGTCTTTAGTTGTTCATGCTCTTTAGTAAGCGTGCTAATCTATAGTTGTTGCTGCTCGCATTTCTATTGGAGCTCCGAGTGAAGTCTCTTAGCTTGCTATGTTGATCTTTAAATAAAGTGGTACAGTTGGGCTATCCCCCATGTCTCCATGCTTTCTGCACTGGAGGTACCCTAATCTAGAAACTGTGTACGAAGTGGCTGTCCATTGGCGACAGATTTCACTGACTGGTCTTTCGATGACTGTGGCAACATCTAGCGCAACAGCCGGTTGCTGGAGTCAGCCATCTATATATCGGGTTGCACTTCTTTACCTGTTAGGTCAGCTGGTTGGAGCGGAGTCTGCTTGGGGAGTGACCCATCCGTTTCTTCCATGGACTTCTCTATCTGATTAATGAGCTCAGTAAATGTAGTTTTCTAGTCCGGGGTTTGGTCAAATAAAGTTACCTATGTTGTACCCGAGTTAACTTCATTCCCATGGTCCCCATTAGTTTTTCTCCGGACTATTGGGTCTGACCCTGTGGCTAATGAAGTGGAGGGTGTGGAATTGTGGGGTTCTCGGAAAATGGATGATGTGGCAAATAGTAGCTGGTGGCTGCGAGGTGGCGATATGCGAATGTTTAAGAAATCGATGGGGTAGATGGGGTTGTGGGGTGGTAGCCCCTCGATTCCTTGGGGCTCGACTACCGGCTCTTCTTTGATCAGTACCCCTACACTCAGTTGTCGGGGTGGGTCTTCCTCTGTGAGATCGACCACTGGGCTAGGCACTGCAACCTTGGTCCTTTTTTTTTTTGGTTCCGCTGCTGGTTTCGCAACTTTATTCTTCCTAACCAGCGTTGTAGTCGCTGGGGGTGGTGAAATAAATAAAAAATTTGGTATGGGTGCGAATATGGAGGCCGTGCTAGGAGATGGATTGGAATGGGATGCCTGAAATTCTGAAAATGTCGGAAATGCAGTGGTATCACTAGTTAGCACTTGAACTACTCTATTAAAAATTTTTACCTTATTGTTCATTTGTCAATGATCAGGAATAGTTGCAGCTTCAACATCCTGGCCTCTACCTCTTCTGAAGTCTCTCCCCGCAGTGGTTTTGGCAGCATCCCATCGAAATTATACGTGTAGACCCCATCCCTAACTTCCATCGCCACTCCTGGCCACAAACAGACCTCTGTGTGGAAAGCTGCTTCGTCAATCTGGAATCCTAAGGGCCTCATCTTGAACATTGATTCTGGTACATAGGTCGACCTGAGAAAATTTTGGTTGTGGGTGACCCCGAACCATATCTACTCGACATATCCATCCAACAGAATTCCTGGAATTATTTTTTGACTCATTACGACGTCAACCATCTGGCCATACCAGACTCTGAAAGCTTTTGCATTCACTTCTTTTGTGCTAGGGTCCCCGGACACTCTCCAAGGCACAAACTTCATTGCTAATGGTTGGCCTTCTGCTATCTCGACCGGTATCCGAATGCTAGGGAAGGTCCATTTCCACATGGCTAGACCCATGATCAAGTATCCATAAATAAACCTAGTCGCCCTCCTGTAATTGTCCTCGCAATCTTCGAATAATTCCTTCAGCAGGAAAGAGCACCAATTTAGCCTTGTCCCTTGGACACAATGCTCTGCGACCGAAATTGTATCCAACGTGCATTCCCCTTTGTTATAGTGCCTCATTTTCTTGCTAGCGATCAGGTAGCAGGTGAACTTGACCTCCAGTCTATTGATCAAGTCAATATTTGCTCCTTTTCCCCCTCTCCTGGTACCATTCTTAACATAGTAGTCTGTGTCCCTCGATTTCTTCACTCTTTTGGAGACGGTTTGGAACGTTGTTGATACGTCCCTCCCCTCCTGTGATAGTCCTGTTAATCTATGGATGTCCTCTACATGAATTTGGATTTCCTTCCCCAGCCATAGTGAACCGTTCTGGATCCTGCTCAACAAAAACTTCGTGCACTGCATCGCAGCGCCTGTAATCCCGAACACTGGAAAATTCCTCAGCTTTAGTATTGTAGACTGTTGGATGCCTCTAAACTCTGGCAGCACTCTTGCTGCTAGTTTTCCTGTTGTTTTTGCATAGTTCTCTATATACACTTGCCTTTTCAACGCCGGAAATTCAAAAGAGTCTGTAAGGTCTGTATCTATTAGTGTTGCACTATCGTATTTTCCCATAAGGG
This sequence comes from Pinus albicaulis, assembly GCA_034641835.2. NCBI lineage: Eukaryota > Viridiplantae > Streptophyta > Pinopsida > Pinales > Pinaceae > Pinus > Pinus albicaulis. The sequence continues at coordinate 837,150,881 of CM076582.1, read as the reverse complement.
ACTCCATCTTTTGAATTTTTTTGTCAATTTCTTGCTCCACGACCGCTGGGCTTACTGTGGTCATCTTGGCTCTTCGCTGGTATACTTTTAGGACAATTCTCTCTCTTTTCTCTTGAATTCCTTCTCTTGTGTGCCTTCGTTGTTCTTTTTCTGGTTCGGCTTCTCTTTTTCTTTTGGATGTTTCTGACTCTAACTCGGATTTTTCTAGCATTCTCGCACTTCTATGCATGAAGGTTATGTAAGTAACTGGCATGGGTGAGGTTGATGGGACCCCATAACTAATTAATTTCCCCTAGCTTCCTCCGCAGCTACAATCGTGCGATTAGTTACCAGCTGAGGTGGGTTCTAACGTTGCTGACTGTGGCTTTGGGATTTGGGTAGATGTGACGGCTGGTGGTTATGTCTAATTATGGAAAATTTATTACGGTATTGGTGATGCTAATTATGGCAATTATTTCCAAATATTGGTAATCCTACGAACTGACACTGGTACTACGCGTAATGATGATGGGCTGATGTTCGGCACACTTCTCTATCTGACATGGACGACATGTTGGACACTACCCCTCCCCAACCACAATTGGTTGCGTTGTGATCTCCACAACTCAACTGTTGTTATTTAGTATTATGTTTATTTTCGATACATTGGACTCCTACCTAGCTCCTCTCGGGTGCGAGAGAGTTATTGTTGCTATTCTACCCTACTGACTCCTCTCGGGTGCAAGAGTTACTGGAATTGAAAATATGTAACTTACTCTTGGTAGGGCTTCAGGCGTGCGTTGTTTACCCATCCTTGTAGGACTTCGCCGTTTAGTTGTGCTAACCGAACTGCTCCTGAATCTTTGATTTCGATTACATGAAATGGCCCTAGCCAACGCATTCGCAGCTTTCCTGGGAATTTCTTGTATTTGCTGTCATAGAGGAGAAATTTCCCACCAACATGAAAATTCTTGTGCTTAATATGTCGGTCATGCCAAGCTTTATGTCTCTCCTTTTGTACCGTTTGGTGAAATTCGGCCAGAAATGGTCCTTCTTCAAGTTCCTGCAGCTCCTATAGTGATTCCTTTAACGATTCTTCTTCTGATAGCTGTAATGACGTTGTGACTAGGAGGCTGGGCATGATGAATTCTGTGGGGACTACTACTTCCCTCCCATATACTAGTTGAAATGGTTTTTGGTTATTTAGTCGCTTTACTGTTGTTTGGTAGGCCCATAGTGTTGGTGGTATCCGCTCACTAGAAAATTTGGCGGAATTTCCGACGATCAATTCATCGCTATTCCGACACATAGTCATCGCAAGAGCTACAGTTCAAGGACGGGAAAAACGTGGTTTGCCATACCGTCGCAATTCCGACGCAACTAAAAAGTGTCGCACTATCGACACTTTTTTCGTCGCTTCCAAACAAGCGTCACTCTTTCGACGTTTCCCAAACCGTCACACTTCCGACGTTTGTAAACTGTCGCACTTCCGACGAAATATGGTCCGACGTTTTGAACGTTGCTCTTCCGACGTTTGTAAACTGTCGCAATTCCGACGAAATGTGGTCCGACGTTTTGAACGTCGCTCTTCTGACGTTTGTAAACTGTCGCAATTCTGATGCAATGTGGTCCGACGTTTTGGACGTCACTCTTCCGACGTTTTTAAACTGTCGCAATTCCGACGAAATGTGGTCTGACATTTTGAACGTCACTCTTCCGACGTTTGTAAATTGTCGCAATTCCGAAGAAATGTGGTCCGACGTTTTGAACATCGCTCGTCCGACGTTTTTATACTATCGCTATTCTGACGTTTTTAAGCTGTCGCAATTCCGACGCTTACAAGGCATCGGTATACTTACGGCGGGTTCAATTTAAAAAAAAAAAATGAAACTTTAAAAGAGGAAAAACGTTGTTTTGAATATATTATATGAAGTAAAACAGTCCATGAAGTCATTACATTTTCACATCTGAATATTGGAACCCAAATATCCATCCAGAAAAGTGGAAGTCCCACCCCAGACAGTGATAGAAAAATACCCCATGTCACATACAGGGACTTGATATAAAACCCAGTAACGGTCCACATGGAGATTATCGACAATGTGAGAAAGCATCCAAATATGCCCGAGGCATCTATAAGAAAGTGAAATAGCAATATGTAGAATAGTAAAGCAACAGATAGAGTACCGACTTCCATTGTTCCAAATACAAATTAAAGTACCCAAAATCCTTGAACAGAGAAAAACGCTAATCATGTGAGGAGTGTGATATGTCCAAAATATAAAAAGACCATTAGACCATATCAATAAACCAGCAACATAGACCAGCATCGCTAGTTTTGAAGGCAGAGTGATAAACATTAATCATTTTTTTTTCACAAGAGAAAAAACTCTGTTTGAATATATTATATGAAGTAAAAAAGTCCATGAAGTCATTACATTTTTACATCTGACGATTGGAACCCAAATATCCATCCAGAAAAGTGGAAGTCCCACCCTAGACAATGATAGAAAAATAACCCATGTCACATACAGGGACTTGATATAAAACCCAGTAACGGTCCACATGGAGATTATCGACAAATCTGAGAAAGCATCCAAATATGCCCGAGGCATCTATAAGAAAGTGAAATAGAGTATGTAGAATAGTAAAACAACAGATAGAGTATCGACATCCATTGTTCCAAATACAAATTAAAGTACCCAAAATCCTTGAACAGAGAAAAACGCTAATCATGTGAGGAGTGTGATATGTCCAAAATATAAAAAGACCATCAGACCATATCAATAAACCAACAACATAGACTAGCATCGCTAGTTTTGAAGGCAGAGTGATAAACATTAATCATTTTTTTTTCACAAGAGAAAAAATGTTGTTTTGAATATATTATATGAAGTAAAACATTCCATGAAGTCATTACATTTTCACATCTGAAGATTGGAACCCAAATATCCATCCAGAAAAGTGGAAGTCCCACCCCAGACAGTGATAGAAAAATACTCCATGTCACATACAGGGACTTGATATAAAACCCAGTAACGGTCCACATGGAGATTATCGACAATCCGAGAAAGCATCCAAATATGCCCGAGGCATCTATAAGAAAGTGAAATAGCAGTATGTAGAATAGTAAAGCAACAGATAGAGTACCGACGTCCATTGTTCCAAATACAAATTAAAGTACCAAAAATCCTGCAACAGAGAAAAACGCTAATCATGTGAGGAGTGTGATATGTCCAAAATATAAAAAGACCATCAGACCATATCAATAAACCAGCAACATAGACCAGCATCGCTAGTTTTGAAGGCAGAGTGATAAACATTAATGATTTTTTTTTCACAAGAGAAGAAATGTTGTTTTGAATATATCATATGAAGTAAAACAGTCCATGAAGTCATTACATTTTCACATCTGAAGATTGGAACCCAAATATCCATCCAAAAAAGTGGAAGTCCCACCCCAGACAATGATAAAAAAATACCCCATGTCACATACAAGGACATGATATAAAACCCAGTAACGGTCCACATGGAGATTATCGACAAATCTGAGAAAGCATCCAAATATGCCTGAGGCATCTATAAGAAAGTGAAATAGTAGTATGTAGAATAGTAAAGCAAAATATAGAGTACCGACGTCATTGTTCCAAATACAAATTAAAGTACCCAAAATCCTTGAACAGAGAAAAACGTTAATCATGTGAGGAGTGTGATATGTCCAAAATATAAAAAGACCATCAGACCATATCAATAAACCAGCATCGCTAGTTTTGAAGGAAGAGTGATAACCTGTCAACACATAAAATAGTATCATAAAGCAGATACAGGAAATGTGCAGAGACATGTACTGTTGATATACACCTCACACAAAAGGCATCCATGATAGAGCAAAAATATGTATAAACCCAAGGTCGATTGTATGTTTTGGCTCGCTTGTTCCCGGAAATAAAAAACATCTGCAGAAACCCAGGCTCACTTGTAAGATCAAGCTCGCTTGATTCCAAAATTGGTAACCATATGTTGCATCCGAGATGTAAGGTTCAGGCTCGCTTGTTTCCATTAGTAGCCCACTACAGCATCCACCCTGTTCATAGAAAAAAGGTTCCTGTAGATATACAAAGAAAGAGTATAATATGTAGACCATATAAACATGGCTCTGTATTTCAAAAAATAGGTTTAAAATAGAAACAGGGCAACATTTTTTTTTCTAAGTAAAGTTAATCTATTAACAGTGGGAATAAAACTATACTGAAGTCAAAAACATTGCCCGGACTCATGGCAAATTTGTCATCAAAAAATCAAAAAATTAAGAAGATTGCCCTCATACGGGGAAACCAGTCTTGAACGTTTAATTTACAGAATTCAAAAATATTACAAAGGTCCAGCACAGTAAAATAATCTAAAAGCAGCCCAATTAAGTGGGCCGCGAAGCAAGAAAAACAAATTAACCAAACTACTCCTCTGGCTCCTCGACGATTCGGCACCATCCTTCGGAAGGTCCAAGATCGCTAGGTGCTACCTCCATAGTCATGCCACCGCTCCCCTCCTGAAGGCCCGAATGTTGGCCAGCTTTTTCTGAGCTCAGACCCGCCGGACGGGTGCATTGTTCTTCCATTTGGTCCTCCACACGGAAAACCACAGTAATTGAAGCTGTGATTCGTGGGCGGTTCAGAGAGCAATTGAAGGAAAAAAGCGTAGTGCGCGTCGTGGGAGAAGGTGAAGCGGTGGGGAAATGAGGAGCAGGGGAGCCCATACTCTGGCCAGATCCTAGAACTCGACCCCGCCCACTTCTAGTATCTGGATAGTGACCTGTGTCATAATCACTGGACTGGGAAGTCGACTCGGTTGAGGGGCTGGAGAGAGCGCGCAGGGGTTGGCCTCTAGTGCTCCCCCTGCGGCAACGCATCCTTTGACGCAGGCGAGGCATGGGTGCAGTCTCAGCAGTGGGCACAAGAGGAGACGGAGAAGAAGAATTCCAAGAAACAGAGGAAGACATACAAGGACCAGACCGAGAGAAATGCAGATATGCAGCAAGGTCTAAGCAGCAGTTCAGCTGGCCACTTCTCCTTCTCGTCACAGTGAGCAGGCAGTGTAACCCAGCAACCGGCTCGTCTGAAAAACCATAGCGAAATGCCATTTTATCGACCCGACTGCAATGCAATCGAAGGACGCCCGTCATAATTAATCTCTGATCATTAATGAGAGCCGAAGGCCGGATCATATTGGAGCATGCAGAATCGCTAACAGGAGTGGAGGTCCAATCTTGAACAGTGTTAAAACTTAATGCGATTAGATGTGAAAACCTTGGAACTTAATTGAACAGCGTTAAAACTTAATGCGATTGATATGAAATCGCCACATCCATGTCCCATCGCCTTAAACATCATTGAATTCACCCGCATCCGGGAACAGGGCAACATTTTATTGAGGACACATGGCAGAAATTGATTGGAGCGGATCTTTGTTTGGGCCGCTCGCACAGTGTAAATCTGGACCCGAAAAAGATTAAGGCGAATTTGATAAGAAATTCGCGTCACAACTCTCCCTCTGTACGCCAGCCCAAATTCGGACCCGAAAAATACTAGGGTGAAATTCAATTGGTTTTCACGTCACAAAATTGGCCGACGTCAGCAGGCTATTTTGGAACGCGAATTTGGTTTGAATTATGGTTTATCGCCATTTGAAGTCTGGCGGGCTCGACTTAAGAATAATTTTGTTTGATCCCATCTTATAAAATTTGTGTTGGTTTTCTTTGATAATACACATATTTATAATAAATCATGGGAATACCACACTAAACATGTGGAAAAGTTATATAAATTATTGAGAACAATCATTTTTATGTAAAAATATCCAAATGTGCTTTTAGGAAATAAGAATTCGAGTATTTTGTTCATATTGTTTTAAAGGAAGGAGTGAAGTTGGAGCCTCAAAAGATGCAAGCTATTACAAAATGACCTATTCCTAAGAAAATCAAGGTTCTTAGAAGATTTTTTAGACTTACATGATATTATTGATCATTTGTTAAGAATTATGCATGCATTTCAAGTCCACTCACATATCTCTTGAAGAAAATATCATTTATATGGATTGATGAGGCTACTTTGGCATTCTCTCTTTTAATGGATGCCATGTCTTCTACACCAACATCGGTTGCACCTAATTTTGGTAAAACATTCATAGTAGAGTGTGAGGCACTAGGACAAGGAATTTACATAACATTAACACAATAAGGGATATCATTGGCTTTTGAAAGCAAGGAATTCAAAGAAAATATTTGGTGAAATCTACGTATGAAAAATAAATGGAAGCAATATTACATGCAATAAAAAATGGGGATAGTATATCATTGGGAGGTACTTTAAAGTCAATATATACCATGATAGCATAAATTATTTTTTGAAGCTATGATTTTCATTAGAAGATTAACAAAAATGAGGAGAAAAAAATGCAAAGTTTTAATTTTGAGATAATACGCAAAAGGGTAAGGAAAATTTAGTACATGATGCCCTTTCTAAAATAGAAGAGGCCTCAAATTTATATCCAATTACATTTTCTATTAAGAGGTGGCTAGAAAAGCTTGCCATAATGGAAAAAATGACAATAGTACTAAACAAAAACTAGAATTTATAAAGGATGGGATGAACTCTATGGGCATTGGGAGTGAAAGAGAGATATACTTTGGTGCAAAATGTAGAATATTTTTATGCCTGAGCATATTTGAATAAACAAATATTAAGGGAGTCCCATGTCTCTCTGATGGTAGGACGCGGGGGTTCCTTAAAACATCTCAAAGGATCAAAAAATATATTTTTGGAAGGAATGAAGAAAGATATTCAAAAATTTTGTAAGAGAAGGTCGGGTTTGCATAATAAATAAAGAGAGATAGTAAAATCTCGAGGGTTACTTAACCATTCCACATACATATTCAAAGAATAGAATATATATCAATAGACTTTATTACGGAGTTCTTGAAATATAAAGGTAAGTATTACATTTTGTGGTCATTTATATAGACAAATTTTGTAGATTTTTTTTGTAGAGCTCAAAGTACATAAACAACAAGCCAAGTGGCGGAGAAGTGTCTAGTGAAAGAAATTCATAGCCTTCATGGTTTTCCTAAAGTAATAGTAACAAAGAGAAAATTTTGGAAATAATTGGCCCCAATATGGTGGAGAAACACTAGTTGCCATGAGAGTTCTACATATCAAACACAATCAAATGGTCAAACAAAAATAGTTAACAAATGTTTTAAGGTTATCTACAATGTTACTCTTTAGAAAACAATCTTAATGGATGAAGTGGGTTCGTCGAGGAAGAATGGTAATGGTACTACCTATCACACATCTACTAAAATTTCCCCATTTAAGGCCTTTATGGATATCCAACTCCTAGTATCTCATACTTTGCAGATAAGTCAAAGTATAGGAAACAAAGTCACATATGGAAAATACTAAAGAAACTTTGAAAATTATTATGGAAAACCTTCAAATGACATGAAACATGATAAAACAACAAGGGGAACAACATTGTAGTGAAAGATAATTTGAGGAGGGTAATTGGGTATTTTTTAGATTTATAGCATTATAAATCTTCATTCAAGAAAAATAAGAATAAAGAATTAGCTCAAAAATGTTATGGCCCTAAATAATTATTCATAGGATTGCACAAGTGGTATAGAAGTTATATTTTCCTTCTTCTTGCATTCATAAGGTTTTCATGTATCTTGCCTAAAAAAGGTTTTGGGAAAAAATATGCCAATATAAATAGAACTTCCAAAATTAGATGAAGAATGAAAGTTGATTCTTGAACCAAAAAAAGTTATAGATAAACATTACGTATCTCTTTGACATATAACCATTATGCGTACCTAATCAAAGTGGAGAGAATATTCCTCTAGAAGAAGGTACATGGTAAAATGATCAATTCGTGATGAAATACCCACGGCTAAAGGGTTCGTTTTGAAGTTCTAACAAGGTTTTGTTATATGTTTTATATAACGCGTAGCGAATAGTTTTATTGTTTGTTAAGGTCCCACACGGTGATCAAATTTGAAGGGCAGGTCCAAATTTCAATTATAAGAATATATCTATGTTTCCTTCCATAATGAAAAGCTTTAAAAAAAAAACTTTTCAATTGACCATGATAAATTATTTTACATTTCATTTCGAGGAAAAGAAAAAACCATCAATCTTTATATTAATAAAAGTATTTACCACTTATACAACAATGAAAGAGGCTCCATCTTTCATTGCTTAAATATCTCATTGGCAATGTCAACATAAGTCTTGAAGACACTATTATAAGAATTTGGATACATACCAGGGATATAGGAGATTCTTATGTGTTAGATTGTGTAATGCAATTTTGACTTTGTCTCACGGAAGCATTAGCATGGAGGTCTGGATTTTTCATATAGAACTTTATTATTATTATTTGAAACGTTGTTTATAGATATTAAGACAACAATGAAATTATGAGCATGGTGGACAATTAGTCAAGCTCATGATGCCAAACCATGATGATGTAAAGTTTGGAATTTAACATTTTTTTACATGTTAAAGACAAATAGTCAAAATCAGCGACAACTTAGTATGCCATAATTAATAATCATTCACTGCTCACTTTTGTTAATAGGTTTATGTCACACGATGATCTCTCTTCTACGGCATTTACTTGTATTGAAGATCACTATTCTAGGAATAAGGAGTTATTTTCTCCAAAAATAACCCTAGCCAAAAATTGACAATGCATCAAGGATATCTTTCTATGCTTCATAAGTGCATATGTTCTACTTCTAAATAATGTCTTGGAAGTGGTTGTTTTCTCATGGAAATTATTCACAGTTGGTTTCATACCAAAGTCTTTTTCTCATTTTCGGCATCCGATACATGAAAAGATAATGGTTTAAAACAACATAAATATTTGAGAATTTTGCAAGAATTGTGCGGCACACTTTGAATATTAATTTTGAAGTCCAAGTGCATGATCTTGTATAGGATCAAGTGTCATTTTGAATTACCAAATGTTTCACAAGAAACTTCTCAACATGTTACCTATAGGTAAGGATTAAATGACAATATTGCATCAACTATTTCCATAATAAAAGTGCACCTCGGCCATAAGACTAAACAACTATAAATATTGTAGATCTAACAAGACCACAAAATCAAATGTATTCCACAAGGCCAATCTTTTGTATGAAAAATGAAAAGGAGTTTGAAACCAAAAATACCTTGGGCAACTAATTCAATTAGATACACCAAACCATACGTGAAAAGAGAAAACCAACCTACTCAAAAGGCAAGCGTTTACCTCCTTTGACAAAATTTTGAGTTAAAACAAGGGCCTTTATTGTCTTATCAATGCCCCTAGTAATTTGAATGAGGTTTGCTATTGCAACGACCTAAACAAAAGTTTCATTTTCAAATTATTTTCCACAAATTTAAGATACAACCATTGTCAGTTTTGTATTTCCTAACAAGCTCATAAATTTTGACAAAAGAACCAAAATTTTTTAATACCTGATAGCAATTTTTTTACTCAAAAACTATCTTAGACTCAATAAGCCCAACCCAAAACTAAAAAACCAAACACCATAAGACCCTACAAAAATGAATAGATGATCTTAATCCAGTACTATTGACAAAAAGTTACCTTTACACCCTCACTTATTAAACCCTGTGCTGTTGAATTTTAACTTCAACTGCTGCAGCAGAAGGACGGATGCAGCGGCAACATTTTTTTTTGGAGGTTGCTTGCATGCCATCCAGAAATTTAATTCAGCATTTAAAATTCCTGCAAGTTTTTTTTGTAGACGGCCACAGCCATATTTCTGTACAGGATTGTATTTAAACACAACAGCCAGCATTAACGCAATTCACCAACCAGAAATTAAACAAACAGAAATTTACCCGGCAGTTTTGTAAATTCAAAAGGAGGACACGTGGAGCATTAATATTGGATCGCATGAAATTGAAGGGAATCTGAAAACCTGAAAACCGGACCCGAATTTTTTATAAGGCACATTGGATTGAGAATTCGCACTACAAATTAGGCAGACGTCAGCATCCCATTTTGGAACGCGAATTTGGTTTGAAATTCAATATATTCAGACTTTTGAAGTCCGATGGAAAGGGTTCTTTAATGTTTTGATAATTTAATTTTATGTATGCTTTAATATATACATATGTTTTAAACATATGTTATATATATATCATATGCGAAATGAAAGGTGGGCCATAGAATTTAGTTTTAATTTTATTTTTTTTAAAAGAGGGTTTATTATAATTTTTTATTTTTTTCAGAAAGAAAAAAAACGTTGTTTTTATTAACAGTGCATATAACAAAACATTACATTCCCATCATGAGATGATAATAAAACCCGATCCGAAACAATTTCCATCATGACAACTTCAAAGGAAGAAGGAGTCAAAAATGAAAAAAATATGTGGGGATCATACAAATATGGGGGCATAACACCCCAACCAGATTACGAGTCTAGATAAAGAAAAAACCAACAGAGCAACCCTTAAAAAGGGGAAATGTTGTCATCTGTTACTGAACTCATCAAGATTAAAGAAAAAAACATAATGATCATAGGCAAAAATTGGCTCGCTTGATGTGTCATATGTTGGCCCTGTAGAAAGCTAAAAACCATTGCATCTTATGTGAATAAAACCTATGTTGTTATGAAGAAACAGCTTGAAATCAGTATAATGGAAACCGGCTCTCCTGTTGCATAATTATATGTTACGGCATATAAAAATAAAAAGGACAAAAAAGCTTGGTAGTTTTTTTATAGACAGTACGTAAATTTTTTATTACACAGCAGTGTGTAAAAAGTGAAAGACTGAGTGTAACTTTTTAAGTGTGTATGCACAGCAGTGCGAAAGGGAAAAACACAGCAGAGTGTTTTAGAGACGGAGTATGTTTGTTTTGAACAGACAGTGAGTTGGTTTTATGCACTGCGTTTTGTAGCAGTCATAATTTTGTAATCCCTCTCAGTGAGGAAGAAGTGTAATAGTTTTTTTTTGAGTTATTGAAGGGAATAGAATTTTGTTTTCAAAGTATTGAAACTATGTCTCCTGTCAAAGAAATTTTTATTTTCTCTGTGTTAAAAGAAGGGAGATTTATTCTCCATTCATTGCTCTGGAATTTTTCAATATTCCAACATGTGCAAGAACAACAGATGTTGTGGTTCCATCCCCAGCTAAATAATTTGTCTTTTCCGTAGCTTGCCTTACCAACTTGGCCCCAATATTTTCAACTAGGTCCTCTAATTCAACCAATAAAAAGGCCAAAACCATAGCATTGAGATACATTTCATTACACTGTCAATAACAATAAAATTTGACTCGGCCATAACCCTTTCCTTTTATTGTTGTGAAAATATTTATGCATTACTCTAATGTGGCTAGTCCATAGGCCAAGTAGACCACTGGGTAACAAATATGTTTCCTTTCACCTTTGAGTTTTCAAATTATGCCTACCAAATATAAGACATTTAAGAGGGGGAACTAATACAACGTTAAAAAAAACTAGAGCACATATCTACAAATTACCTCCTTAGCTACTGTCACACCATCATTAACTATTTTCGGAGAACCATGCTTGCTCTCCAAGACAACATTTTTCCCCTCGCCCCAAGGGTGACTCCAACAAGATCAGTAAGTTTGTTCACACTTCCTGCAAGACAAATTGACAATGATTTCAGTAAGTGTGCAATTGAATGCCAGACCATATGCCAAAACAACCCTCCATGAAAAATTAAAATAACACATTAAAATCGAATATAAGTGGACAAGGAAAAATCCACCGCAGTGAAGTTTCACGTGCAGGTGACCTTCCTTTAAACATAATTTTTTCTCTGACCTGCAATTTTTTTGTCACTGAGCCATCCTTGTTGAAGTACAACTCCTTTTCCATAGCTCTTGTATTAACTACCTTCTCTCTATCATGTAATCTCAAAGTCCCTCTTCTGCTTGAGCGATTAAAGGAAATGGGTGAAAAAACTGAAAGAGAAGACAATTGTCTGCCATAATTATCAAACATTGCACCCAACTTCTTCCCCTTTCCATTGTTACCCAATGAGGTAGATGTGGCAATTGTTGTCATACTTCCCAAAGCAGAGGCCATCTTCTCTTATCCTGAATATAGAATTACAAGATCTTCATGTTAGTATGAACCTTAAAAAACATGACTCCCATTGCTAAAAACCACTTTTAAGTTGTAATAGGAAGACTAAACAACTATCACAACTTTTGGCAACTTCTGGAGCATTAAGAGAGAAACAAACAAAGAGAAATACAACCACAATCCTCATTTTAATGAGACCGGACTATATATTTGCATTAAGATAATAGAAAGAAATCACGACTATATTAAGACCAGCACAAAACAATCTTTAACCAGTGTCTCTCGCGGCCTTCAGGTTGCCATGCTAGAGGTTGCATATTTTTAATTTAAATTCTTGACCTCTCGTGCCCATGTATGAATGCATCCAATGGGATATCTACATCAAATGCTCCTTTATATCCCCAAAAACAAATTCCCTACTACAAGAGCACCAGTATTGATGGATCACCCCACACCATCCCACCCACTAGAAAAGGTGAAAAAGGAAACCCGAGAAAACTTCTGAAATATCTCAAGATGACTATATGGGTGGTTCTTATGAATCAACCAACCATTCAAAACATGCTCATCAATCCAAACCATGAGTATTATGTGATGATATTCAAGCAGGCACTGAATTGGATTTCTGAAGCTATGTTAGAGAAACCCTAAACTCTCACTGAAAATAGGTGAAATGTGGCACCACTCAGAGATTGACATGTGCCAATTGGTACAAGTGGTAGAAAATTGGCATGCTCAAACAACGAGGTGATGCGAGAATGACATGAGGGAGAAAATATCAGAAAAGCCCCAAATCTGGAGAACTAAAGCTCATCACCAACCTGAGATTGACAACTTTACATGATGTAACCTATGAAATCGTAAATCGAGAAATCATAGTAACAATAAAGTAACCTATGTAACAATAAATTCGGATTCATCCTAGGAGTGGTAATGGGAGAAATCATAGTGAACAACAGGAAACATGTAGAGTTGCTTACAATCAAATAGATGAAAAAACACATACAAAAAACCTAGATAATAATCATGAACGAGCTTAATATTGAATTATGAACTGTAAAGGAACTTACAAAATGTGACATTACGAACCTGGTCAAGCGCACAAGCAAAAATATCCTGGACATGACCCTGGTTGACAAGTTGTGTTGCTCATGATGCAAGAGGATTTGTACCTGCACTGCCAAGTCAATCAAAATCCATCATTATCTATACAATAAATACAAGTAATTGATGTAGTATTTTTTACTCTAAGATGCATTCTTACGATAATGTTAGAACATATGTTGAAAATGTCAAAACATACCTGAATAAGCTCCTCTTCGTTTCAAGAACAATTTATTGGAGTCGCATGAACTTGGAACAAGCCTCCCACGATCTGAAAGAGTAGCAACTAAGTCAACAATGACTTTTTTGTTGCTACGCTGGATCGAGAGAGGTTTGCTCCAAGATTAAATCGCTCCAATAAATTATTCTCTACTAAACAGGGCCAACCACGTGAAGGTGGAAGCTCTTATGGCCCCTCCCGCCCCACCCCCCTCACATCACTCTCAATTCCCCAATACCCAATCTATATTTCATTTTTTACTTTCATGAGCATAAAAAAAAATATTCAATAACTAATAAAAAACAATTCAACAAAAAGTACGCAAGGAAACATTGCAATTAATGCTTGACATAAAAATAGTATGATAAATGAGTTTTTTATATAACGCAAAAAAAAGTTCCAAGTATGGTAACGTTTGTCTTATAATAATACAATATTTTACATTGTCAAATTTTCTTTTTCTTCTTCCTATTTTTAAAGCTCCTAATTACATCATCGATATCATCGTGCTCTGCTCCTGTTTCGTGCCTTTCAACCCGCACTGCTGACCTAGTTGCGTATTCACGATGTCTGGGCTCATCCAGTGACGGGGCATCGCCTACAAAAACAGATAATATTAAATTTTAATTGTCAGTTTTTAAATATCATTGAACTAGTTCAGTAATATTAATAAAAAAATTTGCAATGAGATTATTTACCTGGTGCACCAGTTGTCGCCGCTGACCTAGTTGCGTAGTCACGATGTCTGGTCTCATCCAGTGACGGGGCATCACCTACAAAAACAAATAATATTAAATTTTAATTGTCGGTTTTTAAATATCATTGAACTAGTTCGGTAATATTAATAAAAAAAATTGCAATGAGATTATTTACCTGGTGCACCAGTTGTCGCCGCTGACCTAGTTGTGTAGTCATGATGTCTGGTCTCATCCAGTGACGGGGCATCGCCTACAAAAACAGATAATATTAAATTTTAATTGTCAGTTTTTAAATATCATTGAACTAGTTCGGTAATATTAATAATAAAAATTGCAATGAGATTATTTACCTGGTGCACCAGTTGTCGCCGCTGACCTAGTTGCATTGTCACGATGTCTGGTCTCATCCAGTGACGGGGCATCGCCTCCAAAAACAGATAATAATTAAATTTTAATTATCAGTTTTTAAATATCATTGAACTAGTTCGGTAATATTAATTTAAAAAATTGCAATGAGATTATTTACCTGGTGCACCAGTTGTCGCCGTTGGGACTGTTGCCCTGTCTTCCTCTCTGGTGGTAAGATCCTCAAGGGAAACATTCTCTGTCATTTAAACAAAAAACGTTATAAGGACAACCATCAAGGTATAATTAGAAAAAATTATAAGTGGAAATTAATTATCATCACGGCCCTCACTGATAGTAGCATTGTCGGCCTGGTCCCCACTACAATGATCAGGTTGCACGTGAGGATCATCTACATCTGGCTCTAAAACTAGGTTATTTGCCTCATCGGTAGTGTTGCTCCCCTGATTTAAACAAAGTTGTTAGACATTAAATTTATGGACGAAAACAAACATATTGAAAGGTTATTGTTTTACCTTATCAGGCATTCTGGATCTTGGGACCTGCCCCAAGCTTCTGAGACGTTCAACTATGGCTTGATAGCCGAAATGGAAAGCGATATTTTTATCTTCCTCTGTAGTTTCTGTCCGAAGTCATCACCCTACATTACATATGATTGTGTATTTTTAATCATATTTCATAGGATTAAAAAAACGTTGGAAGGCGATACAATTAATTATAAGATGTTTAGCTACTTAATTACAATTCTTGCAGCTAATTTCAAGTAGCCGCCCTGGCCTAGCTTGTGATGGCCCTTTTTTTCAATCCTAGCTTTGGTAGCCTTTGAGGTGTCAGGCAACCTAGCATCAAAATATTGAAGTCAGATATGAAGTAGCACACTTTTATTTTAGACATAGAGAAAATTAAAGCTATTGAATTAAAGTTGTAATTTACCTTGCAGGTCCAGTTGGCATTTTTCCTTCTTTCTTTGCCCTTTTCTCTTTTCCGTCATGGATGAGTGCTCTCCACTCACTCTCTGGAACTGTGAGACGACACTTGTATCTAGGGTTAAACTGCAATTGCATCCTATAGGTGTCCCTGGTATATTTCAAATATTTGTCAGCTACCCGAGCCACCGCTGTTCTATCAAATGTGTCGACCCCAAAAAGGGCTTCTAGATAATCTAGAAGTTCTTTTTTCAGGTTGGAATTCTGGGAATTCCACCCTGTGCGTATGGTTGGGCAAAAAATTACCAATGCATGGCTCTCCAAAAACCTGTAGAACTCATTGTTTCCTACACACACAAAAAAAGATATTATCATTAATTTAAAAATAAAAATCATGATAAATATGTTTTATCTAAAGTACATGAAATAGTTAAAATATTAAAATTTACCTGGGAGTTGTACGTGCTTTATAGGGACACCTTCATCGTTCACCAACAACGTGCCATTAATGGTCCCTGTGGAGCTGACACGTGTAGCTCCAAGAAACGCAATAATGTAGTTGGCCATATCAGCCTCATCATTGCCAACACGTTCAGCAGTTGGCTGGGTGTCAGCTTGGGCAGGGTGTGTTTCTTGGCTAGCACCTAAAGGAGTAGAAGGTGTACGAGAGGGTTGTTGGGGAATCTCTTGCCCTTGTGTCCCACTACCACCAACACCGGGTTCAGCAAATGCCAGAAGACGCTACATACAAAAGAACTTTTTGTTAGTTTAGTCAATGTAAAAATTAAAAATCAAACTATCACAATTTATCTCATGCAGAACAAAAAAAATATCCTTTTGAATTTTTATTATTACCTGATATCTTTCTAGCTGCCTCATAAGATGTTGTATCCTCTCTTCTGTTTCAGGTGTTTGAGGTGCGTCTATCAAAGTATTAAATTCCGACCTTGCATCTCGTGCCTTTTTTTGCAACAAGAACACTGGAGATAGGGATGAAGAAAGCTCTTCCTCAAAGAGGGAATCATCGGGCGTACCATGGCTAGGTGTCTGCATATTTGAACAAAATTAATATTATTTCAATTATGTAAATAACTAAAATACCTGAAGATAGAGAAATGTTGGCACTTTACATGTTCTTCCGCTGGCCTCTTTCCGCGATCATCCCGTCTCGGGGTTGTTCCTGCACTTCTATGATCAGTCTGCCACATTGCAATAAAATTATAAATGTAAAAACTTGAAAACAATATCTAACTTGAAAACACAAAATGAAAACTGAAATAATTTCTAATAAGACACCGAATGACAAAGTTAGAGTTTCAAATATGCCTTGCATTGAATTCAGTCCTGGAAACATGTCATTGCACATTAAGGCACCCAAACAAGAGACGAGTTGACATTGAAGACCTTATTGAATATATTGTTGGAGCAACTTCTAGTAAACTTGTTGTGAAGACCTTGAGGACATTTTTGGAGCAACATTGTTGAAGCTAATGGTATAGCATTGTTGGAGACGATCTTGAAGGGCCTTGAAGTGAAGCTTTTGGAGCAACTATTGAAAAATCCTTAGAGTATTTAAGTAAGGAAATTTCTAACTTCCATCACCTTTTTCCTTTCAATATCCTTTAAACGATTTTGCTGATATTTAATGTTTGAAATCACATTATAATTCCTTGATTATATGTGTTTGGGGACTTTCCCTTTGAAATTACCCAAAAATACCTTGGCAGTTTTATCTTCAGGATGCATGTTTGACCCTATTGTTCAATATTTTGATTGATAGTAGTAAACATAGAGAGTTAGGGGGCTCTTGACTTGGTTTGGTTGGGCCATTAGATCCCTAACATCTACTAGGGAGAACCCCCTTGAGTTGGAGGAGAGCTAGCCCGAAGTGAAAAGAGGGTGGTGAGGTGACAATGGGGCTATTGAATTACACATGGTATCACACTTTAGCTTTAGGACTTTATCTTGAGAAGTGCGAGATTTTGCTATATCAATTCTCAAATTGTTTACAACACTATTATTAAGAACTAATAAGAAGTGATGTTGAGGGGTTTTGGGTATAAGAAACAATACCATTTAAAAACTATGGTTCTCAGTCCTTGGCATTCCTTCACCTGGGCCTAGGGGCACACAAGAATAATTTCACACTAAACCATGCAAACTTAAAAGTAACTTAACAGATCCATAAAGTAATAATAATCATAATTCCTAATTTTCTATTGTACGATATGATGCAAATTATTCAAACATGAAGCAATGAAGACATGAAATGTCTGAATTTCAAGATTGATGAACCAATACAAGAAGTTAGAAACTACAACTTTGATTCAATACTCGGTGTCCTAACTCCAGGGAGGAATCTAGTTTGTAGTACAGAACATGCATCATGTATTATCAACTCTTAATTGACAACAACTAAAGGTCATCTACCTCATCAATTCCTATCCATTTTGTGTTTTTATGTTGTATTCCTTATAAAAGTGTCAAATTTCTCTCAGAGTAAGCAACCACTGAATAAAATAAAAAATAGTTGAGATATGATTGAGAAATGGTCATTTATTTCTTGAAAGGATCTTCACAATTTCTTTGGTTGTTTTTCATCTCAAGAAACAAGAAATGACCCAAGAAACTATCGTGATGTAATATAAGAAACAACACGATGCAATGGCCATTTTCAAAGCCAAATGATGTCCATTGAGGACATGGCCTTTATTTGGTTCCTGTTTCATAGGAGTTTCGGGTAGAAATGGAACTTTGTTGTACCATTTCCAGTAGTAAAAAGGGAAAACCTTCTTTTTCCATGGGAAATAATTTACCTTTCCTTTTTCAAGATAATCTAAGTCACAAAAAATATGAACTATACTGCACACATTCTTGGATAATGTGAAAGTGGAAAAGGAATACCCTACACAAGTGATGCACACATGTACATTTGAACACTAATAGATTTTTTGTAGTTGAAATGCAATGCTTGTTTTCATTTAAATGTAGGGTTTTTAAAGCAGGGAGAAATAATGGCTGCCAAATTAATAAGCGTTTCTTTGGGAAAAATTTAAATCTTGTATTGGGTGATGAAGATAATAGAGGGTATTGAATCTTGATTCTTGACATATAGAGAGAACCCTACAACCTAACACAATCCAATGGAATTGACCAAAAATTTGGGAGAGTCATAGAATCCCACATAGAGGAAGGGCCTGCTGTGATGAACTACCATTTTGCAAGAGCCGTAGGCTAATGGTCATCATAAGAGCCGAGGGTGAATGTCGTCGCAAGAGCGCAGGGTGAATGCGTGGTGAATGTTGTTCCGCAAGAGAGCCGAGGGCGACGTGTATGCACTCTATTCTCGAAGAGCTTAGACGAATGTCGAGGGCGAATGTTGTTTTGCAAGAGCCTGTGGCCAGCCAGTTTAGGGTGAATGTCAGTTTCCGTAAGAGCCGAGGCGAATGTTGTTCGTACAAGAGCGGAGGGCGAATGTGCACGTGATATCAGCCGTTAATGTAGCACACATGTACATTTGAACACTAATAGATTTTTGTAGTTGAAATGCAATACTTGTTTTCATTTAAATGTAGGGTTTTTAAAGCAGGGAGAAATAATGGCTGCCAAATTAATAAGCGTTTCTTTGGGAAAAATTTAAATCTTGTATTGGGTGATGAAGATAATAAAGGGTATTGAATCTTGATTCTTGACATCTAGAGAGAACCCTACAGCCTAACACAATCAGATGGAATTGACCAAAAAAACCCAAATAGAGTCAACCCTACTATAGGAGGAAGGGCCTGCAGTAAGAACTTACCATTTTGCAAGAGCTGAGGGCGAATGTTGTTCTACAAGAGCTGAGGGCGAACGCTGAGGGCGAATGCTGAGGGAAAATGCTGTTCTGCAAGAGCTGAGGGCGAATGCTGTTCTGCAAGAGCTAAGGGTGAATGTTGTTCTGCAAGAGCGGAGGGCGAATGCACACGTGATATCAGACGTTAATGTAGGTATTGCGACGGATACGAAACAATAAAATCATTTTTATGTAGCGCGCATATAAGTTTTGTATTTTTATGTAGTGCGCATATAAGTGTCGTTATACCGACGGCGGACAAAGTGTCGCTATTGCGACGAGTGCCTCCAAACATCGCAATTGCGACACTTAGACATTGTGTCGCACTTGGGCCATTTGGAGGCAGTCGTTGCAATAGCGACGCTTTGGGCCATAGTGTCGCAATTGCAACGTCTTCCTCCAAACGTCGCAATTGTGACACTTTGTCTAGGTGTCGGTATTGCGACACTTTTCTATAAACATCAGTATAGCAACGGTTTCAGGCGGGATGGAAAAAATTTGGGGAAATTTCCGACATTTGGTCAAAAGCGTCGGAACCAAGTGTCGAAATTTCCACCAAATGTAGTAGTGATATGGCCTTACTTTAAAGAAATGATAAGAGTATTTCTTATAGACCTAACCACACCCTAAGAATTTAGGGTTTTAGTTCATACCATAGCAAACCCTTCTTTACCAAAGCTTCAAAGGTTCAAGATTTCAGACAATGTCATTTCAACCGTAACAAGTTAGGGTTTTCATGATCTTACCAAAACCCCAAACGAGACATAATAAAAATTATAGCAATTTATTCATCAATAAACCTAAGTAGGTTTTAGGGCTTCATACATTATTAGCATACCCTTAGGTTAGGGTTTTCTAGAGAACCTTTGTAGGGTACTTATATACAAACAACCAAAGATATAAGGTGGATATATTTATTAGATGACGAATCATCCCAAACAAGAATATTTTAATATTCAAGAGAGCTAGACACAACAAATGTTAGTAATGTAGAATGGATTTCAAAAGAGAATGATTATGAAGAGGACAAAGCTGATGATCTAGAACATACCTTTTTTTCTTAACAAACCTTTTTAAATCCAATTCATTTTCTAGTGAGGTATTCTTTCATGTTCCTTGAGCATTCAACAAGTCATTTCCTTGAAGATTAAGTCATGGTCTTCAATACCTATAAACATACTTTCAAGCAAAACACGTGATACCAATAGCATGATTTAATTTCTTAAGATAGATCTCCTTTGTAACCATGGAGGATGGAATCCTATGATATCGAAAATAAAGTTATTTAATTGACAAAATGATATTTACTTGACATCGTAGATTTCTTGTAAATCTTAGAGGACAAGGATATATGTTATCTAAGGATCACAATTATGTCCTAAACTAGCTATAAACCTTTTAAGGTTAGATACATTGAAAATATTAAAACCTTATGATTATACTTACCTTGAGTTTACATACGTCTGGTTTGACAACTCATTAGACTTGTTGTAAGTGCATCTTGAATACGTACTTGATTTTCCTTAAGCTGGTTCCTTGTGCTTGTATTCAGATCCTTGATATATCTCAACAGAGAATTGTGTCAAGTTCTATTTCTTCAATGAGTAGAATACACTACTTCATTGTTTCAATCTTACACATATTAATGACAAATGATTCATCATTGAGCCTAAATTATTCTTTATGACCATGACTGTGATTTATATCGAACTTCACAAATTCATGACTCAAGTGGATCCAAGTTTATCTTCTTGTAGTCTATCAACTTGTTTCATTCACGAGTTATTCATTCTAAAACTGATCCAAACCTTTTTTACAATAATTAATAATACTATCATAGTCAATAATATCATTTCTGAGACAGCCTTATAATTTTTCATTTTGATTTGTTCTGTAGTAGCCTTCTTATGTGACATCATGATTCAAACTTTAGTTTTCTTGAGGTAATACATGTATACTTCAGTCCTTGTATTAGATAGAGTTTACCTACACCTTTTTAATGCTTTATCCTATGTACAAATCATTGTGTCAATCATACACATATCACAAAAACCGAATTCTCCTTTATGACTGTGACTGAAACTCCTTCTCTGAGAATAATGTGTAGTGAACATTAAGTTTGGGAAAGACTAAGAGGTCTTAAACATATATAGTTTAAAATTTACAATCCATGAGGTAGGGAAAACAATTAATCTCAATAAACCATAATCTAAACTAATAAACATCCAAGAGAAACATTCCAGTGATACATAGAAAGCATAAGAGCTTCTAACTTTATAAAATCACCTTCAGAATTTGGGAAAACATATAAGACAATACAAATAACTCAATTTATGGAGAGGGAACTCCTAAACAGCATATATCAAGTTATTGGGAACTCTGAAACAAGTTTTCAAGCATGGAAAAAGGGCAAGATTGAACGAGACCTCTTTGACTTAACCTGACAATCAATATTTCACAGAAAGGCTTCAAGACAAGGTTTTGAAAACTTCAAATAAGCAGGGCATACCATGAATCTTACTTGTAATCTAGCATACTAACCATACATTAAACAAAAAACAATTTTTGGTGGACCTAAGGAGCAGTAAAGAATTCTTTAAGATGGCCAAAAGAGAAAACATAAAGGCTATAACAAACAGGAGGACTGAGGTGCCTCAAAGAACATGTCTCAACCTATAATTTTCTGTTTAATAATAGCCAAGAAACTTGAAACATAATGCTAACAAAGGAAATAATAGAAAAATAGGAAAACATCACCATTCACCAAGCTATGGAATCCTACAAACAATCTTCTCCATCTTCAAGCCAAGCAAGCCATTCATCCACTTCACAAAACTAATTTCTTCTCCAAGCTCATGAAACCATGTATATTGTTCTTCAAGCTCATAAAATGCCAACAAAATACATAGGGGCCTCATGCTCTATTTATGGATAAAATTAGGAATAAAACCCTAAATGTGGTAGGAAAATGTCAAATATAGTCATAAATATCATTTATGGCCAAGAGACCATGTAAGGCCCAAGGCACATAATATCCCAAGAAATAAATGCTAAAATAACTATTTGCACCTAATTCTAGCTTAATTTGCCTCAAAAAACTAAAACATATCTATTTGCAATAAATTATTGTGTTTTGTTGACTTTGGTCCAAAACACACTAGGCAGCCTCTGTGCGTAGCGCCACTTCAACAGAAAATAGGGTCTCTTGTAGCTGAGTTTTGGACCCCTTCCTGACACCGGATTTGGCTCCTTGATGGCCCATTCAAAATCCTAATGAGTCTAATTTCCAGAAATTCTTGATATTTTCTGAGTGGATGCCATTTACTTGTCCAAAAATCAAATCTCCCAACACTGCTTTGTGCACAGTGCCTGGTCTGAAAATGAGGTAGAAAGGTCAATTTTTTTATGTTTTTTGACCTTTTGAGGGGGTAAGAATGCTCCAAATGATCTAAAAATGGGTGAGCAGACTGTTGGTGATGTGAGAAAACAAAAAATGCAAAATTTTAGCACTGGGGATGCACCAATTTTTTGCATGGCGCCTAGGGTGTTGCGCACCATGGGGTCAAAATTTGGAAAAAAAAAAAAAAGTTGTCCAATTTGCCTCAAAATTTGTGGAGAGGTCCCTAAAGAAGTCTTGGACACTTGTTGAGAAGCCTCAGCCAAAATTTCAAGGTTGTCCTACACTTTGGCTCTTTTTAGGTCCTCTAGCTCTGTGAGGGCCTTCCTTAGTTTGGCACATGCAAGCATGTTCTTCCTTACATAATGCTTTGTCATTTTCTTTTGTAGGGAAAGGCCTCTCTTCACCTCCTTGAAATGCTTATGCTCCTATTTGTAATAGTGGATTATATGTTGTGCCATCTCAAAGTCTCTTTCCCACTCCTGAAGCTGTGCATCTTTCTCCAAGAGAAGCAATCTTGTGTTCATCTCCTTGTCCCTAGTGTCACTCTCTAAATCAATGAATTGAGGCCCTTGAGAAGTCCTCTTGATCCTTTTGCTTCTTCTTACCTTGACTTGTTGCTCACCTCTGTCCATATTTTCCTTTCCTTTGTCTTTTTTCTTGATAGTTGGAGGAGAGATGGCCCTTTGCCTTTTTGAGGTAGCAAACACATCTCTTTTTCCTCTGTGGTAAGTGTATGTGAGAGGAGTGATGAGGGTGCCTTGATCCTTGATAAAGTCACAAGACTTTTCATCTTTTTCATGGCTTTCATGAGTGACTTCATGCTCCATTGGGTCACTAATTTCTTGACCTTCAACCTCATCATCATCCTTGCTTTCCTCACTGTTTTCTTCACTGGCATCTTGGCTCTCAAACTGACAACTATCCTCCTCACTTGCCTCATTTTGGATTTTTCCTTCACTGAGGTCTTATTTTCCACTTTCTGCACTGTCACTTTGGATTTCTTGGTCATTTTGAAGCTGATTAGTGTCATGACAATCATGACACCTATCATTACTGTCATGAATATTTCCTTGCTCGTCATTGAATGTCTCCTTTGTGCCACTACTGTGGTCACTGCCTTCATTTTCAAACTCTGTTTCAGCACTTTTTTCACTGTGATTGGGCTCACTGTCATGCTCAAAACCGTCTTCCTCTTGGCTATCTTGTACACTCTCATGTTGACTGCCATCTTCATTGTTCTTTTCAAAATCCCCTTGGTTGTCATATTGCTCATCATCAACACTCTTTTCTGCATTTGACATTGTTTTATGAGTGTCATCACTGTCATTGTTTTTCTCCTCTCCATCACTGTCTTTCCCTTCAGGGCTGTTATGTTCCTCTTCCTCTATGTCATCATCATTTTCTTCATCATTAGGCTCTATTTCTGCCCCATTGTTTTCTTCACTTTCCTCATCATATTCTTGATTAAGCTCTGTATTTGTATCACTATTTTCTGCCCTTGCATCACTTTCATCTCTCTCCTCATTTCTACTTTCATCACCTTCTTTTTCATTGCTGCTATCATTATCTTCCTGCTCACTGTTGTCCTCTTCTTTGTTTTCTTCATCTACCTCAGTTTCTACTTCACTGTCCTTTTCCTCCTCATTTTCAATTGTTTTCTCCTCATTAGAGTTGTTGCCATCACCTTTATTTGATGCATTAGGAGAAGAGATAGAAGGTGAATTTCCTTGTGGTGAAGGCAGGTGTGGAGATGATGGAGGAGTGGAGGTAGGTGGGTGTGAAGTGGATGGAATATTTTGCTGAATTAAGGCTTGGGGATTGGCAAATACATCATTAGAGATAAATACTTCCCAAGGGATTCCTTGTTGCTCCAGCTGGTGTAAGACAATCATTTTGATCAAGGAGTGGTGAAAAGGGCTCTGTATTTGGTGGGCATAACTCTTCTTCTTGACTACTAAAGCCATTTTTTCAATGCTCTAGTAGAGATAGTATGGTAGGTTTAGTAATTTAACCCTATTGAAGTGCATCAGAAGCCTTATGTTATAAGAGTAAACACTGGAGTACCTCCCCTCACAGGTTAAGTACTTGATAATCTGCCTCATCAACAGGGCATACCTCTCTAGTAGGTGGGAAAAGGGGAAGACAGCCTTGCAGCCTTGCTGATAGCTAGGTTTGAGGTAGGGCTCACAATAACTCAAGTCCAACTTCTTTTGTTTAAACCATCTCTCACCAATATCTAGAATTCTTGTGGATTTAGCAATGGATTCATATGAGAGTTCAAATTTAACTCTTGCTAGGTCGATTTGGTGATTTTGTAAACTGAGGATGAAAAACCTCGTCAAATCTGAGTGGATTTGGACTTGCTTAATCTTCTCACAAAACTCGTAACATCCAACATCTTGAAAGCAGGTAAGTATCATTGGAGAGGAGGTGATTTGAATGGTATCCAAGGGTTCAAACCTATTAACTCTTCCTCCCTTATGCTTAGGCTTGGTAGGCCTTTGACTTTCATCACTGCTGGTATGAATCTCTTCTTCAGACATGGTGACTGGTTTTAGTATAGAAGGCTTTTTAAAATTGTTTGAGAGCCTTCAGGTCAAAGGGTGGCAATGAGTGATGTAAGGGAAAACTTTTCAAATGAGGGCCAAATGAAGTATTTTTAGGTCAAATTCAGAGTTGAGGAGGAGGATTGCATGTACTAAGTATATTTAGGCTAAGGACAACCTCCAATTTGTGAATTTTTCCTTGGAATGGTCAAATATTTAATCTCTATGGAGTAATGGGTTTGTTTACCTTAGGTCAATAAATGCTTTCCTAGATTATGAAAAGAACACTTGGAAAGGGGGAACAAGAGTTACCAACCTTATTTGACTATTTGCAGAAGAGTTTGAGGCAAAAACATTGATTTTTGTACGTTTTTGAGCAAATATAGACAAGTTTTGTCGGTGCGTAGTGCCTTCCCGACTGCACATTCAGGTCAGGTTGGCCTGTCGAAGCGTAGCGCGAGTCAGCTCGGGCCGTAGAAGGGCCTGTCGGGCCTGTCGGAGCGTAGCGCTGGGTCAGCTCGGGCCGAAGAAGGGCCTGTCGGAGCGCAGTGCCAGGTGGATTATACGCAGGTCTGGATTTTCCTAAGCCTTTGCGTAGCACCTCTCTCCCGATGTGGTTCGCAGTGTTAAATAATACTGTCATTGCCTCCTCTGTGCATAGTGCCGAGGGCCAGGTGTGTAGCGCCGGCCTCGGTGAGCAGTGCTTGAGAAATTTTCTCAAACTTGCAGAAAAAATCCTCCAAACTCACTTTCAACGGCTTCTTCACTTTTTTGAAATAACAATGATATGTGAAAGAAGTCAAGGAGGCTTTATAGCTTTTTTGAAAAATGATTTGATGCCAAAAACCCACTTTATAAGGTTTAATTCCCTTTACTTTTTCTCACTATGCTTTTTGGCCCTTTAGTCCTGTAGGTGTCAGTTTGATATAAAAAAGGCTTTTTCTTTTGTAGGAGTAGCTTGATGTCTCTCTTGTGCTTACAAAACCATTCAACCAAGTTTAAATGAGTGCCTTCAAACCACTTTTAAAACTGAACCTCTTTATGATGCTTATCACTTGCAAACAGCAAATTTGTGATCATTAGACATATTTCCTTTGACTAACAATTCTATCAGGTTTCCTCTCTAAAACAGTGAACAACCTCTCAGCATAAAAACCCTAGCATCAAGCATCAATATTCCCTTGAGTCTTTATGTGGGCCATCATTGTACAAAACATTTGTTCCGTTTATCCCCACCAATTTTCCTGTAGGTAACCCTTTTTAACAGCCCTGCAGAAGTGTTACTCAGGATTAATCTATCTCTTGCAGAATATGTTGTTGATGGGAAAAACATTTGGAGGCTTTATGGCTCTTAAACCAGCTACCTATTTGTTCCTAGTTTTCAAATGATGTATGTTAGTGAGGGAGGTGAGATTTCTAAACCATTTTTGTGCTTTTGCTGGCCACTTCTGTTCTTGAAAGTGCCTACACAATTTCTTCCTTTGATCACTGTCTCTTTTGAACTTGGACAACTCATTTTATTAGTAGTGACCCATGTTTACCATAGTTGCCTCCTTTGGCAATTTATTCCTTCATGCTTGCCTTCTTGACCCTTTAAAAATGTTTCTGTCCTTTCTTTGAGGAGACAAACCTTGAACTGATATTTCTGTCTCTTTTGTTGATACCCTTCATCATCATTCTTCCTTTGGTGAAGTGGATCACTGGTTTTTATGTCTTCTTCCTTTGATCCCTTTGGCTGTCTGATTTTACCTTTTGATAAGGTGGAGTTAGTGCCTCTTTGCCAAATCTTAGAGGGCAGATTGAAACCCTTTGAAACCCTCTTTTGTTATGAAGGAGGTTCTGTTATCACTCTTTGACCAGTTTTGTCAACTTTCCCAAACTGTTAGGTTTTAGGGCTGCTTAGGAAAAGGTATATAGTGTTGTCATCTAAGTTCTCTAAAACTTCTCAAGACTCATTAATTATTCCTAAAGTCCTTCAATGTGCACTTGAAATATTTGAGGTGAAATTTTCCCTTGTAACCCTAGTACTGATTCCTACTTGGTCAAAACAGTAATAAACCTTGACTTTTATCAAACATATGCTTGATGCTTTCTTATTGCTATGAATGGACTTCTTATGATGATTTTTCTCTTTACCTTACCTAGTGCTACTTTGATGGCTATTTTATCCTCTTGCATAAATGTGAGCAAAGGGCAGCTGTCCCTTTGCAAGATTCATGCTTTTTAGGCCAAAAACCTTCTTTGAATAACCTTTTT
The DNA here is from genome assembly GCA_034641835.2 of Pinus albicaulis. Taxonomy (NCBI): domain Eukaryota; kingdom Viridiplantae; phylum Streptophyta; class Pinopsida; order Pinales; family Pinaceae; genus Pinus; species Pinus albicaulis. Next base: position 837,123,416 of record CM076582.1, on the reverse strand, counting down.
TATCAGTTTGAACAATATCACTTGTCCTTCTCTCCTTTGAATGTAGTTTCTTCATACAGGAACAACAGATTTTGTAGGGCACCAAATCCACCCTATGACTTTGTGAAACCCTAGGTGACCTAATGGAGGCTTCCTTGGACTTGGTTTTTGGACTGAGACCTAGAATTTGGGATCATCAGGTGCAAGATATATTTTATGATAGGTTGATGTATTGAAGATCCAAAATCCAATGTACTTGATTTACCTAAAGAGTCTACAGAGATATTTTGAGACCATCAGTGTTTGGGAGTATCTTGGGAGACACAACAAAGTTGTTTGATTGGTGGGCTTAGGTAGCAGTGGGGGGTTTTTTAGGCAAAACAAAACAGAGGATTTGGGCCAAAGGTGAAAGCATATTGACAGGAGGAGTGAGATAAGCCACTAATGGGTTTTCTGGAACTGGTAAACAATGCTAGACATGATGGAAAGATGAAATAGAGAAAAAATATTTTTAAGGATGATGAAGGCAGTGAGATTTCTAGAACTCACAATGTTCATGAACTTTGTTTCTAGAAATCTAGGGAAATCATTTAGTCATCTATGAAGGAAAAAATTACTGATTACTAACAGTGGCTCCACTTGGGGAGGATAGCTCCTTTTTAGGAGGTGTCCAGAACTTTAGATTTCTGGCTTTATGAAGACCAGTGCCTCATCCATTGGGCATATTTTTACCTCTTTCTCTTGCTGATGCTTTCTCAAAGCTTATGATCTCAATAATCTGAAGGACATGATTAGATTAAATCCATCTCTACCTACCCATCCTACTTGCCTAACATTTTTTTCTTCTCTAGGTGCATTTGGACTAGCAAGCTTGACATTTTTTGTTTTTGAAAGCAAAATAAACTATCTACTTCTAGCTTATGTCTTCCTGGAGCTCAAATTAGGCTAATGAAATCCTTTGATTCTCTACCTATACTATTCAACTGTCAAAGTTGAACTGTTTGACAGGATTTATTCACTAGGCTACAGACATGAAAATTGAAAACATGGATAAATCAGGATTAGACAATCTGATTTACCATGGGTTGTGGCATAAAAACAAGCTTCACACAAATTTTATTTTTGTACAAAACAAGACTAGAAAAATCAGGGTTAGGATACATTGTTTTCTACTCATCCCTATTTTTCTCTTTGGTTCTGTTTTAGGCATGTGGAACCAGTATCTTTCTACCTAATCTATCTTTTTTACAAGTCAAGCTTGAATAATTTGACCCATTATATTTCACTAACTTATCAATACTAAATTTAAAACATGCTTTAGCCATGATTAGGCTAGATGACTGAAACAAGATGACTTTAAGCACTAGTAGTGGTATTTGGACTTACACACTTTCAGTAATTCTATTTTTTGCGTATGGGGCTCTACCTCTTTCCAAATCTACCCTCTTTTCCATTTTTCTATTTTATATTTTTTTGTGATTTCTCTCAATATATTTTCATCAAACAGTGATATGTACAATGAATGATAAATTCTAACTAAGACTCTAAATGGCCATGGTATTTTATTACCCTGTCTTCCCCAGGATCATCTACCAACCCTTTTTCATTCAGTTCTTGTAGATATGAACATGACTATATATTTTTGGGGGCATGATGCAATATTTCTACCAAGAATTTTCAAATATGCCAAGTTCTCCTTTACATTCCCTCTTTGAGTTTTGTTTCCAAACCTTGTTTCTGTGAAAGAAACTATCTAGGTGAAAAATTCCATCTTCATTGGCTCCTAAACTAATGACAAAGTCATCAATGTAAATCATAGTGAAATATTTGGTAATAGGAGTTGTGGCCTCTTGGAAGGTGTCTTTATCTTTCCTCATTTCAGGAAAAAATTGGTCAAGCATGTAGTCATCCCAAGGAACTTTGAAAATTTCTTTGTGTTGATTGATTTGAAGTGGTGTCATCTCATGAAAACTTGAAACGCTACCAGTCAAAGTCACCTTGTTAGAAATTTCTATTTTTGGCGTAGGATAACTTATTTTAGGAAAATGGTGTTTGTATTCCATGGAAGGTTTGCCTAAGTGTCTAAAGTCCATACATAGTATGCATCCTTTGGTTTTCTTAGTTAGTAATAGTATTTGGCCAAAGGTTTCATAGTTATTCTTGGAAAAAGGTCTCTTTGGAACAATTTCCATGTCATCGTGTTTTGAACTTTTACTTCTATAAACAAGAGCATTCTAAAATTTCTTGCATAAAAGTGTTTGATTTTTGTGTGTAATGGCAAGGTTTTAGATAATTTAATCACCTTGGGTCTTCTTAGGCTGCCTATATTGTATCCCTCTATATCAGTTTCAATAGACATCCATTTAGGATTGATGGCCACATCAGTGAGGGTCAACATCTTTTCAGGAAGAATAAGACTCTCTGATAATGAAGTGTCTAGATAAGGTAAGAACATAAGATTTCTTTGATTCGGATCACATAATATTTTTGTTCTATGAGGGCATATTAGCATTTTGGAATAGGTAAAATGGAAGAGTTTGGTTTCTTATGTTTTCCCTCCCTTTGAGAAACCTGATCTACATGTCAAACTGACCATTAGTTTTGAGGTTTCATTGTTAGTTTGTAGAGAGTCAAGTTTGATTTTGTCATGATGTGTTTGTTCAAGATTGCTAAAGGTCTGAATACTGAGTTCTCTATGTAAAGATTGATTTGACTATTGTAGTGTGTCTTGATGTGTTTCAACTTCATATACCTGCTCAACATTATCTTCCTCATTATATAATATGAAAGAATCAAGATCTGAGTGAATAGAATAGAGAGGAGTGTTGTCTGGTCTGTCCTGACTGCTAACCATATACTTCATATGTGACTCTCGGTATAATATTCTTGTCTGGTTGAACATAGGGATGGTTGCATAGGACATATCTATTTGAAGGTTCCCCTGAAGCTTGGCTCCCCAAGATCTGGATAAGAGCATGCCATACTTGGGAGGAATATCTGCCACTATTATGTCCATGACTAGGTTCTTAGTAGGCATTTGTGCCAGGTTAACACAAAGGTCCTTGATGAGGCCCAAACATTTTACCCTACTGGAATAGAAGGAGTATAGATCTTTGTAAGGTTTAGTTATTTCTAGGCCTACTATTTCCATCACAAATTTGGGCATGAGATTGTGGGAGGCACAGGAATCCAGCATGGCATTTGTAAGATTTTGTCATGTATGTTTAGGCTGATATAGAAAGGTGGAATGGCTCCTTCCTGATACTTTCCTTCTATTTTGGGTCCAAACAACAACTTAGGTGTGTCATCAACCAAGTGTAAAGTGTCAGCATCATTTCCTATGTTTATTACCTTCAACATCTGAGATCTATATATGGGTTGAGTAACCAGTTCAATGAGGGGCATATTTATCTTGATTTTGGAAATCTCTCCCTCAAAACTGAAAGGCACTAGTGTTTTGGACATATTAACATCAGCTTTATCAACCATGATATTTTCTAAATTCTTGATTTGTTTATCTTGGTTTTGATTTTTAGACAAAATTTCCTTCTCAAGGTAACTGGTGGAGGTACTAGGATAGCTAAGGTCGTTGTTTGGTTGGCTGATTTTTCCTTTGTTTGCTTCAGCTTTCTTAACCATAGTGTTGACATTTTCTATTGTTTTTTTGGAGGTGTTTTCAGGTAATTTCCGGACAGCAGCATCTATTTGGTCTTTCTTAGCTAAATCTAGGTATTTTTTGCTCCTAAGATCATACTACTTATGGATTTCCATGATGGAATTTTCAAATCTTACGCGGTAGTCTTCATAATCCTCATAGTTTGTGTCAGTTTGATCTGAGGAAAAGAAGCCTTGTTCTTCTTCGGTGAGAAAAAGATCTTCTTTATTATCAGAACCTATTATATTTATGTGGTTTTCCTTAGGTTCAATAATTTCTCCTTCTTCCTCATCCACACAGTTTTGCTGAAAGGGAGGTCTAATTTGTTGGTCATTTTCCCTTTGTTTGATTTGAGGAGTATCTCTTCTGAATTTTTGAGTTTTGTTTTGGTTTTGGGAGTTGACTTGGTTTTCTCTAGGAGGTGCCCTCTCATTTAAGTTTATCTTCTCTATCATTCTTTCCACGGTCCTCGTTAGGCTATCTAATTTAGAATCAAAGGAGGAGGTTGAAGGAATAGTTTCATCCTTATAGGTTACTCTCTTCTCTGATTTCAACCTAGCTCTTTTTTCAATTAAGTTTACCTCTTCACTAATTTCTTCTCTTTTCATTTCTTCTAAGGTTTCAGGGTCTCTTTCTCTTAATTGGAAAGTCATGTCTGGGTCAAAAAATTCAAGTAATTTCACCAGTGCTAGGCCTTGTGGGGGTTTCATGCGAGGTGGGAGGGCATTATACACACTGTTAAACCTGATGCAATAGTCTTGCACACTTTCTCCTACATTCCTTTTAAGGTTGTTGAATTCAGACAGGACTTGGAGGGGTTTTTTCTTGATTTCCCATTTGTTTATAAAATTTTGGTAGAGGCAAGGGAGGTCATGTATTGAATTAGGAGTTAATGCTTTGAACCATTTTTTGGCCTCTCCTCCTAGGCTTTATGCAAATATTCTCATCCTAATGGTTTCTTCCTCTATCTGCATATAATCAAAAGCATCATTGATTCTATCTACATGTTGTTGGGTAGTGATGGATTCAACCCTGGTGAAATGAGGGATTTTAGACTGATAGTCATTTGGCAAAGGCACTAGGGGTTGGGGTAAGACCAAAGGTGCATACCAAGCTACCATGATGGGAGCTTGAGGATTTACAAGAGGTGGATTTGTGATAGGGGGTGTAGGATGAAGTGGAGTGGTTTGCAAAGTGGTGGTATGGATGGGTGTGGTGGAAGTACTTGGACCGAAAAACTGATTTTGAATAGGCTTGGTATGGAAAGAATTGAAGTGGTGGAGAAGCTGAAAGTCAGGTGGTGTGGAAGGAGAGGCTTCTCTACTCAAAATCTGGTGCAAATCTAAGGGTCGAAGGTCAGTTTGGTCAATATCATTTTGAGACCTGTTTCTAAAGAGGTTCCTGGTATGGTGCAAGTCAAACTGGGGATCTTGCAAAGTTGTGAGATTTTCAGGTACAGAGCTTGTTCTATGGATGGCCCTAATAGTGGTTAAGTTTTTAGATCTAGAATTTTGCCATAAAATCTTCTCTGGGTCATCAACTATGTTGGGAGGGTTTGGGTCCGGATGAGATCTGGTACTGATCCTATGTGAAGCCAGATTTCAAAATTAAAAATTAAAAGAGGTTAAAAGTTTTAGTATTGTTTCTTAAGGCTGACCTCTTAATGCTTGGTACTTATTATAGTATATGAATGGGTTCATAAACTTTTTAGGGTTGGTGTGAAATAAATCTAGGAAGTCAAATGAGTGCCAATGAAGTATTAGGCCTAATGGAGGTTAGTGGAGTCACCAGGTGCATATTTTTTGTTGTTTTAAGGATGTATGTTTATGGTCCACCATCAATAACTGACAAAAAACCAATCTAAGGGAGTTTTGGGGTTTTCTGAGTCTCTTAAATTTTGTGAGAGTGTCCTATAACTGAGTCATCATTTTTCTAGGATGATTAAACAAATAGAGTCTACTCTTTAGCTGATAGTGTGTGTTCTTAATGATTTGATGAGGGTATCTAAAGTCCTAAGGGTTACTTAGTTTGTCACTAACTCAGAAGGTCCATCATGATCATCATTGTGTTAGTGTGGTGATGAGGTAGCAGATGAACCACAAGATACTATCAGTCAATTTTCTAAGCTCAATAGAAGGTTTAAATGAGTCTATAGGAGTTTTCTAAGAAACTATATACTTAGAAGGTCCCACCGTGATCGCCAAAATGTTAGTGTGGCGATGAGGTGGCAAATTCACTGGATTTTCAAAGTCAATTTGAGGATCTAAAGAGTTTTAAGATGTATTCAAGCAACTACTAACTCAAAAGGTCCCATTGTGATCGACAGAATGTTAGGGTCTTGTGATTTGGCAGATTGGCAGACCAAATGACAGGGTAACATGGAACCAAACTTTGGATTCTGAGGACCTAGCCTTCCTGGACTCAGAGAGGGATCTCTCTATTGGGTGCAAAGGATGTATTCTTTTTGCTCTAGGTTTTTTATTTTAGGCTAGTTGTTAGGTGTTGGGCTTGTTGATTGTTTTGGTTGGGAAAGATGGTCAAATGGAATAGGTGGAGTGAGAGTATGTCAAAGCCATTGGGCTATGGATTCAAGTGAAATTCAAGAGTGTCTAAATGATGAAACAGAGTGTATTGCGGGGCCAATTTAGCAAGGTCAATGGATCCTTAAAGTGATGTATGATATGTAGTGAACATTAAGTTTGGGAAAGACTAAGAGGTCTTAAACATATATAGTTTAAAAGTTACAATCCATGAGGTAGGGAAAACCATTAAGCTCAATAAACCATAATATAAACTAATAAACATCCAAGAGAAAAAATCCAGTGATACATAGAAAGCATAAGAGCTTCTAACTTTAGAAAATCACCTTTAGAATTTGGGAAAACACATAAGACAATACAAATAACTCAATTTATGGAGAGGGAACTCTTAAAAAGCATATATCAAGTTATTGGGAACTCTTAAACAAGTTTGAAATCATGGACAAAGGGCAAGATCGAACGAGACCTCTTTGACTTAACCTGACAACCAATATTTCACAGAAAGGCTTCAAGATAGGGTGTTGAAAACTTCAAATAAGTAGGGCATGCCATGAATCTTAATTTTAAGCTAGCATAATAACCATACATGAAACAAAAAACAATTTTTGGTGGACCTAAGGAGCAATAAATAATTCCTTAAGATGGCCAAAAGAGAAAACATAAAGGCTATAACAAACAGGAGGACTGAGGTGCCTCAAAGAACATGTCTCAACCTATAATTTTCTGTTTAATAGCAGCCAAGAAACATGAAGCATAATGATAACAAAAAAAACAATAGACAAATAGGAAAACATCACCATTCACCAAGCTATGGAATCTTGCAAACAAGCTTCTCCATCTTCAAGCCAAGCAAGCATTCATCCACTTCACAAAACCAATTTCTTCTCCAAGCTCATGAAACCATGTATATTTCTCTTCAAGCTCATCAAATACCAACAAAATACATAGGGGCCTCATGCTTTATTTATGGATCAAATGAGGACTAAATCCCTGAATGTGGTAGGAAAATGTCAAATATATTCATAAATATCATTTATGACCAAGAGACCATACAAGGCCCAAGGCACATAATATCCCAAGAAATAAATGCTAAAATAAATATTTTCACCTAATTCTAGCTTAATTTGCCTCAAAAAACTCAAAAATATCTATTTTCAATAAATGAGTGTGTTTTGTTGACTTTTGCTCCAAAACACACTAGGCAACCTCTGTGCGTAGCGCCACTTCAGCAGAAAATAGGGTCTCTTGCAACTGAGTTTTGGACCCTTTCCTGACACCAAATTTGGCTCTGTGATGGCCCATTGGAAATCTTGATGAGTCTAACTTCCAGAAATTCTTGAGTTGTGCTAATTGGATGCCATTTACCTGTCCAAAAATCAAATCTCCCAACACTGCTCTGTGCGCAGCCAATGGTCTGAAAATGAGGCAAAAAGGTCAATTTTTTAATTTTTTTGACCTTTTGAGGGGGTAAAAATGCTCGAAATGATCTAAAAATTGGTGTGAAGACTTTTGGTGATGTGAGAAATCCAAAAATGCAAACTTTGAGAGCTAAGGATGCACCAATTTTTTGCGTAGCACCTAGGGTGTTGTGCACCGAGGGGTCAAAATTTCGAAAAAACAAAAAGTTGTCAAATTTACCTCAAAATTTGTGGAGAGGTCCCTCAAAAGGTCTTGGACACCTATTGAGAAGCCTCAGCCAAAATTACAAGGTTCTCCTGCACTTTGGCTCTTTTTAGGTCTTCTATCTCTATGAGGAGCTTCCTTAGTTTGGCACATGCAAGCATGTTCTTCCTTGCATAATGCTTTTTCATTTTCTTTTGTAGGGCAAGGCCTCTCTTCACCTCCTTGAAATGCTTATGCTCCTCTTTGTAATAGTGGATGACACATTGTACCATCTCAAATTCTCTTTCCCACTCCTGAAGCTGTGCATCTTTCTCCAAGAGAAGCATCTTGTGTTCATCTCCTTGTCCTCAGTGTCACTGTCTAAATCAATGAATTGAGGCCCTTGAGAAGTCCTCTTGATCCTTTTGCTTCTTCTTACATTGACTTGTTGCTCACCTTTTTCCATCTTTTCCTTTCCTTTGTCTTTTTTCTTGATAGCGGGAGGAGAGATGGCCCTTTTCCTTTTTGAGGCAGCAAACACATCTCTTTTACCTATGTGGTAGGTGTATGTGAGAGGAGTGATGATGGTGCCTTGATCCTTGATAAATTCACAAGCCTTTTCATATTTTTCTTGGCTTTCATGAGTGACTTCATGCTCCATTGGGTCACTAATTTCTTGACCTTAAACCTCATCATCATCCTTGCTTTCCTCACTATTTTCTTCACTGACATCGTGGCTCTCAAACTGACCACTATCCTCCTCACTTGCCTCATTTTGGCTATGTCCTTCACTGAGGTCTTCTTCTTTTCCACTTTCTACACTGTCACTTTAGATTTCTTGGTCATTTGGAGGCTGATTAGTGTCATGACAGTAATGACAGTTGTAATGACTATCATGACTATTTCCTTGCTCATCATTGACTGTCTCCTTTGTTCCACTACTTTGGTCACTGCCTTCATTTTTAAAACTTGTTTCAGCACTTTTGTCACTGTGATTGGGCTCACTGTCATGCTCAAAACCATCTTCCTCTTGGTTGTCTTGTACACTCTCCTGCTGACTGTCATCTTCATTGTTCTTTTCAAAATCCCCTTGGCTGTCATCTTGCTCATCATCAACACTCTTTTCTGCATTTGACATTGTTTTATGAGTGTCATCACTGTCACTGTTTTTCTCCTCTCCATCATTGTCTTTCCCTTCAGGGCTGCTATGTTCATCCTCTTCCTCTATGTCATCATCATTTTCTTCATCATTAGGCTCTGTTTTTGCCCCATTGTTTTCTTCACTTTCCTCATCATCTTCTTGATTAAGCTTTGTATTTTTATCACTTTTTTCTGCCCTTGCATCACTTTCATCTCTCTTCTCATTTCTGTTGTCATCACCTTCTTATTCATTGCTACTATCATCATCTTCCTACTCACTATTGTCCTCTTCTTTATTTTCTTCATCTACCTTAGTTTCTGCTTCACTGTCCCTTTCGTCTTCATTGTCAATTGTTTTCTCCTCATTAGAGCTATTGTCATCACCTTTATTTGATGCATTAGGAGAAGAGATGGAAGGTGAATTTCCTTTTGGTGAAGGAAGGTGTGGAGATGATGAAGGAGTGGAAGTATGTGGGTGTGAAGTGGATGGAAGATTCTGCTGAATGAAGGCTTTGGGATTAGAAAATACATCATGAGAGATAAAGACTTCCCAAGGGATTCCTTGCTACTCCAGCTGGTGTAAGACAATCATTTTGATCAAGGAGTGGTGAAAAAGGCTCTGCATTTGGTGGGAATAACTCCTCTTCTTGACTACTGAAGCCATTTTGTCAATGCTCTAGTAGAGGTAGTATGGTAGGTTTAGTAATTTAACCCTAGTGAAGTGCATCAAAAGCCTTATGTGATAAGATTAAACCCTGGAGTACCTCCCCTCATAGGTGAAGTACTTGATAATCTGCCTCATCAATAGGGAATACCTCTCTAGTAGGTGGGAAAAGGGGAAGACAACCTTGCAGCCTTGTTGACAGCTAGGTTTTAGGTAGGGCTCATAATAACTCAAGTCCAACTTCTTTTTTTTAAACCATCTCTCACCAATATCTGTAATTCCTATGGCTTTAGCAATGGATTCAGATGAGAGTTCAAAGTTCACTCCTACTAGGTTGACTTGGTGATTTTGTAAACAACCTGGTCAAATCTGAGTGGCTTTGGACTTGCTTAATCTTCTCACAAAACTGGTAACATCCAACATCTTGAAAGCAAGTAAGTATCATTGGAGAGGAGGTGATTTGAATGGTGTCCAAGGGTTCAAACCTATTGAATCTTCCTCCCTTTTGTTTAGGCTTGGTAGGCCTTTGACTTTAGTCACTACTGGTATGAATCTCTTCTTCAGACATGGTGACTGGTTTTAGTACAGAAGGCTTTTTAAACTTTTTTGAGAGCCCTCAGGTCAAAGGGTGGCAATGAGTGATGTAAGGGAAAAGTTTGCAAATGAGGGCCAAATGAAGTATGTTTAGGTCAAATTCAGATTTTAGGAGGAGGATTGCATGTACTAAGTATCTTTAAGCTAAGGACAACCTCCAATTTGTGAATTTTGACTTGGAATGGTCAAATATTTAATCTTTATGGAGATTAGGGTTTGGTTACCTTAGGTCAAGAAATGCCTTCATATATTATGAAAAGAACACTTGGAAAGGGGGAACAAGAGTTACCAACCTTATTTGACTATTTGCAGAAGAGTTTGAGGCAAAAACATTGGTTTTTGTACATTTTTAGAAAATCTGGACAAGTTTTGTTGGTGTGTAGCGCCTGCCCGACTACACATTCAGGTCGGGTCGGCCTATTGGAGCGTAGCGCCAGGTCAACTCGAGCCAGAGAAGGGCCTGTCGGACCTGTCGAAGCATAGCATCGGGTCAGTTCGGGTCGGAGAAGGGCCTTTCGGGCCTGTAGGAGTGCAGCGCCAGGTGGATGATACACAGGTCTGGCTTTTCCTTAGCCTGTGCGTAGCGCTCGCCCAGGTGTGTAGTGCCTCTCTCCCGGTGCACAAAGCAGTGTTAAATAACACTGTCACTACCTCCTCTATGCACAGTGTCAAGGGCCATGTGCGTAGCACCGGCCTCAGTGCGCAGCGCCTGAGAAATTTTCTCAAACTTGCACAAAAAACCCTCCAAACTCGCTTTCAATGGCTTCTTCAATTGTTTGAAATAACAATGAGATGTGAAAGAAGTCAAGGAGGCTTTATAGCTTTTTTGAAAAATGATTTGATGTGAAAAACCCACTTTATAGGGTTTACTTCCCTTTACTTTTTCTCACTGTGCTTTTTGGCCCTTTAGTCTTGTAGGTGTCAGTTTGATATAAAAAAGGCTTTTTCTTTTGTAGGATTAGCTTGATGTCTCTCTTGTGCTCACAAAACCATTCAACCAAGTTTAAACAAGTGCCTTCAAACCACTTTGAAAAATGAACCTCTTTATGATGCTTATCACTTGCAAACAGTAGATTTGGGATCTTTAGACATATTTCCTTTGACTGAAAATTCTGTCAGGTTTCCTCTATAAAACAATGAACAACCTCTCAGCATAAAAACCCTAGCATCAAGCATCAATAGTCCCTTAAGTCTTTTTGTGGGCCATCATTGTACAAAACATTTGGTCTGTTTATCCCCACTAATTTTCCTATAGGTAACCCTTTGTAGCAGTCCTGCAGAAGTGTTACTCATGATTAATCTATCTCTTGCAGAATATGTTGTTGATGGGGAAACAATTGGGGGCTTTATGGCTCTTAAACCAGATACCCGTTTGTTCCTAGTTTTCAAATGATGTATGTCAGTGAGGGAGGTGAGACTTCTAAACCATTTTTGTGTTTTTGCTGGCCACTTCTATTCTTGCAGGTGTCTACACAATTTCTTCCATTGATCATTGTCTCTTTTGAACTTGGACAGCTCATTTTATCAGTAGTGACCCATGTTTTCCATAGTTGCCTCCTTTGGAAATTTATTCCCTCATGATTGCCTCCCTGACCCTTTAAAAATGTTTATGTCATTTCTTTGAGGAGACAAACCTTGAACTGATATTTATGTCTCTTTTGTTGATACCCTTCATCATCATTCTTCTTTTGGTGAAGTGGAGCATTGCTTTTTATGTCTGCTTCCTTTGATCCCTTTGGCTATCTGATTTTACCTTTTGATGAGGTGGAGTTAGTGCCTCTTTGCCAAATCTTAGAGGGCAGCTTGAAACCCTCTGTCGTTATGAAGGAGGTTTTGTTATCACTCTTTGACCAGTTTTGTCAACTTTCCCAAACTGTTAGGTTTTAGGGCTGCTTAGGAAAAAGTATATAGTGTTGTCTTCTAAGTTCTCTGAAACTTCTCAAGACTCATTAATTATTCCTAAAGTCCTTCAATGTGCGCTTGAAAGATTGAGGTGAGCTTTTCCCTTGTAACCCTAGTATTGATTCCTACTTGGTCAAAACAGTCATAAACCCTGAATTTTAACAAACATATGCTTGATGCTTTCTTCTTGATATGAATGGTCTTCTTATGATGAATTTTCTCTTTACCTTACCTAGTGCTAGTCTGATGGCTATTTGATCCTCTTGCATAAATGTGAGCAGACGGAAGTTTTCCCTTTGCAAGATTCATGCTTTTTAGGCCAAAAAACTTCTTTGAATAACCTTTTTGATTAGTTTGGAAAAGATCACCTGTCCTTCTCTCCTTTGAATGTAGTTTCTTCATACAGGAACAACATAGTTTTTAGGGCACCAAATCCACCCTATGACTTTGTGAAACCCTAGGTGACCTAGTGGAGGCTTCCTTGGACTTGGTTTTTGGACTGAGACCTAGAATTTGGGATCATCAAGTGCAAGATATAGTTTATGATAGACTGATGTATTGAAGATCCAAAATCCAATGCACTTGATTTACCTAAAGAGTCTACAGAGATAGTTTGAGACCATCAACATTTGGGAGTATCTTGGGAGACACAACAAAGTTGTTTGATTGGTGGGCTTAGGTAGTAGTGGGGGGTTTTTTAGGTAAAACAAAAGAGAGGATTTGGGCCAAAGGTTAAAGCATATTGACAGGAGGAGTGAGATAAGCCACTAATGGGTTTTCTAGGACTGTTAAACATTGCTAGACATGATGGAAAGATGAAATAGTGAAAAACTATTTTTAAGGATGATGAAGGAAGTGAGATTTTTAGAACTCACAATGTTCATGAAATTTGTTTCTAGAAATCTAGGGAAATCATTTATTCATCTATGAAGGCAAAAATTACTGATGACTAACAAGACCTTTCTAATTTAAAGGTTCTATCCTACTGAAAAATCTGTTTACATCTATCTCTAAGCTGTGACATTTTTATTCCAGTTGTACAATCATGTTTCTCTTTGTAAGAACCTTCTTTACCTCCAAAATTGTTTCTGTCATGTCCTCAACTCCCAAGTCATCGATTTCATACATTTTCTTGGAACTTAAGAACTTGATAATGTTGTTGGCAACAATTGGCATGTCTCCAAGCTCCTCCTTGATATTTTTTATGGCATCATTGGCTTTATGTATCAATTCTTGCTGCTCAAATATGATTTTTATGTAGGGCCATATTTCATTGATGGACTCAATGACATCTGTCCAAATTATTTCTTTGACTTGACCCAAGATATTTCCAATAGATGACTCCCTCTCAGACTTCTGCAACCTTTCTATTAACTTTTGTTCTCTCTAGGCTTCAGCTACATGTGAGCTATCACTCCTAGACTTTTGATCCTGCAACAATTTCACTTGATCTTGAAGCTTCTTTATTTCTTCTGTCTGGATTGACAAATTCTGCACTGCCTTGGTGAGTTGTTTTTCTCTATCTGTTTTACTTGTTGTAGAAGGTATGGTTGTGAGAATATTTGTAAGGGGTAAAGCCTCCAAAGGAACAATGAAAGCTTGGCAGCCTATTATTTTTCTTTTATCATATTTTCCATCTCTAATTCCATCTGTCTGAGCTAATCATTCTGATCCATGATGAGCTTTATCATATCTAATTTTTGGGATTTTGTCTCTTCAATTTCTTTGTTCAAGTGGTCCTCTGTAGCTGGCATTTTCATATGCTTCCTCAATGTTTCTATGTCAACATTTTCTTCCTTATCACCTCTTCTGCAACTTTGATGTTGGAAGGATCATATCCAACTCTGATGACTATGTCTTCCAAAGACTTAATCCTTGAAACCTTGGCCATAGAATATATTTTCTCCATTTTGATTTGTGATTGGATATTAGCTAAGGAAACCTTCAACTTGGAAAAACTCATAATAGTGTTAGTAATTTTAGATGAAATCATTTCACCTGTATGCTTGTGCATATCCATTTTATCAATGGGATGTATGTCCTTAATATCAAATTCAAAATCATTCTTTCTATAATCTGCTACTGTCTTGGGCTATGGAATTTGTGCTTGGAGAAAATCCATCTACATTTTTCCTTTCTTAGAGTCAAAGGCTAACAATCGTCTACTCTGAGAGCTGCAAGTTTGCTTCCAGAACTGATTATATGTACTGGTCTTCAAAACTCCATTCTTCAATTTAATTTCTATGAATGTGTCAAATATGCTCTTCGCTTTCTCCCTTGTGACAATTGTACTTTTATGAATGGCTTGTTGATCATCCTGTAAAGCTGCTGAGGTGGTAGGAGAAAGTGTGGTCTGACCACCTACTTGTGAGGAAGTAGGTGTCTTTTTGGTGATGTTGATGACTTCCTGCTTTGAATCCTTGCTTGGGTTTACCTTGGGATTAAGTTTAGTCCTCTTCTTGTACATGATTTTGAATTCCTTGTTGGAAGTGTCAGTCACTGAAGGTGACTCTTCTCCCCTCATCCTTTTTCCTGCTTTCTCCAGTGGAACACGATTCTGTGATGTTGAAGTTGAAACCAATTGTTCTTCAGCCTCTTGCATAGTGTTTTTAGTCCACTCTAGTTGGTTCATGTATCTCTCAATTTCTGGCCTATGTGTATGGATGTAAGATGTTTATTTGTTCTCTACCCTTAGCTTGGAAATGGCATCCAATGGATCATCTGACCATGTAAAACTGAAGCTTAATTGCATTTCCTTTAGAAATTTGTTTGCTTTCTCCCTTGATGTTATGTTGTTACAAATGAAGGTTATTATCTGTGTTTTGATTCTGAATTGTGATTTCTTCTTTGCAAACACAAAATGGACATCATCGTCATTGATAATTTGCTTGATGTATTCTAGAGAAAAAATCCTCATAGGGAGGAATTTTGGGAGTTGATATGGGGCAAGCTCACATCCATAGATCCTTAATTCTATGTAATTATGGTAAAGAGACCAGTCTCATGTTTTAGTTTGATCTGATAACTGAAAAAGTTTCATGATTTCTTCGTTGATTCTTGGCTCTGAAGTGCTTCTTAGAAGACAGAGTGTTGGAAGTACAAACAGTTCTATGAATTGTTTGTATGAATATTGTTTTTTCTCCTTCATTACCATTGTAGTCGAGAAGATGATAGATTGTTGATTTCCATCATCATCCAACTTATGCATTGCAAACTTGAACTTGTCTCCCTGAATATACAAAAACATATATACTAGAACAGAGGCATATTTAAATACCTCTTCAGTTTGGAATCTGACAAACTGGTCATGGATGGCATCTACAAGGAATTGGCTAAAGTTGAATAAAATGGAAGGCTTGGAATCTATGGAGAAAATGGAAAGGAATCCTTTAATGGCTTCGTCTACCCACTGATATGAGTAATATCCTAGGAGGTAGGAGATAATTGTAATGATTTTCTTAGCTCTATTAGGGAAAATGGAGGATGAATAGGGAGGATTATTCTTGGGTAGTTAGGCATCTTCAACGAGAAAAAGCTTAAGGGTTTTAGCCCTTTTTGCAAAATCTAGCTTCAGATATATATAATTCAGTGAGTGCTTATTGAGATAAATGGGTTGCATTTTCTATGATAGGGTCCTGCATCATTTGGTGTACAGAATGGGAAGTTATGGTAATTAAAATCTCTCCTGTAGGGGACATTATAGCTTTCTGGCTGGGTACATAACAAGATTAACACTTTCTGATGAATTCGGGGGCACTGTGGGTGTGGGGAAAGATGTAATGGGGCAAATTAGACTCCCATGGTCCAATTTCATTTGATTTGTTAATGAACTTGTCTTCTAGCTAGGAGTACATTTCGAATAACTCGAACTCACATAGGGTTTCATGGATTTTATAATCCCTGTCTGCCAAAGGTAGGTAATCAAGGTCAACTGGGGGATGGAGCATTAGATTTACAGGCTCCCCATGTCCATTCTTCTTAGGAGACATGGTTGGATCTGGTTT
Organism: Pinus albicaulis; assembly: GCA_034641835.2. Classification (NCBI taxonomy): domain Eukaryota; kingdom Viridiplantae; phylum Streptophyta; class Pinopsida; order Pinales; family Pinaceae; genus Pinus; species Pinus albicaulis. Next base: position 837,107,336 of record CM076582.1, on the reverse strand, counting down.
GATGATGAATGAGGGTTTCTGATAGAAAACTGGTTGTCGGGACTGAGTAAAGCTCTGAGATTGGAAAGGTGGTGCATCAGTTTCAGAGAATGTTTAGATACAGTCTGGATAAGTTGTCCTAGCGTTCTATCAACCTGCAAAAAACATGTATAGAGTAGAGAAAATGGTAAGGTAAATGATTAGAAGTTGATTAGACATGGATTTATACACAATTTTATCGATTTCCCATTGGTAGTGGCGTTGATCCGCTGGATTAATGGTTAGTGATGAATTAAATTCATCAATGGTTGTATTACCGTGGGAAAGTATTTAATTGAAAATGATAATGGTCTAGGTGGCGTGATATGATGGGCACTCAACGGGCGGATTGGTGGTTTTTTAAACTGCTTTTCGGGGGGGTCTGAAATGGTAAGTGGTTTAAGCAAGGGAGGTGCGGAATGACAAGAGGGTTCCATGTTAGCGTGGGTCTGAAATGCAAAACAACTTTTTTCAAACCCTTCCTCACCCCACCCCAACAATAAAGATCAGATGGAGAGGGGGGGTCAAAAAGTGATAAAGGTCATCGAATGGAGGAGTGGGGGATCGGATGATGGGACAGATGAATGTGCTTTAACGTGGAGCGATGGGATATTTTTTCAGGTAGTAGGAGGGTTAATAAGGGTAAAAACTTTGGTTAATGGGATAATGCGCCATACTTTCGTTTTCATATGCCTGAACCTTTTAGACTTAGGATAAAACTTTTGCCCTTTTTCCTTTGATATGCATGAAAAAAATTTGAATTTCAAACTTAGGATAAAACTTTTTATGCTTTTCAAATCTATAACACAAATTATACCTATCCTTTCATTTTCAATTCTTTTTCTAAGCTAACATTTTTTCATCTTCTTTCCTTAGGGTGCATTTAAGCTAGCAAACCCACATATCCTTTTTTCTAAAAAAATAAACCTACTCTATCACTTATTTATCCTATTGATTCAGATTAGACTGTTGAAGCAATCTCATTTTCTACCTAACCACTGATTTGCCAATATTAAACTGTTTGGAAAATATTTATTCACTAACCTAATTAACATGAAATTCACAATTGTTCCATCATGATTAAGTTGTATGATTGGAACAAAAATTTAGTCATTGTGGCATTTTAAGACAAGCTACACACAATTTTATTAGATTTTGACATGAAGGAAACTAATTTAACAGTAGTGGCATTTAAATTTGCAGCACTTTCAGTATTATTTCTATTTTTCTTTTGTGGGGTTTTATTCTCTTTTATTCTTTTTTTTTCAATTTTCTTTCTTTTTGTCTTTTTTTCTTCATATTCATTTTATTTTTTGGCATACCCTCTTTTGATTTTCTTTTATATATTCTTTTTTTGGAAATTATTTGCAATTCTGAAAATAATTTACAATGTAAAATTACAAATATGAAATACTCAATCACCTTGAGATCCTATAAAATATAGGACCCTAACAGTGGCTACAGCTGGGGATGGCACTTCTCCATGTGAAGTGTCAAGAACATATGATCAATAGCCTTGAGTATCCAATGCATGTACATCTGATTTATTTTGTTGTTAAGGTACTTATGGTAGCTTGTAAATCAAGGCTTAGGGCCTTCTCTGCAAGCTTCAACTCCAATCAACAAGTTACCCAATCAAATCAATATAGACTGTGATATTTACAATGATGTAAGAAAAATATTTATCCTAAGAAAAGTAGTGCTTCAACATCTTTCCATTGACAAGACCACCAAGTAACTCTGCTCCATCTAGGTCCTTGAGAAAAAATGCATTATTTCCCCTGAAAGCATAAATAATGTATGGCCATTTCCACGAGTTATCAAATTTATCATGTTTACCTCTGTCTTCTCTCTTGGAATCCCACCTTAGAACTTTTCCTCCAATGTTGAAGTCATCATATTTATTTCTTCTATCAAAAATCTTTTTGAAATTTTCCTAAATTACTTGAGTTTTGTTGTAGACCTCCTCCGTTGACTACTGCAACTAAATGGTTTGATTGATTCTTCTATGTATATCATTTGGCTCAACCTGTAATTCTTGTATTATCTTCATGACTAGTACTCCTAAAGATGATGGAAACAGAGCATCCATTCCATAGACCAATTGGTATGGTGACATACTAATTGACTTCTTTGTAGTAATTATGTCATCCCAAAGTGCATTAACCAACTTGTTGTGCCACGATTTCTTATTGTCTTCCAACAAATTTTTAATGATATTTACCAGACTCTTATTTGAGGATTCGGCCAACCCATTACCCTGAGAGTAATAAGCCTTTGAATGTCCCAAATTAATGTGGTATTTATTACAGAATTCAAACATTTTCTTAGATTTAAAAGTTGTTGCATATCAGTAATAAGTTTTCTAGGATAGCCAAATCTAGAAAGGATATTGGTCTCAAGAAATTTAATAATGACAGTATCAGTAGCAGATCTGGAAGGAGTGGTCTCTATCCATTTAGTAAAGTACTATGTGGTTGTGAGAATCCACTTATGTTGTCCAGATGAAGGAGGATGAATTTCACCAATGAAATCCAGTCCCCACTACTGAAAAGGGCTCTCAACTGAAATAGGTTTTAATGGTAGGGGTAAAATATTTATTTTCCCTTCAAAATTATAGCATTTATGGCATGAAGTTACCTTCTTATGAATGTCAGGAAAAAGGGTAGGACAATAAAAACCACACCTGAGGACTTTATTGGCAGTGGTTTTCCAATAGAGATGGCCACCACAGTCACCTTCATGGAACTCTTGCATGATTTTCTCTGCATCGTCCTTCAACAAGCACTTAAGTAAAATTCCACCACCATATTTCCAATATAAAATATCGTCTATCATGCAAAACTTAATTGCCTTTAATTTTAGAAATCTTGCCTCTATTTTTGTTAGACCGAGAGGAGCATTTAAATTGAATAAAACATACAACAAGTCTGCATACCAGGGTGAGTTCAAAAATGCTTCATTGATCTGTGGAGTCTCCTGTTCCTCTTGATCATTCAGCGCGGCAACAAAGTTGATGTATAATGCATGGAAATTAGACTCTGCCATCAATTTGGTGAGTCCTTGTCCTTTGATCAACTTGGTGGGTTTGATTTCTAAGTCATACTCAAGGATGACAGCAATCCATTTTCCTCATTTTCCATCCAGTCCATTCTGTGTCAAAATATCCTTGACAACTGAATTAGGTACATATGCAATAATATGTGAATGAAAAATATATACTTTAAAATATTTTATTTTTAACCAATGCAAAGGCCTGCTTTTCCATGATATTGTATTTCAAAGATGCATCTCTTAAAGCCTTACTGAAAAATGCAATAGGTTGTTCAAATTCTTCCTCATTTTTTTGCAACAAAACAGCGGCAACAGTGTGTTCAGAAGAAAAATAAAAGATAATAGAATATTTTATAAAATATGGACTAATCAACGCTGGTGCTTTTGTTAATGCATGTTTAACTAAATCAAAGGAATTTCTAGCCTCAATACCCCATCTAATTTCTGAATCCTTTTTAAGCATATTTGTTATATTTCTAAGAAGTTTTACAAGGTTAAGAATGAATCTCCTTAGGAAATTAATCTTGCCAATAAAACACTGAAGCTCTTTGATGTTTCTAGGGTGACCAATTTTTAATATTGCTTCAATCATACTAGGATCAATCCTAATTCCATCCTTTGAAATAATAGAACCAAGAATCTAACCTTCCTCAAGGCCAAACAATGCTTTCTTAGGATTTAATGAGATACCATACCTTCTACACTTTTCAAACACTCTTCTTATATGCCTCAAATGTTCTTCATCAGTCTTTGAATATACAGTGATATCATCAAGATAAATCACAATAAAATTGCCAATCTCATCAGCAAAGGCAATATCATTTTCTCTTTGAAATGTGGCCATATAATTCATTAACCCAAAGGGCATCTTCACATACATGAAGATTCCCCATGCAGTAGTGAAAGTTTTTTTATCCTGATCATCAGGATGTACTAGGACCTAGTTATAACCTAAAAAACCATCTAACAAGGATATCCTACTAGACCCTACCACATTTCGTAATATATGATCCATTTTTGGAAAATGGTAGTTGTCTTTTAGGGAGACCTTGTTAATATTTATAAAATCAATACATAACTAGATTTCTCTATTTTTATTCCTAGTAGGTACTTTGGTAGACACCCATTTAGAGTATCTGAGAGGGACAATGATTTTAGCAGCGTACATTTTTTTGACCTCTTTCTCAATCAAAGGCATCAGAACAAGATTTATTCTATGGATATTAAGTTTGAATGTTTTTTTATCTTCCTTGACTAGGATTTTGTGTTGTATGATACTAGTGGCATATGCTTTAAGATCCTCATATATCCAACAAAGACATCCACAAATTATTTGAATAAAGCTATGTATTCTTGTTTTCTGACAGTAGGCAGTGATTTTGAGATTTTTATCATTTTAGGATTTTTTTCACTACCTATATTACATTCTTCTACATCTACCCCTATGGGCTCTATTTTTGGTTTTTTTGCTACATCATTGAAATCAAAAAGCTCTTCTAAAAGAGCTAAGCCTCTAGGAAAAATATTATCTTTAAGCTGAAGTACTTCAAATTATGGATCAATTTCATGCAATTCTAATTTATGTACAACTTCATCTACAGATATATTTACATCTATTTCATCGAACTTTTCTTCTACATTAGTATGTACAGTTATCTGATTTTCCACTTCAAAATCTAATTCTATGTTATTTTTCTCATAATCATCTTTGGACTGCAAAAAAATTTCTATCATTTTATCGTTTCCAAATATCTGCCAATACCTCATGTTATCTAGTACAACTGGACCATGTTTAACCTCCACTATATATTGTCTGTTGGGATGAGGCATTTTGCATGTGCTGGCTGAAAATTCCAGACTATTAGCAAGGACATTCTGATTTTTAGGTATAACAGCAAGATCATATTCTACAAAAGTGTGTAAGAAATCAAGCACAAAATTTCTGTATGCTCTCAATCTAGGATTTTTTGCAACATACTCTCCTTTAATCTATTTTATAATCAATTCAGAATCCCCATGAACAAAAATTCTTTTAGCGCCTAATTTATTCAATAATTGCAAGCCTAAAAGAAGTGCTTCATATTATGCTATGTTATTGGTACATTGAAAAATCAGTTTATATGAATGACCTTCTGCATGATTATTTCCTAAATTTGAGACCCAAACACCTACTCTTGACCCTACTCTACTACAAGAACCGTCAAAACTCATGTTCCAAAAAGGTTCAGTTTCAGTGTTTTGTTGTACAATTTGAGTTTGACTTTGATGTGTTTCACAAATTTCATTTTCAGCACTGGTAACTTGAGCATCAATATCTCCATCATTATACAGAATGAAGGAATCTAAATCAGAGTGAACAGAGTAAAGGGGGTGGTTATGTGGCTTCTCTTGACTACTCACCATGTATTTCATTAATGTTTCCCTATACAGTCTTCTTTGTTGACCAAACATTGGGATGGTTGCGTAAGTCATATCCATATGTAGGGTACCTTGTAATTTTGCTCCCCAAAAGTGTGACAACAACATGCCATACTTTGGAGGAATGTCAACCACCATTATGTCTATAACTAGACTCTTTGCTGGGATTTGGGATAAAGTGACACATAGATCCTTAATGAGACCTAAATATCTTACTTTTCTTGAATCAAAAGAATACAAATCTTTGTAAGGCCTAGTAATGTCAAAACAAAGTTTCTCCATAATAGCTTTTGGCATAAAATTGAGTGAGGCATCTGAATCTAACATAGCATTGTGGAGACTTTTATCATGAACATTAAGATTGACATAAAATGGAGGAACTCCTCCTTCTTGTGGTTTACCATCTACCTCTAGACCAAATAATAATTTAGGTTGATCATCATTCAAATTGAAAGTATAATTGTTTTCCCCTATGTTCAGGGCTTTCATAACTTGAGTTATGTACATATTTTTATTCATTAAATCAGTCAAAGGGATAGGAATTTTCAGCTTTGCTAATTCATTTTCAATATTGAATGATGTTTGAAATTTATTTAAGTTCAGAAAGTCAGATTTATCGGAAATCTATTTTGACACATGTTCATTTTGGTGACTAGTGGTGGGAATGTCTGTTTGAGTAGTTTTGGAGGTATTTTCAACAATATTTTTAGTAGGAATGTCAACTGTCTTTTTGCTAGAACTATCAACAATTTTCTTAGAAACATTTTCTAGAGTTTTCTTTGAAGTGGTGTCAAAAGTTTTCTTGACAGGGTTTTCATTAGTCTTTTTGTTTGGAGCATCTAATGTTTTCTTACTCCTAATATTATAATGTCTATGGAATTCCATGATAGTGTTTTCAAATCCCTTCTTATAGTCATTTTATTCCTCATAATCAAGTTCAGTTTGGGATAATTGGAACAACTCATGTTCTTCCTAAGTAAGAAACATAGTTTCATCATCATTGATACCCATTATATTTATCTTATTGTCTTCTACTTTTTCTACTACCTCTCCATCATCATCAGCATAATTCTCTTGAAAAGGAGGTCTAATTTGCTGATCAGAACCCCTCTGCTCTCTTTTTTGATTAGGGGAGGATTTGTCTTAGGATTTTCATTTTGATTTTGAGGTGCAGGTTGATTTTCCTTAGGTGCAGCCCTCTCATTCAAATTAATTATCTTCATCATTATTTCTACTATTCTAACTAAGGAATCAATTTTAGTATCAACGGAAGAAGTAGAGAGTTCATCTTTTATGGTTACTCTCATTTCATTCCTAAGTCTAGCTCTCTTGGCTAACAGATTTTCTTCTACACTCATTGCATCCCTTTGCATTTCTTCTAGTGTAGATGAATTCCTTTCCCTATGCTGGTAAGCCATGTCTGCCTCAAAACCATCTAGGAATTTGATTAAGGCTAAGCCTTGTGGTGGTTTAATGTTAGCAGGAATTGTGTTTTGTACACTGTTGAATCTAGTGCAATCACCTTGAACACTTTCCCCTGGTCCTCTCCTATTGCTTTCATATTCAGATAAAATCTAAAGAGGGTTCTTCTTAATTTCCCACCTAGTAAGGAATGTTTGATGGAATCCAAGAAGATCATTAATACTAGCAGCAGGTAATGCTTTAAACCATTTTCGCACCTCTCCTGTAAGACTTTGTGCAAACAACCTAAGTTGTACACTCTCCTCATCTACCTCCTAAAGGTCAAAATTTTCATTCATCTTGTATACATGTTGTTGGACAGTATAGGTCTAGTTCCATCAAATTGAGGGGTTCTTATTTGGTAATCCTGTGGCATGTTAGCCAAAGGAGCTTGAAGGATTAGGGGAGCATATCTAGCTACCATTATAGGGGGATGAGGATGAACAATATGATGTGGTTGTTGGATGAAAGGTGGAGGTTGAATGGAAGGTAAAGGCTGAGCTGAAACTTGGGGTTTTGGTGGAGATGAAGGTTGGATGGTAGTCAAGGATTGGGGAGAAGAAGGAGTTTGAGTTGCTTGGTGACAAAACACTGGAGTAGTTGTGGAAGCTACAAAAGGGGTAGGACTTGTTGATTTAGGATGCACAGATTGTGATGAGATGGATGATTTTGCATAAGACGTCAGAGCGGAAAGTTCTACAGATTGTTGGACATAAGCTTCATGAACAGAAAGGTCTAAACCTGAGACTAAACCCTGCAATTTATCAGAATCTTGGTCCAGGATTTGAAGGTCTATATAAGCAGGAGCATACTGGGCTTCAGATGAATTTCTTCTTAATGTAGCTTGGTCTACTACTATTTGATCTGCCCAATTGGTTGACTTTGTTTAAATAGGCTTTGTTCAAAGGGTAATTCAAACTCAATGTCTTGTAGAGTTACAAATTCTTTTGGGAATGAATCTACTCTATGAGGGGGACTACTACTTCCTTGGCTTTCTATTATGCTCTTTCTTTTCAGTATTTTCTCATGGTCATCTATAATTTCTGCAGGCTTTGGATCAAGATGAGCTCTAGTATATGTTATTTTAGGAGTCAGAGTTATGATATAAATGCACACACACACACTTATTATTTACACTAATGAAAATAAAACCAATCTTGAAGTATTCCTATCATACAATGTTTTAACCAGGGTTATGAATTCGAAAAAAAATTACAATTTTTTCAATTTTTTCCTTAGTATGGTTGCCACTGTGTTATCATTCTATAATTTAAAATATTGGTAGAATAAATACAGAGGACAACATAAAAACCACTTTGGAAGCTGGGATCTAGCCCTACCAGCTTTAGAGAGGGATCTCTCTTTAGGATTTAACTTTATTTAAAATAGATATTAGGCTAGTTATGATTATACTTGGTTGTTGTTTGATTTTGATTGATTTGGCTGATTAAATCTTTATATTCCCATAGGGAAATGGATTCAAAACATAAAACTGGATTTTGCATCAATTTTTAAAAGAATTATAACAGGGAAAGCTAGGTTGCATTCACTGGATTCTTTAAGATTTTAAATGAATAATGGATATGGCAGAAAAGTGAATTTCAGTTGAGACTGAAAAGAAATTAAGTATTTTTCAATCTGACTTCAAGTAGAAAACATTTAAATTGTAAAAGCGGCCAAAATAAGGTGTTTTAAATAACATGTCTTATTCATCACACTTTATGTTTTACAATTAAGAATTTTGATAAACAGAGAAAAGGAAATTACAGTGGAAAACACAGAAACACTAGAAACACTTCACCAGTATTTACACCACATGAATCCTGAAAGAATTCTTTGTATTATTGATGCTCCAACAAAACTTGGAATTTACAATTGCGTAGTAAGAAAAATATGTTCAGAAATCAACCTCTAATACTTCAAACAATAAAGTATTTGCACTAAAATTTTCAAAACTGATTACAGTTAATGTTGTCTCAACAGACAGTGTATTATTAGCCTTATTCTAACAATAAACTCTAACAGTGACAAAAAATAGGCTCGATGTGGGTTATCTAGCATTCTGGCACTGCTTTCAAGGAATTAGTTGATGAGTAGGCCTATTTGTAGGCTGTGTTGGGTGTAATGATGGCTGATGTGTTGTCCTATGAGCTGGCTACAGATGACTGTTCTTTATTAATTTTTACTCCTAAAACTCAGTTAACGTATCCCATCGATCTTCATCTGGGATAGTTAACTCGATAACCTTCCTGTATATTTCATCCACTTCGGTATACTTACAAAATTTGGTTTTACCACAAAAATGTGGTTTACCTCATGCTGGATGAAAAGGTCATGAGCCAATGCCTCTAAGAACGCTTTCCCTGTCTTAGTGCCTTTGATATTTGAAAATTTAGTTGTGTCCCTAGAAATTTCATTCAACTTCTTTACATAATCCTCTTTGTTCATTAATTTTTCTTTGATTACAAACATGGAAGGAAGACCTTTCTGAGTTAAAGGTTCTATCCTACCGAAAAATTTGTTTACAACTATCTCTAAGTTGTGACATTTTTCTTCCAACTAGACAATCAAGTTTCTCTTTGTAAAAACCTTCTTTACCTCCAAAATTGTTTATGTCATGTCCTCAACTCCCAAGTCATCCATTTCATACATGTTCTTGGAATTTAAGAACTTGATAATGTTGTGGGCAACAGTTGGCATGTCTCCAAGCTCCTCCTTGGTATTTTTGATGGCATCATTAGCTTTATGTATCAATTCTTTCTGCTCAAATATGATTTGTATGCAAGGCCAAATTTCATTGATGGACTCAATGATATATGTCCAAATTATCTCTTTGACTTGACCCAAGGTATTTCCAATAGATGACTCCCTCTCAGACTTCTACAATCTTTCAATTAACTTATGTGCTCTCTGGGCTTCAGCTGCATGTGAGCTATCACTCCTGGACTTTTGATCCTGCAACAATTTCACTTGATCCTAAAGCTTCTTTATTTCTTCTGTCTAGATTGACAGATTCTGCACTACCTTGGTGAGTTTTTCTACTCCATCTGTTGTACTTGTTGTATAAAGTGTGGTTGTGGGAATAGTTGTTAGGGGTACAGCCTCCAAAGGAACTAATGAAATCCTGGCAGCCTATTCTTTTTATTTTATCATCTTTTCCATCTATGATTCCATATGTCCGAGCTAAGCATTTTGCTCCATGATGAGCTTCATCATGTCTGATTTTTGAGATTATGTCTCTTCAATTTCTTTGGTCAAGGGTTCCTCTGTAGCTGGCATTTTCAGCTACTTCCTCAATGTTTCTATGTCAACATTTTTCTTCCTTATCACCTCTTTTGCAGCTTTGATGTTGGAAGGATCATATCAAAATCTGATCATTATGTATTCCAAAGACTTAATCCTTGAATCCTTGGCCACAGAAGATATTTTCTCCATTTTGAGTTTTGATTGGATATTAGTTAAGGAAACCTGAAACTTGGACAAACTCATAGCAGTGTTAGTGAGTTTAGATGAAATCATTTCACCCGTCTGCTTCTGCATCTCCATTTGATCAACAAGATGTATGTCCTTAATATCAAATTCAAATGCAATGTTTTTATAATCTGTTGATGTCTTGGGTTTTGGAATTTGTGCTTAGAGAAAATCCATCTGCATTTTTCCTTTCTCAGAGTCAAAGGCTGACAACAGTCTACTCTAAGAGATGAAAGTCTACTTCCAGAACTGATTATATGTACTGGTCTTCAAAACTTCATTCTTCAATTTAATTTCTCTAAATGTATCAAATATGCTCTTCTCTTTCTCCACTGTGACAACTATACTTCTCTGAATGGCTTGTTGTTGATCCTGTGAAGCTGTTGAGGTGGTAGGAGAAAGTGTGATCTGACCACCTACTTGTGAGGAAGTAGGTGTCTCTTTGGTGACAATGATGACTTCCTGCCCTGAATCCTTGCTTGGGTTTACCTTGGGATTAAGTTTAGTCCTCTTCCTGTACATGATTTTGAATTCTTTGTTGGAAGTGTCAGTCACAGGAGGTGACTCTTCTTCCCTCATCCTTTTTCCTAATTTCTCCTGTAGAACGGGAGTCTATGATGTTGAAGTTGAAACCAACTTTTCTTCGACCTCTTGCAAAGTGTTTTCAGTCCACTCTAGCTAGTTCATGTATCTCTCAATTTCTGGCCTATGTGTATGGAGTTAAGGTGTAGATTTTTTCTCTACCCTTAGCTTGGAAATGGTACCCAATGGATCATATGACCATGTAAAACTAAGGCTAGAGTGCATTTCATTTAGCAATTTGTCTGCTTCCTCCCCTGTTGTTCTATTATTACAAATGAAGGGTCCTATCTTTGTTTTGATTCTGAGTTGATATTTCTTCTTTGCAAACACAAAATGGACCTCATCGGCATTGAGCATTTTTCTGATGTATTCTAGAGCAAAAATCTTCATAGGGATGAATTTTGGGAGCTTATATGGGGCAAGCTCACATCCATAGATCCTTAATTTTGTGTAATTCTGGTAAAGATACCAGTCTCCTGTTTTAGTTTGGTCTGATAACTGCAAAATTTTCCTGATTTCTTCACTGATTCTTGGCTCTAAAGTGCTGCTTAGAGGACTGAGTGTTAGATGTACAAACAGTGCTATGAACTATTTGTATGAATATTCTTTTTGTTTCTTCATTACCATTGTAGTCCAGAAGATGATAGACTGCTCATTTCCATCTTCATCCAACTTTTGCATTGCAAACTTGAACCTGTCTCCCTAAAAATACAAAAACATATATACTAGAACAGAGGCATATTTAAATATCTCTTCAGTTTGGAATCTGACAAACTGGTCATGGATGGCATCTGCAACGAAATGGCTAAAGGTGAATAATATGGAAGGCTTAGAATTTGTGGAGAAAATGGAAAGGAATCATATAATGGTCTCATCTACCCACTAATATGAGTAATATCCTAGGAGGTAGGAGATAACTGTAATGATTTGCTTGGCTCTATCAGGGGAATGGAGTATGAATAGGGAGGATTCTTCTTGGGTAGTTGGGCATCTTTAGCCAGAAAAATCTCAAGGGTTTTAGCCCTTTTTGCAAAATCCATCTTCTGATATAATTCATTGAGTGCTTCTTTAGAGAAAGGGGTTTCATTTTCTGTGATAGGGGCCTGCATCATTTGGTCTGTAGATTAGGCAATTATGGTAATTAAAATCTCTCCTGTAGGGGCATTTATAGCTTTCTAGTTGGGTACATAACAAGCTTGACACTTTTTGATGAATTCAGGGGCATTGTGGGTGTGGGGAAAGATGTGATGGGGTAAATTAGACTCCCACAGTCTAATGTCATCCGATTTGTCAATGAATTTTTCTTCTAGCCAGCGATACATTTCGAATAACTCGAACTCACACAGGGTTTCATGGATTTTATAATTTCTGCCTGCCAAAGGTAGGTGATCAAAGTTAACTGGGGGATGGAGCAGTGGATTTACAGGCTCCTCCTATCCCTTCTTCTTAGGAGGCATGGTTGGATCTGGTTTCATGGTGAATGAGGGTTTTTGATATAAAATTGGTCGTCGGGACTGGGTAAATCTCTAAGATTGGAAAGGTGGTATGTCAGTTGCATAGAATGTTTAGATACAGTCCAAATTAGTTGTTCTGGCGTTCTATCAACCTGTAGCAAACATGTACAGAGTAGAGAAAATGGCAAGGTAGAGGATTAGAAATTGATTAGGCATTCATTTATACACAATTTGATCGATTTTCGTTGGATTAATGGTTAGTGATGAATTAAATTCATCAACGGCTATATTACTGCGGGAAATTATTTAATTGGCAACAGTAATGGTCTAGGTGGCGTGATATGATAGACGCTCAACGAGTGGATTGGTGGTTTTTTATATGGTGAAGAAACTGCTTTTGGGAGGGGGTCTAGAATGGTAAGTGGTTTAAGCAGGGGGGGTGCGAAATGACAAGAGGGTGCCACATTAGTATGGGCCCAAAACATAAAACAACTTTTTCAGACCTCCCCCCACTCCCCCTGACGGTAAAGTTCGGATGGAGAGGGGGGGCGGAAAGCGATAAAGGTCGTCGGATGGAGGAGTGGGGGATCGGATAATGGGACAAATGAATGCGCTTTAACGTGGAGCGATGGGATATTTTGTAGGGTAGCGAGAGGGTTAATAAGGGTAAAAACTTTGGTTAATGGGATAATGTGCCAAAATTTTGTTTTCATATGCCCGAACCTTTTAGACTTAGGATAAAACTTTTACCCTTTTTCCTTTGATATGCATGAAATAACTTTGAATTTCAAACTTAGAATAAAAATTTTCATGCTTTTCAAAGCTATAACACAACTTCTACCTACCATTTCATTTTCAATTCTTTTTCTAAGCTAACATTTTTTCTTCTTCTTTCCTTAGTGTGCATTTAAACTAGCAAACCCACATATCATTTTTTTTATAAAAAATCTAGCCTACTCTATCACCTATTTCTCCTATTGATTTAGATTAGACTATTGAATCAATCTCATTTTCTACCTAACTATTGATTTGCCAAGATTATATTGTTTGGAAAATCTTTATTTATTAACTTAATTAACATGAAATTCACAATTGTTCCATCATGATTAAGCTGTATAATTGGAACAAAAATTTACTCATTGTGGCATTTTAAGACAAGCTGCACACAATTTTATTGGATTTTGACATAAAATAAACTAATTTAACAGTAGTGGCATTTAAATTTGCAGCACTTTCAATATTATTTCTATTTTTCTTTTATGGGGTTTTATTCTCTTTTATTCTTTTTTTTTCAATTTTTTTCTTTTTGTCTTTTTTCTTCATATTCATTTTCTTTTTTGAGATACCCTCTTTTGATTGTCTTTTATATATTCTTTTTTTTTAATCATTTGCAATTTTGAAAAATAATTTACAACGTAAAATTACAAATATGAAATACTCAATCACCTTGAGATCCTGTAAAATATAAGCCCCTAACAGTTACATCATAATCGAGACTAGAACGTTCTATATTATCTCATGCCTTGTGGAGAAACCCAAATTGAGACTAGAACGTTCTATATTATCTCATGCCTTGTGGAGAAACCCAAATTGATCTTGTTCACGTTTGAAGCTAAAATCACAAGCATAGATAAGTTTGGTTGAAAATCTAGTAAAGAAGAAATTATGAGATAGAGATTAGAGGCAGGATGATTTCACAAGGGTTTTTGGCTAGGGTTACTAAACTGAGCAGGTTTGTTCATTTGAGTTATTGTTGAAAAAGGATCGTGTGATATAATTTGAGCAGCAAGTTGTATGGTATTGTTGGATGTATTTTGCACTAATTTAAGTTTTGCTACAATTTTGATCGTTAGCTTTGTTCATTAAAGAATAAATTATTAGTAGCTAATTTTCATTTGTTGCAATAAAAAATAAATTTATGTCAAACCCTAGTAACCTGCAATACCCTAGGGAAAATTTTCCCTAGTTCATTACAATGAAATACCGCATTTGGGCCTTCGGCAAATCCCTGTGATTGAACTCAGAGAGTAAGCAGGTCACTTGGTGCTTGCTTCTTGGTTGATGGACCATTAGGCAAGGTAATATGAACCAATGTGGTGCTTGCTAGAAAGGTTGTTAAACCACCCATATAGTGGATTGCAAACTGCTATTGTGCTTTCCACAAAAAGGCACCTGCGAAACCACCTAGATAGTGGACTCCATCTCCTAAGTCTTTGACCAAGCCTTGGTGTGAAATTCCCTTGTGAAGAATCCACTTAGACTCTAGATCTAACTTATGGATGGTCAGCTACATGAGAGATTACAATGTAGTTGGCTTATGGTTGGGTGGAGAGTTAAAGTCCCTCCTTTAGTTTCTAGCCATTTTGATTTATTCAGATCAGTATAAAGTTTTGCACATTTGAATCACAAGTTGTGATAGCCTTGTTCTAAGGTTTGTTAATGTAATCTAGTATAATCGTGTGTGAATTCCTTGTTGGAAACAAGTTTAATACTGGGGGAGTGAATCAGAATTAAGGCTAATTTTAACAATGATTGTCAATTTATAATTTTCCTTTTAATTGGCAACCATTCATATGTGCAATCAACAACATTTTATGTAATAAGCAAATTAAACAACACATGAACACAACACCGTGAGAAGCAAACACATGTGACATGGAGATTTAACATGGAAACCCATAAAGGGAAAAACCACCAATCTATTTTGTTATGATGTGAATCTAAAGCCACTACTCATATTACATCATGTTTCATGAGCACTCACTCATAAGAAGCACCAACTCTCTTATGTCTTTTGCTAGCACCCACTAGCAGGGAGCACCAACTCCCTCCTTAGCAGATATACGATCAGCTTACTAGAAGTACCAACTCCATGATTGTGAAAGCACCCACTTGTAGGAGGCACCAACCACCAAGCTATCCTTCAGACACCCACTTAGATGGAAGCACCAGCCCCCTGTTGAGTAGGCACCAACCCCCTGTTGACCTACTATCCATAAGGAACTTACTGCTCTCGGTTTTGGCTCCCACTTAACCTGATTTCAACTCTGCATTAATCACTTCTTGGCTCTCTGTTCTCTTCAGCAGCCTTCTCTTTGCTTAGCCTAAAAGCCCTTATCCTTCTTTCTGCTTTTCTGCTCATAAGCACTTCAACCCTCTGTTCTCAGCGCTCTACTGCAGCACTCACAGTTCTCGGCCTTCTTTCGCAGTCTGCATAACCAGCAGCGATTGACCTTTTCTTCACAGGCTATCTCAGCTTCTCTCTGCAGCCACTTCTCTCAAACACACTCACTCACACGCCACTGCATTCCCCCCACTTGTCTCACTCTACATTCCTGTGTTTTCTTCCTCTGCTACACAAGGCTCGATGCAGGGTCGTTTGTGTTTCACACTGCCTGAGAGAGTACTTCAGTATGGCTCGCCAATCTTCATTAACATCTTGAGTTTGGGCAGAGTTTACTCAACCAAGAGGCACAAATATGGTCTCCATTGCTGCTTTGTAAGGCACATTGGACTCAAAGACTGATCTGCATTAACAGTCTAAGCATGGGAAGAATCGAGTTGCTCATGGATTTGAGAAGAAAGACTGCAGCATGCAACTAGAGATCCTAAATTCTATAGTATGGCTCCCCCTGCCTGTAACTGGACTGCTGTACAAACATTGGTGATTGTGCTCATGAATGGCTTCTCGACTCTGCTTCAATGTGAAGAGCCATAACTAAAGCCACCAGCCCCTACCAACTCCATTAAACTTTTGTACTCCCCTTACCAGTGTTTTCCTTCAACCTAACAATGGCGTGCCCATGCTTCTTAAATGCATGATTGAAGTCCAGACGCAAACTGTTACAGAGCTGAGTCCTTGCAGATCGTGGCCCTCGTTGTTTCATCACATTGTTCTATTCAACCGCTAACAAATGTAGTTCTATTAATTTCACATTGTGCTGAGTCCTTAAGCCTTCAGCCCTTCTTTGCATGTGAATTGGTGTCATGACCTTGAACAAACAGCTGGAGGCACTTAAATTTCATGCCGACTAAGCTTCTGCACCCTTGAGATTTGGCTTCATATGCCTGATGGGCTAGGACCAAGCACTTATCTGAAAGCGGTTTAATAATCAAGACTACATATCAGTTGTAGCACCCTTGTCATATTCTGCATTAATTAAATTCAGCAACTTATTTGTTTAATTGAGATCATAGAGACAGCAGTCATCTAGGGCTAAAATCTTTACACCAGCAAATGAATAATAGCTCTTTCTTGGAACCTGAATTTCTGCAATTTTTATCGGCTCCGTTAGCAATTTGGCTTCATATGCCCGAGGGGCTAGGACCAAGCACTTATCTGAAAGCGGCTTAATAATCAAGACTACATATCTGTTGTAGCAGCCTTGTCATATTCTGCATTATGTAGATAAAAATGTCTTTCAGATTAATCACATCATTAGGATTTGGTTGACGTTTCGAACCACAAAGCGGCTTAATAATCAAGACTACATATCTGTTGTAGCAGCCTTGTCATATTCTGCATTATGTAGATAAAAATGTCTTTCAGATTAATCACATCATTAGGATTTGGTTGACGTTTCGAACCACATTAGTGGTTCGAAACGTCGACCAAATCTTTCGGATTAATCACATCATTAGGATTTGGTTGACATTTCGAACCACATTAGTGGTTCGAAACGTCGACCAAATCCTAATGATGTGATTAATCCGAAAGACATTTTTATCTACATTATGGATCACAAAAGTCTTAGATCGAACAATATTCTGCATTAATTAAATTCGGCAATTTACTTGTTTAATTGAGATCATAAAGACAGCAGTCATCTAGGGCTAAAATCTTTACACCAGCAAATGAATAATAGCTCTCTCTTGGAACCTGAATTTCTGCAATTTTTATCAGCTCTGTTAGCAATTTGAAGATATGCCTTCTTTTTCGTCAGAGATTCTAGGATATCTTAGTCTGATGTCTAAGTTAGCTATTGGATTATAGAAAATTGTATTTTGGATTTTGATTTATATAAATATGAACAGTCATATGCCTTGTTTTTTAGGGGGACCTAATCTCCTGTTTATGCTGTTCATGGTGCTATCAGAAATAGGAGTTCTATATTTAAAAGAAAATCTTCAACAAAACACCTATGCTGCTAGAATAACAAGAAAGTTCTAAAATGAAGGTTTTGGAACTCAAAAATAACATAAAACATAATATGCCAAATATATTAATGCAATACTGTGATAAGTTCTTGTCTAGAATTATTTGACATCCTAGATCCAATGTAAGGTCAATAACAAAGAAGACATCAATGGATACAGAAGAAATGCCACCACTAATATTTTTTTCATTTTAACATCCTCATCATATGGACTAAATAGAACTCGTGAACTGAAACTTGGAAAAATAGCATCAAAATTATAGCACCAAAAAGGGCATTCCCATAATCAGCAACAAACATTAGAAGATAGCTGAAGGGTGGGATGCTAAGGAGAACAAGAAAAATCTGAGAATGACGAAGTCAGCGAATGTGCTTGCTTTCCTGTGTCTCATTGAGCTCATTGACCATGTCAGAATGTTTCTGGTGATCTGTTGTGTCTCCGTAATTTTTTCTCTTTAGTTGCGTTTAACAGAGATAACAGCAAAAAGCTACTCTGTAACTAGAAATTACGGTAGCTGGCCATATATCAGGCTACAATTTTGTGTTTTTATTTTATTTTATATATTATAAATATATATATCCTAGTTTTTTTCTTAATTGGAAAGAAAGGCATTAGAGCATGTTGCTCTTATGAAATGCATTTTGCTCGTCTAAGCTTATTATCCATACTTTGAGACCAGAACATTAAGTCCCCTTTTGGCAAGTTAATAAAATGAACCTTTTCAATACTTGATGGTAAAAACAAGAGGAAGAATTGTTGGGGAGGATCAGGCCAAAGAAGCCATGCTCATTGACACATAAAACACACTAATTTATTGACAAGTATGCAAAATTTATATTTTTCCACATAATCTGTTGTTATCAAAATCTTACAACTTTCCTAATCTATCCAGATGGAGAGCAATTCAATGAATATCATGCATATATACTATACATCAATAATTAAAGTATTTTGAGAAAGCTAAAAGCTACATCTGAGTGACCATATATTGAAATAATGTTTCATGATATTCTTTGAAAATAAAAAAGCAGAATTGGGAACTTCTACTCTGCAAAAGCCAACAATTGCAAGCTTGATGTCACCTTCTTGTGAACTATAAAAGAATAAAAAATTGATAGCTATTACAATAGGCAGCACAACTAAAAGATTCTCAGCTGATTCCCTGTCAGGGATAGTCATACACTACTGGTGTTAAACTTGTCAGATAGATGGGCACCTTGAATAATTCTTTTACAAGAGTCATGCCTTCTTTGGTGAACTTTATGACAGAAGGAAATGATTCTCATTTGTGCGAAAATATTGAGGCCAATATCCATTTAAATGGATGACCATAAGTACATAGCTTCTCTGGGTGTTAAAATGTGAATACGTATTTGTCAAAGAATAATAATGCTACGAAAGCACAGTAGTCTTGAGCAATACATCTATGTCACTCTGCCATCTGCACAAAAGACCACAAACTTGGCTTTGCTATGTGTTTTATCTCAATTGTGTCAATGACACTGATCCTATACCAAAATAGCATCATGGATTCACATCTCTGCAAGAACCAACCAAAAGAATACAACAAAAGTACATGAGAATAAAGATCCTTGAAACTTTCAGATGCTTCAAAAACAAGAAATTGATGAATGGTAAGAAATACTCAAACTACTCCACAGCTGTGTTTGTCATCATAACTTTCATTCATAACCTATGTAATTCCACAAGGCTAGAGTTGGAAGGCAAAATATTGTTCCCTTGCAATATCAAAACTACCTTTACCATATGGAAGAACTTCTCAAGGTGTTCTACCAACAAGAGGCAATAAGAATAGGAAACAACGATGGTTTACCTGCAATATCTTCTTGTCTTAACCTGTCCACTTCAAAAGACTCTGACTTATGAAATTTGTCTGCAATCTCTGCAACGACAAGGTGCATCAGAAAAAAACCAGCAAATAATATCGCAATGATAAGCATGATAAAGACACCATTCCATCCTCTTGCTGAAATGTAACCAGTCAACAGTGGCCCCAAAGCTGCTCCAACAGACCCAGTGCCATCAATTATTGCAGTGACAGTTGCTAAAGCCCGTGAGTTTCCATTCAATGAGCTATGGGTACCTAAATCAGCTGAAACTGCTGTAGTAATTAAAGAGTATGGCCCATTCACAAACAAGCCAGCAACCATCATTAATGGAATATTGACATACATTGAAATGTCCCCATACATCCGATATAAAATTAGTATGGGAATTGCAGAATACAGGAAGACAACTGAAGTTATGGCTCGCGCTTCAAGCCTATCTGAAATGTGACCAGCTAGAATTCCTCCCAGCACTCCACCGACATCGAACAGTGTAGAAAGGTTTCCAGCATTTTTGTCAGACAAATGCTTTCCAGCAATGGCTGAAAGAGCCAAATAAAGCCAAAATAATACAGATTAGTGATTTTTCAGAGTCGATATTGATTCAGATTGGATACTTTACTTCCGATACTTTTATAGATCAGTGCCAAAGCGTATGGGAAATATTTAATTTTCAAACTAAAGCTGCTTAAATAATTACGAACGAAAGGGGCTAAAGGCTAAATGCAAAAAGATTAAACATCACAATTTTGTTTCAAATCACATGTGAATAAATCAAGCAGGTTGAATATATCCTCTACATATACAGAGATCAACAACTGGTTTTGGGTTCTAAATACTAATACGATTCTCAGAGATAGTGTAAATGTCGAAGAATATTTATGGGTTCAGCAAGTTTAAGAATTTTACCTGTGTGCCTTATGTAGAAAGGCAACCAGTACAAAAAAGTGTAAGCTACAAGCTTTGAGAAGAAAAGACATAGTGCATATGAGGCCACTCCTGGAATCATCCATGCTTCAAGAAAACCAACCGCGGTAGTAGCACTCGACTCAGTTGATGTTATTCTAGTCAACTGCAGAAGGCTATCTTCCTCATCATCAGCTAAGAGTTCTTCTCTGTCAAGCTTTGCATTTTGATCCCCTCCATGTGGTTCTGCCTTAGATGGATCAATTACTCTATTTACATCACTGCCACAGGAGTCTACTTTAGATAATTCAATCAAGACTGTAAGATTTTCTGGGGAACTGTGGAATTCTGAGGGAGATGATCCTTGATTAGACAATACATTTTTCTGACCTCCAATTAAGTTTTGATCCTCAATACGCATTCTTCTGCTATCAATATCATCTATGGACGTAAACCCAGCATCCTCAGGGCTTACGACCAAAAAGAGGAAAACCATGATGCCTGCCATTGCCACAAGAATTCCAGGAAGAAGGAAGGACCATCCCCACCCGTATTGTAACACAGCTGCAGCAATCAGGGAACCACAGATGTTACCAACTGACGTGTGCGAATTCCAAACGCCCATGATGAGGCCTCTCTTCCTTTTTCCGAACCAATTGCTGACGACCGCAACAACAGAGGGCCAACCCGTAGCTTGGAACAGCCCTTGCACCATTTGCACTGACAAATAGAAGATGAAGCTGTGGATGTTCCACCAGTAACCCATCCCAAACAGTGCCACAAAAGTGCCACTCCCAATCATGCCTATAGTAAGAAAAATGCGCAGATTAACCCTATCTCCGAGATGCCCAGCAAAATACATCCCTAAAGAATAAACTAAAAGGAATGCAAGGTCGATCTCTCCAAGCCGGGCTGTTGCAGTCTCCCCACTGAAGGGAGTCCACTCAGCTTTCAACACTCCCTTAACAATGCTAATAGGCTTCCTAGAAGCATGAAAGCAGGCATATGCTATGAATGTGATAATTAATACAGACGTTCGATAAGCCCTAATGCTTAAATTAAAACCCTTTGAACGTCTTAAATACCTAAAGCCCGGAGGCTCTTCTCTCCACGTGCTTTCTTCAACGGAATCCATTCGCATTAATCAGATTGGTCTCCCCCGACTCTGCTAAATAAACACCAAGGATTTCTCAATAATTGGAGCATACATAGATCTAGAAAAACATACAATTTGGCAGAGGGATTTTTTGCTAAATATAAATATGGGGGTTTTGAGAATTTCGCAGGGAAAATTTTTGTTGAATGTGAACTGCTTCAGTGGGTTGCAACGTTTTGGGATAGCAATTTCAGTTCCAAAATTTTAAGATCCGAATGAGACGTTCAAATGAAAGATCTCGCTGATAAAGATATATACATATTTGGGTATGAAATAAAAATTTTAACCAGGGATCAATTTGTTCTGTTGTGTAATCACCTTCAAAATTTCAGACACGAACCTCAATTTGAATTTGTATTGACCAATATGCGAACCACTTCCAATTGAATGAAGGTGGACATAAGAAATTGTGCGTACTGTGATTACTACAAACTCGAAAATTACTAGACAACTAACTAACTACCACATTGTCGAAACACTCAACACCCAACCTCCACCTTGGACCAAGATAAATATTAAACGCTCCAAATACAACAGCTTTGAGATCGAACGAGGCCTGTAATCGATCAAGAATGAACCCTACAAATACAACAGCTCTGAGATCGAACGAGCCCTGTAATCGCATTTCCAGGGCTCCAGTTTGATCCATTCTTGATGTTCATGGGCTCCAGTTTGATCATTCTTGGTGTTCATTGACTTACGAAGTAAGTTTTCTATATTTTTTTATTTGAAAATTTATTATAAACAAAACAACCAGCAAAATATATATATTTATATATACACAAAAAATGCGTTAAGCTTCACAAATGTTAAAATCTAACAAAACATTATCAAGATCCACTTTCATAGAAAATGCAGATATCACTCTATGTTGTTTTTCAAAAATATTTGCTTCTGTAGTGGTCTATTCCTTGCACATATCTATATGTGGACATACCGTCTTATAATATTGGTGAACAAATCTGGGGAGGATTTTTTAGGATTTGTTTCATTTTAATAATGTTTTTTTTTTTTTTTTAAACATTATAGTGAGGTCAAATATTGAATTGAGATTCTTTTAAGAGGATTCACTTTCACAATTAAATTGATATATAAAATAGTTTTGCTTCTGGGATAATGGAGTTAAATATTGAATTGGTGTATGAGACTCCTTTATTTGTGAGACAAAGATTCACTTCCATTCACTCAGTTACTTATAGGATAATAGACTTTTTAAACTCAATTCTTTCTCTACACATTAAAACTAACATAACCACTAAAGTTAATAATGATAACTGGAGATTAGAATCACCATTATTTAATTAAGGAGCTTATTATTAGGAGTGCAATGTGAATCTATGATAAGTGGATGGAATCAGAAGAAGAAAACAAATAAAAAATAAAAAAATACCAAAACTCAATGTCTATGTAATTTAACGTTTACATATTATATAAATGTACGCTTGTAAACATATATTAAATTATTATTGTTATTAACAATTTCTACATATGCTAAACCTAGGTAATAACGAGCGACCGGGTAAAGTTGAGTTTTAGAGGCAGCTACGCCGTGCCCTAGCCGACGCTGAGCCAAACGCAGCCTGCTCACGACCTTCATCTAGCCTTGCATGGCTACCCCGAAGCTGGATACGGGGCCGCCTTCTCCATCAGCTACAATTGCAACTTCGAACAGTTAACAGCCAGATGAGGAATCAGCTGCTTTTGCCTCTTTAATCGGTTCTTTGGGACCCCAACGAACCAGACCAACAGCCACAAAATTTGTAAAAAAACTAGAATCCATTCCAGAAATATCTCTACCTCCATCTGTGCCAAGGAAAGCCGCGATCTCTCTGGCGGAAAAAGGACTAGTGGGTCAATTTACAGGACTGTGGCCCTCACCCAAAACAGTGCAGAAATGGGTAGAGAGGAACTGGATCCAGTTTACACAAGGAAAAATCGCCATAAGATTCTGTTGTCGGGGATATTACACCTTTCATTTTGAGACTAAAATTGATCGAGATCTCATATTCCGAAGCGGGCCTTACTTCATGGACACAAGGGGATTGTACCTTAACCGATGGACTCCAGACTTTGATCCAGAACTGGATGTTCCCAACGCTGTACCAGTATGGGTCAATTGCCGCAACTCCCTCTCCACTGTTGGAGCGATGACTCGGTTCGTGCAATAGGAAATGGAGTGGGCAAATACATCGACAGAAGTGAACCCAAAGACAACATGCAGGCATGCGCAAGAATCTGTGTTGAGGTGGATCTAGGAAAGGGCCTCTCGGAAGCGGTCAAAATCAAGGTGGACGACTGGATCCACATTCAACAGCTGGACTATGAGCAAATCCCCTTCAAATGTAAGGTATGTCACGAATACGGTCATTTCATCAATAGATGTAGCAAAAGAGAGGAACTTGAAAAAAAAATAGAAAAAACCTTAGATCCAAAATGGGAACAAGTAAAAAAGAAGAAGACAGCTTCAAAACTCGCTTCAAGCCCTCATCCTCCTCCTCCGCCGAGATCTACCCTCCCCTCTCAAACAACCTCCCTCTTGGGGACAAACCCTTTTGACATCCTCTCATCTGCCCTCATTCCATCTGATCTGATCTCCACTTCCTCCCCTAATCCCACTCTCCTCACATCTCCCACCCCTACCCCTCTTGGCTCCCCTCATCAGGCGGACAAGCCCCTCCCTCAAAACCTGGACCGTATCCTCACAAGAAACCAAACAAAAGAAACCCCTCAAAACACCGCGAATACAAAAAAAAGTTGGAAGGAGATCAAACAAAGAAATAAGAGATGAAGAAGCAACCAAAGATATTTCATTGGGAACACAACAGGGGTTGGAGAATTTTCTAGAAAAAGGAAAAAAGAATAAAGAAAAAGTACAGCAAGCAAACAAAGGGAGGGGTCTTAAGCTGCCCATAATAGTAAATAATGATAGTTGTCTCTTGGAATTGTAGAGGGTTGGGTCACCCCTCCAAAATTAACTTTTTAAAAGCCCTGATTAAAAGTGAAAAACCTAACATCCTCTTAATTCAAGAGACAAAGCTAAGCAGTCAAGAAATTGATACGATCATAGAAAAATCTAGGATTTATGAAGGACAAGCAATATCAGCTACTGGAGCTTCAGGAGGGATAAGCACTATATGGAAAAAAGGGAAATGGAAACTGCACCAACACATAAAAAAAGACATTGGATAAACACTAAATTGGAGAATGTTGAAACTGGCAGGAAAGCCATCATCTACAACATATACTCCCCCAACCACTATAAGGACAAGGAAAGATGCTGGCAAACCTTAAAAGATAGCGTTGGGGATGACCGTGAAGATAACCTTATTGTTGGGGGAGATCTAAATCTAATACTCAAAGCTGAAGAAAAAAGAGGAGGGAACTTCTTGCCGGATCCAAGTAGAGAAAATCTAGAAGAGATAATGGAACAAAGTAACCTTCTTGATATCCCCCCTAAAAATGGGAAATACACCTGGGACAATAGAAGAATAGACAGGGAAAACATCAAGGAAAGGCTAGATCGGATCCTTATCCGAGATAAGTTGATAGTCAACTACAGCAGAGCAGCCTCCAGAATTATTCCCTCAGCAGTTTCTGACCACAAACCAATTTTGATGGAGCTGGGCATGGCGGAAAATTATGGACCATTGCCCTTCAGATATAACCAGATTTGGGGCAGCAGTGAAGAAGCACAAAAAGAGGTGGAAAAGGTATGGGGAAAAAACATCAGTGGATCCCCCACTTATATATGGGAAACAAAAATAAAAGCAACAAAAGTAAGCCTGAAAAATTGGGCAAAAAACAGATATAAAGAACCACACAAAGAGAAAGAGGACCTAAAAAATGAGCTAAAGCAGATTCAAGAGGAACTGGAAAGCAGTGACAGCACCATAGAAAAACAAGCACGAGAAAAATAAGTTCAATGGAAAATCTACAGAAACAACAGAAAAGAGGAAGATACTTGGAGGCTCAAGTCTAGACAGTTATGGATGCAAGCTGGAGACAAGAACACCTCCTTCTTCCATAACTCAGTAAAAACCAGAACAATAAAGAATAATATTGAAAAAATCACAGGAGGAGAAGGAAAAGAGTTAAAAGGACAAGAGGAAATAAAAAATGAGGCCTTTAACCATTTCAAAAATCTTCTCACAGCTCCAGATAGCCAAGCAAATCCTGAAGAGTTTCTGAGACATATCCCAAGAATTATTGACAATAGCAGCAATATCTCTCTCACTAAGGAAGTGATGGAAGATGAAGTAAAGGAAGCTGTCTGGACCCTGCAACCGGACAAGGTTCTGAGACCAGATGGTTTCCCCATAGCTTTCTACAGAACCTTTTGGCACATCATCAAAAAGGATCTGCTGAAAATGATAAGATATGTAATGAGAAAAAGAAAGATTGGAGGATACACCAATTCAACCTTCTTGGCCTTAATACTCAAAGATCCCCGATCTTCTACTCTAAACCGCTTCAGGCCCATATCCCTTTGCAACAATTCTTATAAAATTATTTCCAAAATTATAGCTAGCAAGCTGAAACCCCTCCTCCCCTACCTAATCATTGAAAACCAAGGAGGATTTGTTCCCAATAGGCAGATAGTGGACAATATCATCTTAGTTCAAGAAGCCATTCATACCAGTCTCACCAACAATGAAAAAGGATTCATTCTAAAAATGGATATGGTGAATGCCTTTGATAGAGTTAACCTCTCCTTTCTTGCAGATGCTCTAAAAGAATTCGGACTCTCAGAAGAATTTGTCGAATTAATACAAGCATGCACAGTGGGCCCTTGGATAGCTCCACTCATCAATGGCAGGTTGTGCAAATTCTTTCAAAGTTCAAGGGGATTAAGACAGGGATGCCCCCTATCTCCCTTCCTCTATATCATAATGGCAAACTCCCTCAGCAGAAACTTGGAACAATGCAGAAGAAACTCCACTCTAACAAGCCTCTCAATAAGCAGAGGAACCAAAAGAATAAATCACTCTCTGTTTGTTGATGATACTCTTCTAATGGGAGGAGCATCCTGTATAGTGGCAAGAAGACTCAAGGCCATCTTGGACAACTTCATGGAAGTTTATGGAGGCATGATCAACAATGGTAAAAGCTGTTTATATAGCTGGAACACTCCCATAAGGACCCTGCAAAGAATGTCACAAATTCCGAATATTCCTTTCCAAAACAGCTGGGACCATTTTCAATACCTAGGGCTGCCAATAAGCAAAAAAAACATGAAGAACGAGATATGGAGCAAATTTGCAGAAAAAATGAAAGAAAAAATCCAGGCTTGGGGAATGCTCTGGCTAAACCAAGCAGGCAGAATTACACTAATAAATTCCATATTAGTAGCTTTGCCTCTATACCAACTTGCACTTATATCGGCCCCCACAAGCATCCACAAAAAAATTGAACTAATTATTAGAAGCTTTTTATGGCAAGGAGGGAAAAAGGAAAAAAAAATAGTCTGATAAATTGGAAGCAGGTAACAGCCTCATACAAACAGGGGGGTCTCTCCATAAAAATTCCAGGACTGATGAATACAGCATTGGGGAGTAAAATAACTTGGAGCTTCCTTACAGGGGAAAAATCGTGGTGGAAAGCTGCTCTTGAAGCTAAATATCTCAATGGACCAAGAACCACGATTTTGGACAAGAACCCTCCTACAAGGCCTTACACTCAGATATGGAAAGCAATCACCAATGAAACTCAACTCATCAAAGATCATATCACAATGAGACCGGGAAATGGGGAACAAACGAACATCTGGAAAGACAACATAATGGGACACCCACCCTTGGGGAATAATCCAAGTACAAAGGATTTAAAAGGATGGATGATAAAGGAAAGCCTTCACAAGTTGAATGACATTTCCACCTAGGAGATAGACAAAGACTGGAAGCAATGGGCCAAACCCAATCTTCCACGCGACCTTACAGATCAATGGGAACAATTAATAGCTCTCTTAGCAGGGGCAGCCCTGATAGACAAAAATAAGAAGGATATTTACATATGGGAGCCAACAGGAGGAGATTATACGGTCAAAACAGGATACCAAAAACTTCATGAGAAGCAAAACCAACAAGACTGGAAATACTGGAGATTAGCATGGAAGGTTTAATCCCTTCCCAAAATCAAAAATTTTTTGTGGAATTTACTACACAGCAAATCTCTAACTGCAGAGAATCTAAAAAGAAGAGGAATAAGTGGGCCATCTCAATGTCCACTATGCAGAAAGGAGGAAGAAAAAATTCAACACTTATTCTTTGAGTGCTCCTTCTCAAGAAAATGTTGGGAGGCAATGGTGATACCCATAGCGGCAAATATAAATTACAACGTCCCCATAAATCAATTTATTATCAAATGGAAAAGTAGTTACCCACACTCCTTCAAAAACAAACAAACAATGAAGAGACTATGGAACAACCTACCTTCATTCCTTTGCTGGCAACTATGGCTAGCAAGAAACGGAGTAATTTTCAAGGATAAAACCCCAACAGTAAGCAAAGTCACAAAAAAATCATGGGGATTAATGGTGGAATTTCTCACAGCAAAAGGGGTCAAAGGAATCAATCTGAGCCAACTCCAAGAAGAGGAAAGGAATTGGATCAGTTTTGCACCAAGCAAGATCAATCAGGTTCCTCAAATGAAAAACACAATGAGGCATCAAAACTAGAAAATAAGGAAAACTGAAGAAGAATTTCAAGCCTGGGTAAACACTCTAAACAAAGCATGCCTCTTTTTTGACGGTGCATCAAAAAATAACCCACGCAAAGCAGGAACTAGAGGAATAAGATTGCTACAAAATCAGTCCACGTAGATACCTTACAATTGGGGTCTAGGCCAGATGACGAATAACAAAGCAGAGGCCTATGGGCTATTGCTAGGTCTCAAAATTCTAAAAGAAAAAAAATAAATGAAGCCATTGTCTTTGGGGACTCAGCTATCATTATCAAGGATATGGAAACAAATTCTCTCCCAAAAAATGCAAAACTAAATCAAATTCTGAGTAGAGCACAAGAAATATCAAGGCAGATTGGAAATATAGAGTAGTTACACATTTTGAGGAAGAACAATAAATCAACAGATGATCAAGCAAACAAAGGAGTCCATGAGAATGTTGGACAAGTTCAAATTGGAGAAATCACAACACAAATTCCTATCCCTTGATGTACCCTCCCTCATCCATGATGACCAACAATCAAATCATTTCAAATCAGAACTTCAAAGATATCATAAAAATCTCTCTTGAATCTACATCCAATCATTTTGTCAAAACTGGAATAATATACAATCTCTGGAATATCCTCAAAATCACTGCAAACAATACTTCAAAATCCCTTGGAATCATGCCTCACGTGATCTCACTGCACCCTTACTCTCTCATGCGCATCAATAAACTTTGTTCTGCCCAACCAACCTTTCATCTCTCCCTTACATTTTGTCTCTGCATGAGACTTTTGCCTTCTTTGCTTCGTTTTCCCTCTTTTTCCCTTGGCTTTTCGTACGCTTTTTCCAGCCCTTCTATGCACACAATGTCCTCCTTATTTCCCCTGTTCACTTCTTTCCTAATTTTCTCCTAGCCCCCTTCACCAATCCTCTGCCTACTCGCTTTAAGGCATCCTTTCTTTGCTCCTTAGTGAGCTGGACGCTCACATCTTCTCCGACAGCATCCACAGACTTCAATCTGAATTATCATACATCCTCATTCAGCAAGAGAGTGTTTTCATCTTCAAAGAGAACAACAGGAAGACTAGGAGCAACGCAACAATGGGCTTCATCAACGAAAGAAGGAGCAGACATTACAAATAGCATCAACAACGAAAAGCCAAAGATGGACCCTATGGAGAACAAAGCACATCCCTGTGCATTCTGCAAGTCTCATCGAATTGTGATTGAAAACCTCAAGAATCAGATTCTGCAAGATAAAGAAAAATCAAAAGCAGAAATGGCCTATATGAGATCACAATGGAAGACATGCAATGAATAAATAAGGACATTAAAGAACAGCTGTAGTCATCTACAAGAATCACTGAACTTTATCAAAGAAGAAATGAGTAAAAAGTCGGAGCAAGGCTCCACATCAATGGACCAAAGAAGCAGGCAACGTGGAAGCGAGAAAACTGTTAACAAATAGCTCATCAAAGCTCTGGTCACTCATCAATCTAGTTTAAATTTACAGCAGCAAACATAGTTTATTATGAAAGTCAAGTGTATTTTGTTATTACTTCAGCTTGTCAAACAATACAGTTCCAATGTAACCGCCTCTAGCTCTAAAAGGAGGATAGAAAAATGGAAATCAAGTAGCACATCCCAAGAAATAGCCCCCAAGGAGATCTCTCTTTGCACCAAACTTGGGGAATTCTGTAATGGAGAAGTTTTTCTCCTCTCCTCTTTTTTAGAAATATAATATAACCGACCCTGTTAG
This sequence comes from Pinus albicaulis, assembly GCA_034641835.2. Classification (NCBI taxonomy): domain Eukaryota; kingdom Viridiplantae; phylum Streptophyta; class Pinopsida; order Pinales; family Pinaceae; genus Pinus; species Pinus albicaulis. The sequence goes on along the minus strand of CM076582.1, from coordinate 837,077,387 downwards.
AAAAAAAAAACCTAGGTAATAACGATTTCATCGACATATATTCAATCTAGGTATTATTATTATCATTATCTAGGTATTATTATTATATTAAACCTTTATATTCTCCTATATATAAGGTTGATATATAAATATATGCTCACAAATTATATATATATATATAATTTGTGAGCATATATTTATATATCAACCTTATCAACCTTATATATATATAAGGTTGATATATAAATATATGCTCACAAATTATATATATATATATATATATATATATATATATATATATATATATATATATATATATATATATATATATATATATATATATATATATATGCTCAATGATTAAATATAGGCATTAACAATGCCATGGACACATTATTAAATCGTAGTTGTCTTTAATGCGATTTTTTGGAGTTTCTAGTGGAATTTTTGGTCAGATTCTGGCAGAATTATTTGAGGTGAAATCTTGATTTGTGTTATTTAAACTGGTTTTTTCACTGCATATATGGATTCAATACCCTGAAAAACCCCTAGGGCACTTCAATTGTGCAAAGTTTAGCCATCAAACTTGTGATTCCAATGAATTCATGCGGGATTTTAGACAAATTAGATCAGAAAAATAAATAGGAAATCTTTTCAAAAAGTCGCATTAAAGACAACTTGTTATTAAATCTAGGTAATGCTTAATGATTTATCACCTATCATTTATTTTTTATTTTTTTCAAACTAGGTTGAGCCTAAGTCGGGGCCAACCCCAATGTTGAATAAAAAAGCAATCTTCCCACTAGTGGGATGTTATCACCAGGATTGTGCAAAGCCCAATCGAGCTTGGATGCCCATTGGGATAATTTAATTCTCCCAAAGGTGGCTTCCATCCTCAACCCTTCCCATAAGATTTGACCCTATGACTTAGTGGGGACTGAACCCACATAGACTAATTGGTCTACACCTCATGGGTTGATTTCACACCTAGTATATCCTCACATACATATTAAATCTGGGTATTATTAAATCATCTTAATATACTCACAAATTTGAAACACAAATTTAGTTGAAATGTAGACGTATTATGAGTATAAATCATTTAATATCCACGATTGTTGTCTATGCGCTTAAGGTGGACACTACATATCCCAGTCTAATTGTTCACTATTAGCTTAAGGTAGGACTTACATATCCCAATACAATGTGATCTTATTGTGGATTTTTATACAACAACCCTTCAAATCCATGTCTCATTAAGTTTTATACATGGCCATATATTGGGTAATTTTTAATTTTTTTTAATTAAATGCAACATTTAAACCCTAAGTAATAATTAACCATTCATTAATTGCAATATCAATAATTTAAACCTTCCATTTAAGAATGAAAATGAAGATATTGTGTTCATCTTCAATCCTAACAACACATGTCAAAATATTCTCATAAAATTTTGGAGGAGACTTATTTGGGTATCACGAGATATTCTCAATATTCAATGTGGGATACAATACAAGAAAATCCCAAGGAGCCATATTTCATCCATGCAAATCTTCAACTATGAAATTCAAATTTGTAGTTCCATACCTTTTCACAATGGAGTCACTAAGGTGAGCTATCAAATTCCTTTACAATGGTGCTTGTTTCACCTCACAAGCATCAAGTCTTCAAAGAATAATGACTAGATGGAAAGGTCTTTAAGATTCATCTACATCCAATGTCATCTTTCAATAAATGGAATTTATCCCTAGCATCGATGCCAAAAATGTTTTAGAAAAATAGCGCACCTCTTGAGATAAAGTCCAAAAGCTCAAGCGAGAGACCCATTGTACTTAAGAAAGGGGGCAATTGTCACCTCACCATACCCTCTTCTCAATTTTTTCCAGCTTTCCTTTGGCTCGAGGAGGGTTCATCCTAGTAGATCTTAGGGATATGATGGGTCGGTCAAACCAAGTGAAGAGCCCCCAGGGCTTCTAGTACTACCACCATCGGTTAATGGATTGATTACTTAGGGTTTAAGGTGGTTCTTAAAGATAGGATTACTAGGATTTTATGTTAATTTCCAAGAATTTAGTTCAAAAAAGGTCCCCAAACAAACACAACCAAGGAATTACAAGGGGAGTAAAACCTCATTCTAAATTATTTATAAGGAAAAAGGGTGATGGAGGATGACATATCAGTGCCTTAGCTTGCCCTTTTTTTAGTGGGGGAAAGGGGACATATGGGTCAAAAAAACAACTCATTTGAAGAATTTAGAGTAGATGCAAGGCTCAAAAATACCATAGTAAGTCCATTCACTTATCCTAGGGTTTTGAATCAAGGATCTCAATCCTCAAAGATGAGATAAGTGAAGGATCTCACTTGCTACTTCCTCAAAGACTTGGAAGAATGGTTTTCTTAAGAAGGATAATCATCAAATAATGATCCATAAATTTTCATGAATATTCCACTGGACAGTTAGTCACAACAGATCTAATAAATTATACTTAAAAATCTGAAATCTATACTTTGAGGGGTTATTTATATTTTAATTTTTGGATCTATAAATTATTGTTTATTTCATATGCATACAAATTATAATTATGCAGAAAATAAATAATAGTGAAATATAAACTCATAAACCACAATTGACACAAAATATAACGTAGGAAACCCTTTCGAGCAAAAATCTAGCTAGAAGGTGAGGTTGCACCGCTCTCTTTCTCTAAGGATTACATCATTTTTTTTACAGTGCTCCCGTCAGCAAGAGGCATGAAGCGATAAGTTAATAACATTGTTGCCTCAGACTCTATATTAGTGCAGGCTAGAGGGGCCATCCCCCTAACACAGGGACCCCTGAGTCATTACTGGACCAGATCGCTTACTAGCAGGCAGTTGAGATCGCCCAGTCATCAGCGACATATCACTTCTTCTCGACAGCGGCATAATAGAGGCTCTAGATCCTCCCCTATCCCTCCCTCGGGACAACACTCCATATTGAGTTTTTTGCATTCGACCTCGAGTGTTAGGAGAGATATTTAGTGGACCATTATCTTGTGCCCTCTCCACTTGGAGTCCAGGACTTTCCTTATTTTGGTTTTCAGGCATTATGTTTTTATTTCTTTATTTCTTATTTCTTACTCTTTATATAGGAGACCTTTTGGTACTCCTCCTTGTATCGACATCATTGTACTATGCAGTCCCATTGACCTACTTTTGTGGTCATTTGTTCGACATTAATATAATTATCTTATCTTATTATCTTATCTTATCTAAATAGAAAATGGATGGAAGTACTAAGAAGTAAGGCATGTGGCATGTTTGCTACTACAGTGCACAAATCCTCTCCTTTTTCTCTCCCCTTATCCCTCTCAGTAGTTCTTCTCATCTATGGAACAAGATACAGTAAAAAATAATGGAACCCATTTTCCTCCTAGTGGCTCGGTTATAACATGGCTCATGTTATCCTCCATAGTGTCCCAAGGCTGAGAAAGGAAACCAAAGGAGGTAACCTCATACCACTTTCGACTTGGTATCTATACCTACCAAATCAGAGAGGGCTCTCTCTGTGATTTCACAACCAATAAGGTGACTGGGTAGGGTAAAAAGATATTAGGCTAGGTATTAAGCTCTAGGGTTTTGAAATTTAAGGTTTAGATGGATCACGAGGAGAGGTCAAGGAAACTATGTCAGATCTCAAAAGATTTTAGTTGCAGGGATACAAAAGGCAAGGCGGGTATGTTCAGTGACACTTTGAGTTGTCAATGTAGTGTAGGGTGGAAAAGCAAAGGTTCAAAATGAGCATGACAAGCATGAGATCTTTTATCAGAAGATGGATAACATAAACATGAAATTCCTATCAAAACAGAGCATAAGCTTAAGAATTATGTTTAACAACTCATAGGAATATCATTGAAATAAAAGATATGGAAAGAAGGATAACTAAACATTCATTAAACTGATTTAAAGAAGAAAAACACTGTCACAAAATCATACCACAAGAATCCCTATATAATACCTACAACTGGTATGTTAATTTCTTGCAAAAAAATGATGTATAGAAGCTCCAAGCCTTCTACTCTCTGATGTCCAACCTTGTATCTGACTGAAAACAAGCTACATATAGAAAAAAACCATATTACCCTCTCTCAGGGGTCAAATCCCTCATGATAGGAACTGATTTTCACTCATTTCTCTAACCAAACCTAAGACTAGGGAGGTTAAAACAAACTCTCCATTTAGCCTTTGACTAACTTTAATAACATTAATGGCCATCATAATTACATCAAATTTGCATTTACAAGCTCAATTACACTTGGTTACATCATGTAGAAACCCAAATTGACTAATTACATCAAGAAAAGTTGAGTTTGACTGATAAAAACCAAAAATTGACCTTGCTGATAGAAGCGCAGTGAATTTCCTCAGAAGTGCATCATGTATGACAGAAGCGCAACATGCACTTTGTGAGCATGTTTCAGGGAGTTTCCTTGGTCCATTTGCTGATATGAAAGTTGATGATGGTATATGAGTGTGTCTACTAGCCTCCTAAAGTGTTAAACATGCAAAAATCACTTTCCTAGGCCTCGAAAAAACACTTCTCCTAAGACTGTTCCAGAAGCGTAGCGTGGGGTCTTAAACACCAGCAGAAACCTGTTTTTGAGCATGTTTTGGCTTTTCCTCTGAAACTGCAAGCTGACATGACAACCCAAGTGTATACATGTAATTTAATATTGAATATATATCCAACCATGTATATTATACCTCATTTAGTGCCCTCGGGAAGAAGCGCAACGTGAGCTCGCTGCGCTTCTGTACATCACAAAATTGCCAAAATACCCAAATTTTCAAAATTTGACAAAATGTCTTCAAAATTGCTTGAAATTTGTTTCTTTGAATCCTTGGGTGATGAGTTGGACAATCAAGGATGCATAAATAATAAATTCCAAGTTTTTTCTCTTCCTTAGCTTAATTTTTTCTCTTCCTTAGCTTAATTAGGGTTTTCCTTAACCTATTTTCCATGCATTTTATCCTAATATGAGAAACCTAGTTTCTGGTGCAATAGTGCATTACCATGTGCCTTTGGAGCTTGTTGTTCTTGTTAGCCCTCTTGAGAAGATTTTCCAAATGATCATTTACCTTTCCAAGCCAAAATTCCTTGTCTTGTTCAATCTTTGTTGCAATCAACTCATCAAAATCCTGATGACCTAGTGAAGGAGATGATTCACTTTCTTGCTCTTTTTGCCGCTTGAGACCTCTTGTTCTTGGCCTCATTGATTTTATTTTCACCTCCTTATCCTCAAGTTGATCACATCAATCACAGGCTTACCTTTTTCATCCTTCTCCTCCAAATCTGCCTTGGGTTTACTAAGAAAAAGTTGTTTTACTTGAAGTGCATATTCTCTTGTTGTAGAAATGTTATCATGAAGTTGGCCTTTGAAACTCTATCCTTTAGCTCTTTGATTTCAGCTTCATTTTCCTTTATAATCTCCTCATGCATTTCTAGGTCTGCTATGTAAGTGTCAAAGTGTACATGTTCTTCCTCTTGCGATGGTGCCTCATGCTGACATGTTGATGTCTCTTTTTCAACTGAATTAGGTTGAGCCCTTTCCACACTACCAGGAGAAAACATCAACCTTTTTCCTCTATTGTAGGTTTTGGTAACCTCAGCCCTAGGTTTCCTTATCACTGGTTTTCTTGTGGAACCAACTTCCTGAGGTCTTTGAGATGCCAAAGGAGTAGATTGACTGCTAGGTTGACTTGTAGCAGACAAAAGAGAGGTTGATTGTATGAATGCATCCCAAGATAAGTTGATATTTGAAAGATGATGGAGGAAAATAGCTTTGACCAAGACATGGTGAAACAAGTTAGATTAATGATCCTTCACTTTACTCTATACCTTCTCTGTCATCTTGACAAGGTTTCTATAGAGGTAATGAGGTAATTTAAGAGGTTTGGCACCTCTGAAATGCATCAGTAGTCTTATATGGTTCTGGTATAGCCTTGAAAACCTACCCTCACAGGTAAAGTACCTCATTATCACCTTGATTAATGGAGCATACTTGTCAAGCAATTGTCTAATGGTAAAAATGTGTTTTGGAGCATCTTTATAATGTGGCTTTAGGAAAGATTTGTAGTTCTCAATGTATAAATCCATCACTTTAAACTAGTTTTCTCCATGATTTGGAATACCTGTAGGTATGGCAATGGAATCTTCTATAATGTTGAAGTCAACCCCTGCAATGATGGCCTTATCCTTTCTAAAATTGGTGGCAAACAAGCTTGTCAATTGAGCATGGCAACCTTCTTGTTGAATCTTTTCACAGAAACCTAAACAACCCACATCCTCAAAGGCTTTCCTGATGAAAGGCGAGGCCATGATTTCTTTAACGTGTGATGGCTCATACCTGGTCACTTTCCCACCCTTATTATATTTTTTCTTCTTAGTGTCACGGTTTCCAGTTTCCATGATTTGAAACCCTAGCTGAGTGGGAAGGAAAGGGAGAGGGTGTGATTGTGAAAATAAGGGATAAGGGACTGTGGTGTTGAAGGAAATGGATAAAGGGATTAGGGAGTGTGTAAATTTATGGGAAAATTTTGGGGGATAAGGATAGATTTTAGGGAGTGTAGGAAAGTGATAATTCTTAAAAACAATGAGGGAAATGTGTGAAAATGACAAAAACATAGTCCTAGCCTAGGAAACTGTTAATGGGGAAGCCTAGGCTAGGGTTTGTAAGGAAATGTAGGAGATGAAGGGGAATAGGTGAGGGAAGTGTTTTAGGGGAGTATGAAGGGTGTATATGAGTGTAGGGGAGTAGGAAAATTAGGGTTTAAACACTTATTTGGAACAAATTCACATGGAAATGAAAAACACAGTGGAAACCCTAGGAGAGGGAAATTCACTGATATTTTGAGAAGATTTATGCAAGAGAAGAGTGCCAATTAATATTTACTTGTCCAACAGGTATTGGGAGCCCTGAATTTCTAAGATGAAACCTTGTATATGCTTGCTTTGCCTCCAATTCGAACATGTAGCAATGAATGCCATAAGCATAGAGTAGGAGGAAAATTCAGGTTTTCAAAGAGGAATTTGGTTTCTCTGAGGGTTGAAATGCACTTTTCTAGTGGAGAGATTTCTTATGATATTGCAATGAAAAAATGATGTTCTTTTTTGGTCTTTTAATAGGCTGGAGGTCGATTTTTCCTTTGGGTGATGATGTGACATCACTTTGTCTTTTTGCAAAATGATTTGAAAGGCTAGTGTACTGCAGCTTTAAACTTTAGTATGCATAGTTACATCTTTATAGAGAATAAAATTTACTTTGGAAATTGTTTTTGATCTCTTTCCCTAATTACTACTCCCATAATGATGACCTAGGTGATGTCATGACTCTTTTTATGACCTTTTTGATGACTTAACCTAATAATGACACCTAATGGATTTATAAACTGATGATTTGGACCTTTGAACCTTGCAGTATGAATGACCATGAGATGATGAATGAAATGGTGATCAAGGCACATTATTGATGACTCCACAATGAGAGATGGCATGACCAAGATGACAATTTTTACCATGGGATGATGGGAGTAATAACATACCTAGACATACTAACCAATGATCAAATTTTTATTTGAAAACCTATTTGAAACTATAAATTTTTTCCCTAGGACCCTATCAACAACTTGAAAGAGTACAATTTGATCACTGGTGACTAACAGGACTAAAAAACACTAAAATTGGCTCCAGTTGGGTATGGAAGCTTCGTAGGAGGTGTCAAGAACACCGTAGACCAAGTAGCCTCATCCATTGGGCGTGGAGTAAAAAATAAAAAGCAAGAATCAAAACTAAAATAAGTTGACAAAATGAAATGACTTGACAAAATTAAATGAACTGAATTAAATTTTTAAAACAATAGCTAATCAAAGAAACCTTATGGCCTTCACCTTGGGCTTCAAGCTTCCATGAAAACTCCTTCACACTTTTGGCATCAAAATAAACTGGCATGTACAATGAAAATGAGAAATTTCTAAAAAATCAGGTGAGGTAATGCTTGAGGAGCCTACCATTGATTGGTCCTCCTGAAAAAGCTTGTCCATCAAGTTCTTCCAACAAAAAGACATTTTTCCCTTTGAAAGAAAAAATTGTATGGTCATTTTCACAAGTTTTCAAAATTTCCATGCTTTCCTTTCTCCTCGTTCCGGGCATCCCATCGGAGAACTACATTTCCCACACTGAAATCATCTGCTTTTGTTTTTTTTCATATATATTTTTTATCTTTTCTTGAAGCTTTGAAGCATTCTGAAATGCTTCCTCTCAGGATTGCTACAAATGAATCATTTGATTGATTCTTTGTTGAATATCATTGGGATCACTGTCTACTTCCTGCAAAATTTTCATGACCAGGACAACAAGAGAAGTTAGAAAAATAATGTACACTCCATATACCAACTGAAAAGGTGAAATATCTATGGATTTCTTAGTGCTTACTCTATCTGCCCATATAGCATTGATTAACTTCTTGTGCCAATTTTTCTTATTTTCTTCTAGCAACTTCTTGATGATGTTTACCAATGATTTATTGGATGATTCAACCAGCCCATTACCTTGCGGGTAATATGTTGTTGAGTGCCTGAGCCTTATGTGGTACTTGTCACAGAAATCAATCATATTATTAGATTTAAATGCATCTGCATTATCTGTGGACATCCAAATTGTGACAAAATATTAGACTCAATAAACTGAATTATTACCACATCCGTAGCCTACCTGGTGGGGATAACCTCGCTCCATTTTGTGAAATAATCGGTTGTTTTCAAGATCCACTTGTGTTGAGCTGAATATGAAGGGTGAATCTCATTGAAAAAATTAAGACCCCACTGTTGAAAGGGTGCTTTAACTAAAATGGGCTACAAGGGAAGCAGTAACAACTTCTTATTTCCTTGAAAAATCTGACACTCATCGCAACTCATGACAGTTTTGTAAACATCAGAAAATAAACTCGGCCAATAAAATCCAGCCCCCAATATATTGTTTGTTGTGGTATTCCAAAATATATGACCGCCACAATATCCCTTGTGAAAATCAGTCATTACCTCCTTTGCCTCGCTTTCAACTAAAAAATTCAACAAGAATCCTCCCGAATCTTTCCAAAATAATGCATAATCAAGAATACAGTATTTCAGAGCTTTCAACTTCAATGATCTACTCTTACTCTTTGACACTTCCGATGGAGGATTCAAATGCTAAAGTACATAAACAATGTCTGAATACCAAGGAGATGACGTGAAAATCAGTGATGCCTGAGGTGTTGAATCAACCACTTGTTCATCGGAAACTATAGTAATGATATTTATGTCCAAAGCATGAAAATTGGACTCTGCCATAAGCTTCGCCAAACCTTGTCCCTTGATCATATTTGTTGGTTTAATTTCAAGGTCATACTCCAACATTTCAACATTCCATTTTCCGCGCCTACCTTTAGGGTCAGTCTGCATCAAAAAATCTTTGACTGTAGCATTTGGGACATAGGCGACAATATGCAAATGCAGAATGTATACCCAGAAATCCTTCAAAGCCTTCACAAGTGCAAGAGCCTATTTTTCAATGATGTTATACCTTAATGTTGCATCCCTTATGGTTCTACTGAAAAATGCAATTGGTTGTTTGGTTTTTAGGTCCTTCTTCTGCATTAGGACAACAGTCAATGTGTGCTTAGAAGCAAATGAAAAAATAATGAAATCCATAGTATAATCAGGGCCGATCAATATTGGAGCATGAGACAAAGAGAAATTTACTGAATTGAAATATTTCTTAGCATCTTTAAACCACTTTACCTCACTATCCTTCTTTAACATGTTAGTTATCTCCCATAAATGTTCAACGAGGATAGGAATGAACTTCTCAAAAATTTGATATTACCATTAAAATACTGAATTTCTTTCTTGTTTCTCAGAAAATCCAATTACTAGATTGCCTCAATTCTTGAGGGGTCTATGCAGATGCCATCCTTTGATATGATATGCCCAAGTAACTTACCTTCTTCCATTGCAAAAAAAATCTTTTTTGGATTCAGCGAAATACTAAATTCCCTGCACCTTTGGAAAAAATCTTCAAATGATCCTCATCTGTTTGAGAGAAAATTTTCAAATCATCAAGGTAAATAACCAAAAATAAATATTTTTCATTAGCAAAAGTGGTATCCATCTCTCGCTAAAATGTGGCTCTTGCATTTTTCAGCCCAAAAGGCATCTTGGCATACATAAAAGTACCCCACGGTGTCATAAAATATGTCTTCTCATGGTCATCTGCATGCATTAAAATTTGATTATACCCTGAGTACCCATCAAGAAATGACATTCTAGAAGCACAAAATACCATCTGTAAGATGTGGTCCATCTTAGGTAGAGGATAATTGTCCTTCAAGGACACTTTGTTCAGATTTTAGAAATCAATGCATAAACGAATTTCACCTGTATTTTTTCTAACTGGAACCAGATTCAACATCCAATTATAAAAGCGAAGAGGAATAATGATACCAACCTTATACAATATGTTTATCTCTTTCTCAATTGATGATAGCAATCTCAAATTGATCCTCCTGAGATTTTGGCGGAAAGGCTTCTGATCGGGCTTGATAGGAATAGTGTGTTGAGTTATAATTTTATCATAAACCTTCAAATCTAAATAATCCCATGCAAACACATCTGAAAACTCAGCCAAAAGTGTTGTGTATTTACCTTTCATTTTTGGAGTCAAGGATTTTGACAACTTCACCATATTTGGCTTCTCGGCTGTGCCAATGTTGATATCTTTAGCTCTTGCTTTGGAAGGGGCCATTGTCAGTTTCTTTGCGACATTATCTTGATCAAAGAGCTCTTCAAGGGTACAAGACCTCTTGGAATGGAATTTTCTTTCAGCTGTAACACTTCTAATTATGTTGCATTAACTCCCTGATCATCTCCATAAAATACATCATCGATATGAGAAGTGGAAAACTCTTCCTCCATTTGCATAAAATTGTTGATTTTCTTGTCATCCTGAAACACTTGCCAATGCCAAAGGTTATTCGGAACAGAGGGGTGATGCTTAACATTTATTTCATATTTCCTGCTGGGATGTATCAGAATGCTAAACATGCTTGCTGCAGTAGCAAGAGATTTAGCAATACAATTCTGATTTCTAGGAATCACAGATAAAGTATATTCATAATTTTTTTTGAGAATATCTATTACAACATTGTGATATGCTCACATCCTTGAATTTTTGGCCTGGTATTCCCCTTTTACATTTTTTATTATCAACTCGAAGTCACCATAAATTTAAATCCTTTTAGCCCCTAGCTTCTTAAGAATCTTAAGCCTGGCAATCAAAGCTTCGTATTCCACTTCATTATTTGAACAATTAAAAGAAAGTTTATATGAACAACAGCTGACATTGGGAGTAATATTGCATGACTCATTCATTGGGCTATGAATCCAAATTCCTATTCCAACTCCTTCCTTTCCCACTGCTCCATCAAAATCCATAGTCCAAAGACTCTTTTCTTCATCTGGAAGCTCAAATTTGGATGGCTGATCTTTATTTTATGTTTGTTGATTCGTTGTCTCAACATGCTCTGTTTCTTTCACTGATTATATTTTCTGCTCAGCTGATGTACTTGGCTACAAATCATTCACTTTTTGTTCTGTCTTTTCTGCATTGAAAACTTCTCCAACACTACCTGAAACTTCTGAAATTTCTACATTCTCTACTAGCTGACTATCTATATCAACTAGACTATCATCATTAAACGAAATAAAATACTCTAAGTCGGTATGTACAGAGTTTATAGGGTGATTATTTGGTTTCTCTTTGTCGCTAATCATGTATTTCATCTTGGTTTCCCGGTACATTTTTCTGAGCTGACAGAACATCGATATAGTAGCATAAGAGAAATCAAGCTGCAAAGTGCCTTGTATCTTTGCTCCCCATGGTCGCGAGAGAAACATCCCTTACCTTGGAGGAATATCAGCTACAACCACATCCATCAAAACATTCTTTGTTGGAATCTAATCAATAGATACTACCAAATATTTAATGAGATCGAGACACCTAACCCTTCCCGAGTCAAGGGAGTAAAGGTCGTGATATGGGCGGGTAATATCCAATCGTAACTTGTCCATTATGGCTTTGGGAATGAGATTGTGAGATGCTCCAGAGTCTAAAATGGAATTGTGAAGGATGAAATCATGGACTCTAAGACTGAGGTAGAAAGTTGGGACTTCACTGTCTGGTAAGTTTCCATCTATGGTTGGGCCAAACAACAACTCAGGGTGGTCATCGCTAACATTCACCATATCATATGTTTGGTCAACTTTGAGCATTTTAAATACATGAAACTTATACTAATAATTCTTTACCAGTTCAGTTAAGGGAATGGAAAATTTCAATTTGGAAATTTCATTCTCTAAACTAAACAGATTGGGATAGTTTTCTACCTCTTTGGAAGTGACATCCCTCCTTTCGGATTTTTCTTTGGAAGGAATATCCTTTCTCTGACCTGTAGTTTGTGTTTCCTTATCTTTCTTTGAATTGCTGGTGGATGCCTCATTGTCCTTTCTATGATTAATAGCAGCAAGCTCCTATTCTTTTTGTTGATTAGTAGAGGTTGGTTTTGAGGCTGAGTATCCTTTAGAGAATTTGGCCTCTTCTGATTTGAAGTGATAGGCATGTTTATGTTCCTCAAACTATATTTCCTTTTCATTGAGCTAAGGGAAATTTGGAAACCTCTCTGGTAATATTCATATCGTCATTTGAAGGAACAAATTGTTGATCATCATATTGATTAGCCTTATTTTCTTGAGTATATTCTTCATCTTCGGTTAAGAAAATAGGTTTCCCATCATTATCAAAAAGTTGATTCTCTTCAAGAATCTCTCCTATTTCCTCAAGTGCCCGAGCATAGTTTTGTTGGACTAGAGTTCTAATATGTTGTTGTGCTTTTTTATCTTGACCTCTCTGTGCTCTGTTTGATTATGAATTGAGGCTACTATTGTTGTTGTCCTCAGAAATTAGGATTCTGGATTTGATTTTCTGGTTGCCTTTTTGATACTTCCATCATATCCATCATTTTCTCCATAGTTTTGATCAAAGTGTCCAACTTACCATTTGAAGAAGTAGATGCCTCCTCTTTAATTTTTACCCTTCTTTTTGTTTTCATTTTTTATTTCTTAATCATCAAATTTGCCTCCACACTCACTACATTTATTCGAGAGTTATAGGACTCCTTTCCCTCAGCTGATAGGCCATATCAGGATCGAAGGCATCAAGATAATGGACTAAATCCAAGCTAGGAGGAGGCTTAATGTCATTTGGAATTGAATTGTACATCTTGTTGAATTGGGAAGTGAAATCTTGCACAAATTCATTTGGATTCCTTCTCAAAGCATCATATTCAGCAAGAATTTGAAGAGGATTCTTCTTTTCTTCCCATTTGGCTAAAAATAAATCAGTCAACTGTTGTGTATTTTCAACTGAACTTGCAGCTAAAGTACGAAATCATGTTTTCACATCTCTTGAAAAAATTTGGGCAATTACCCTCATATTTGATTCATCATTGTCGATCTCTTCAAGATCAATGAAATCAGCGACCTTCAACATATGTTGTTGGGCTGTAACCTCTGTTGTCCCATCAAACAGAGGGAGCCTTTGACCATACCCTTGAGGTAAAATAGTGAGTTGGGTAGGTAAGATCAAAGGGCCAAATCTCACCATGAATGGTGTAGAAGGTTGGCAGGAGTAATAATAGGAGGTGTTGTTTGAGGAGGTGTTTTTGGAGGAAGTAATGAATAAGTAGTGGATCATGTTGCAGTAGCTGAATGAGATGATGAAGGTAAGTATGTAGCAGTAAACAAGCTTTCTTGCTGGTACTGAATATAAGATTTCTCAGAGGTATATTGTAAGTTATTAGCCAATTTTTGAAGTTTGTGGAAATGGGAACAAACCTTCCTATCAATTTTAGATGAATACGCTAATGATGGTGGACTCAATTCAATTTTTACAGGATCATATATTTTTTTCGCAAGTGAAGATTCATATTTAATCCTAAACAATGAAATCTCAAATTTGATGTCGAAAGGTAAATCTTCTAGTGTAGTCAAATCAACAGGAAGTGATATATATCTTACCAATGATGGTGAAATTGAATGAACTTGCTTGATTTGTGATCTTTTTTTCTTCAAAATCCTCTCTGGGTCATCAACTGGTGATGGTGGATTAGGATCAAGATTTGATCTTGTGAACATTTTAGGAGCCAGTTCTGAAAACTTCACTTTGGATCTGGAAATGTGAGTCAGCCTTCTTGAAAGCTAGGTCCGGTCACCCATAGGCATAGATCTCAATGAATTTGTTGTTAAATCCCAGGGAAGAAGTGATATTTCGTTCCTCGACAACAACGCCAAAAAATGTTATCCTCCACAGTGTCCCAAGGCTAAGAAAGGAAACCGAAGGACATAACCTCAAATCACTTTCGAATTGGTAGCTAGCCCTACCAAATCAGAGAGGGCTATATATGTGATATCACATCAAATAAGGTGACTGGAGAGGGTAAAAATATATTAGGCTAGGTATTGATCTCTAGGGTTTTGAAATTTAGGGTTTAGTTGGATTAGGAGGAGAGGTCAAGGAAACTAGGTCAGATCTCAAAATATTTCAGTTGCATGGATACAAAGGGGCAAGGCAGGTATGTTCAATGACACTTTTAGGTTGTCAATGTAGTGTAGGGTGGAAAAGCAAAGGTTCAAATTGAGCATGACAAACATGAGATCATTTATCAGAAGATGGATAACATAAACATGAAATTCCTATCAAAACATAAAATAAGATTAAGAATTATGTTTAAAAAATCATAGGAAGATCATTGAAAGAAAAGATATGGAAATAAGGATAAATAAAAATTCATTAAAGTGATTTACAGAAGAAAAAAACCATCACAAAATCATACCACAAGAATCCCTATATCATAGCTGCAACTGGCATGTTAATTTCCTGCAAAAAGATGATTTATACAAGCTCCAAGCCATCTACTCTCTGATGTCCAACCTTGAATTTGACTGAAAAAAGCTACATATAGACCAAAATCACATTCCCCTCTTTTAGGGGTCGAATCCCTCATGATAGGAACTTATTTACACTAATTTCTCTAACCAAACCTAAGACTGGGGAGGTTAGAAAAAACTCTCCATTTAGCCTTTGACTGACTTTACTAACATTAATGACCATGATAATTACATCAAATTTACATTTACAAGATAAATTACAATTGGTTACATAATGTAGAAACCCAAATTGACTAATTAAATCATTAAAAGTTGAGTTTGACTAATAAAAACCAAAAAATGACCTTGCTAACAGAACACAACTAATTTCCTCAAAAGCACAGTGTCCGATAGAAGTGCAATGTGTAATTTGTGAGCATGTTTGAGGGAGTTTCCTTGGTCCATTTATATGAAAGTTGATGATGGTATTTGAGTGTGTATACTAGCTTCCTGAAGTGTTAAACCTGAAAAAATCCCTTTATAGGCCTCCAAAATCACTTCTCCCAAGACTGCTCCAGAAGCGCAGCGTGGCATCTGAAACACTAGCAGAAACCAGTTTTTGAGCATGTTTTTTGGCTTTTCCACTGAAACTGCAAGTTGAAATGGAAACCAAAGTGTATAATTGTAATTTAATAGTGAATATATATCCAACCATGTAGATTATACATAATTAGTGCCCTCATGAAGAAGCGCAGTGTGAGCTCATTCTGCTTCTATACATCACAAAATTGCCAAATACCCAAATTTTCAAAATTTGACAAAATTTCTTCAAAATTGTTTGAAATTTGTTTCTTTGACTCCTTGGGTGATGGGTTAGACAATAAAGGATGCATCAGCAAGAAATTCCAAGTTTTCTCTCTTCCTTATCTTAATTAGGGTTTTCCTTAGCCTCTTTTTCATGTTTTTTTACCCTAATATGAGAAACCTTGTTTTTGGTGCAATAATGCATTTCCATGTGCATTTTGAGCTTTTTGTTCTTGTTCACCCTCTTGAGAAGCTTTTACAAATGATCATTTACCTTTCCAAGCCAAAATTCATTGTCTTTTTCAATCTCTTCTACAATCAACTCATCAAAATCATGTTGACCTAGTGAAGGAGATGATTCACTTTCTTGCTCTTTCTGCCTCTTGAGACCTCTTGTTATTTGCCTCCTTGGTTTTATTTTCACCTCCTTATCCTCAAGCTGATCAACATAAATCACAGAATTACCTTTGTCATCCTTCTCCTCCAAATTTTCCTTGGGTTTACTAAGAAAAAGTTTTTTACTTGAAGCTGCCTGTTCTCTTGTTGTAGAAATGCTATCATGAAGTTGGCCTTTGAAATTCTATCTTTTAGCTCTTTGATTTCATCTTCATTTTATTTTATAATGTCCTCATGAATTTCTAGGTCTTCCATATAAGTGTCAAAGTGTACCTGTTTTGCCTCTTGCAATGGTGCCTCATGTTGACATGCTGATACCTCTTTTTCAATTGAATTAGGCTAAGCCCTTTCCACACTGCCAGGAGCAAACATCAGCCTTTTTCCTCTATTGTAGGTTTTTTTCATCTCGGCCCTAGGTTTCCTTGTCACCGGTTTTCTTTTTGAACCAACCTCCTGAGGTCTTTTAGATGCCAAAGGAGTAGATTGACTGCTAGGTTGACTTATAGCAAGCAAAAGAGAGGTTGACTGTATGAATGCATCCAAAGGTAAGTTGATCTCTCAAAGATGATGGAGGAAAATAGCTTTTAAAAAGCCATGGTGAAACAAGTTAGATTGATGATCCTTCCCTTTACTCTGTACCTTCTCTGTCATCTTGACAAGGCTTCTATAGAGGTAATGAGGTAAGTTAAGAGGTTTGACACCTGTGAAATGCATTGGTAGTCTTATATGGTACTGGTATAGCCTTGAAAAACTACCCTCACAAGTAAAGAACCTCATTATCATTTTCATTAATGGAGCATACCTGTCAAGCAATTGTCTAAGGGGAAAAATGTGTTTGGAGCATCTTTATAGTGTGGCTTTAGGAAAGCTTTGTTGTTCTCAATGTCTAAATCCATCCCTTTAAACCAATTTTCTCCATGATTTGGAATACATGTAGCTATGGAAATGGAATTTTCTGTAATATTGAAGTCAACCCCTACAATGTTGGCCTTATCCTTTCTAAAAGTGGTGGCAAACAAGCTTGTAAATTGAGCATGGAAACCTACTTGTTGAATCTTTTCACAAAAACCTAAACAACCCACATCCTCAAAGGCTTTCCTGATGAAAGGTGAGGCCATGATTTCTTTAGCCTGTGATGGCTCATACCTGGACACTTGGCCACCCTTATTATAATTTTAATTCTTAGTGCCACTATTTCCAGTTTACGTGATTTGAAACCCTAGTTGAGTGGGAAGGAAAGGGAGAGGGTATGACTGTGAAAACAGGAGATAAGGGACTGTGGGACTAGGGATTGCATAAATTTATGGGAAAATATAATGGGATGAGGATAGATGTTATGGACTGTAGGGAAGTGATAATTCTTAAAAATAATCAGGGAAAGAAAATGACAAAAACACTGTCCTAGCCTAGGAAATTGTTAATGGGGTAGCCTAGGCTAGGGTTTGTAAGAAAATGTAGGAGATGAAGGGGAATAGGTGAGGGAAGTGTTTTAGGGGAGTATGAAGGGTGTATATGAGTGTAGGGGAGTAGGAAAATTAGGGTTTAAACACTGATTGGAACAAATTCACATGGAAATGAAAAACATCGTGAAAACCCTATGAGAGGGAAATTCACTGAAATTTTGAGAAGATTGATGCAAGAGAAGAGTGCTAACTGATACTTACTTTTCCAATAGGTACTGGGAGCCCTAAATTTATAATATGAAACCTTGTATATGCTTTCTTTGCCTCCAATTCGAACATGCAACAATGAATTCCAGAAGCGTGGCGTAGGAGGAAAAGCATAGCATAGGAGAAAAATTCATGTATTCAAGGAGGAATTTGGTTGCTTTGAGGGATGAAATGCACTTTCTAGTGGAGATATGTCTTATGAGAGTGAAATGAACAAATGATATGCTTTTTTAGTCTTTTAATAGGATGGAGGTTGATTTTTCCTTTGGGTAATGATGTGACATCACTTTGTCTTTTTGCAAAATGACTTGATAGGCTAGTGTACAAAAACTTTAAACTTTAGTATGCATAATTACATCTTTATAG
This sequence comes from Pinus albicaulis, assembly GCA_034641835.2. NCBI lineage: Eukaryota > Viridiplantae > Streptophyta > Pinopsida > Pinales > Pinaceae > Pinus > Pinus albicaulis. Next base: position 837,059,175 of record CM076582.1, on the reverse strand, counting down.
AGAATAAAATGTACTTTGAAAATAATTTTTGAGAACTTTCCCTAATTACTACTCCCATAATGATGACCTAGGTGATGTCATGAAACTTTTTATGACCTTTTTGATGACTTAACCTAATAATGACACCTAATGGATTTATAAACTAATGATTTAGAACTTTGAACGTTGCAGTATGAATGACCATGAGATGTTGACTGAAATGGTGATCAAGGCACATTATTGATGGCTCATCACAATGAGTGATAGCATGACCAAGATAACAATTTTGACCATGGGATGATGGGAGGAGTAACATACCTAGACATAGTAACCAATGATCAAATTTTTATTTGAAAACCTATTTGAAACTATAAAAATTTTCCATATGACCCTATCAAAAACTTGAAAGAGTACAATTTGATCATTGGTGACTGACAGGACTAATAGACACTAACAGCCCAACAGCCTACTAGTGGTTAGTTTTGACTCCTTCAACCCTTAAATAGAGTCATGATTTCTTTAACATGTGATGGCTCATACCTGGACACTTTCCCACCCTTATTATACTTTTTCTTCTTAGTGTCACTATTTCCAGTTTCCATGATTTTAAACCCTAGCTGAGTGGGAAGGAAAGGGAGAGGGTATGACTGTGAAAACAGGGGATAAGGGACTGTGGGGTTGAAGGAAGGGGATGAGGGGATTAGGGAGTGCGTAAATTTATGGGAAAATTTTAGAGGATAAGGATAGATGTTAGGGAGTGTAGGGAAGTGAGAATTATTAAAAACACTGAGGGAAAGGTGTGAAAATGACAAAAACACAGTCCTAGCCTAGGAAACTGTTAATGGGGCAGCCTAGGCTAGGGTTTGTAAGGAAATGTAGGAGATGAAGGGGAATATGTGAGGAAAGTTTTTTAGGGGAGTATTAAGGGTGTATATGAGTGTAGGGGAGTAGGAAACTTAGGGTTTAAACACTGATTTGGAACAAATTCACATGGAAATGAAAAACACAGTGAAAACCCTAAGAGAGGGAAATTCACTGAAATTTGAGAATATTGATGCAATAGAAGAGTGCCAACCAATACTTACTTTTCCAACAGGTATTGGGAGCCCTAAATTTCTGAGATGAAACCTTGTAGATGATTTCTTTGCCTCCAATTCTAACATGCAACAATGAATTCCAGAAGCGTGGTGTAGGAGGAAAGCTGTAGTGTAGGAGGAAAATTCATGTTTTCAAAGAGGAATTTGGTTTCTCTGAGGGATGAAATGCACTTTCAAGTGGAGAGATGTCTTATGAGAGTGAAATGAACAAATGATGTTCTTTGTTGGTATTTTAATAGGTCGGAGGTCGATTTTTCCTTTGGGTGATGATGTGACATCAATTTGGCTTTTTGAAAAATGACTTGATAGGCTAGTGTACTGTAGCTTTAAACTTTAGTATGCATAGTTACATATTTATAGAGAATAAAATGTACTTTGAAAATAATTTTTGAGCACTTTCCCTAATTAATACTCCCATAATGATGACCTATGTGATGTCATGACTCGTTTTATGACCTTTTTGATGACTTAACCTAATAATGACACCTAATGGATTTATAAACAGATGATTTCGACCTTTGAACCTTACAGTATGAATGACCATGAGATTATGACTGAAATTGTGATCAAGACACATTATTGATGACTCATCACAATGAGTGATGGCATGACCAAGATGATAATTTTGACCATGGGATGATGGGAGCAGTAACATACTTAAACATAGTAACCGGTGATAAAATTTTTATTTTAAAACCTATTTGAAACTATAAAATTATTCCATAGGATACTATCAACAACTTGAAAGGGTAAAATTTGATCACTGGTGACTGACAATACTGATAGACACTAATAGTCTGAGAACCTACTAGTGGTTATGTTTGAATCCTTCAACCCTTAAATAGAGTCATGATTTCTTTAACCTGTGATGGCTCATACCATGACACTTGCCCACCCTTATTATACTTTTTCTTCTTAGTGTCACTGTTTCCATTTTCCATGATCTGAAACCCTATCTGAGTGGGAAGGAAAAGGAGAGGGTATGACTGTGAAAACGGGGGATAAGGGACTGTGAGGTTGAAGGAAATGGATTAAGGGATTAGGGAGTGCATAAATTTATGGGATAACAATAGATGTTAGGGAGTGTAGGGAAGTGAGAATTCTTAAAAACAATAAGGGAAAGGTGTGAAAATGACGAAAACACAGTCATAACCTAGGAAACTGTTAATGGGGCAGCCTAGGCTAGGGTTTGTAAGGAAATGTAGGAGATGAAGGGGAATATGTGAAGGGATGTGTTTTAGGGGAGTATGAAGGGTGTATATGAGTGTAGGGGTGTAGGAAACTTAGGGTTTAAACACTGATTTGGAACAAATTCACATGGAAATGAAAAACCCAGTGAAAACCCTAGGAGAGGGAAATTCACTGAAATTTTGAGAAGATTGATGCAAGAGAAGAGTGCCAACTGATACTTTCTTGTCCAACAGGTACTGGGAGCCCTAAATTTCTATGATGAAGCCTTGTATATGCTTGCTTTGCCTCCAATTCGAACATGCAACAATGGATGCCAGAAGCGTGGCGTAGGAGGAAAAGCGTAGTGTAGGAGGAAAATTCATGTTTTCAAGGAGGAATTTGGTTGCTTTGAGGGATGAAATGCACTTTCTAGTGGATAGATGTCTTATGAGGGTGAAATGAACAAATGATGTGCTTTTTTGGTATTTTAATAGGTTGGAGGTCGATTTTTCCTTTGGGTGATGATGTGACATCACTTTGTCTTTTTGCAAAATGACTTGATAGGCTAGTGTACTGCAACTTTAAAATTTAGTATACATAGTTACATATTTATAGAGAGTAAAATTTACTTTGAAAATAATTTTTGAGCACTTTATCTAATTAATACTCCCATAATGATGACCTATGTGATGTCATTACTCTTTTTATGACCTTTTTGATGACTTAACATAATAATGACACCTAATGGATTTATAAAATGATGTTTTGGACCTTTGAACCTTGCAGTATGAATGGCCATGAGATGATGACTTAAATGGTGATCAAGACACATTATTGATGACTCATCACAATGAGTGATGGCATGAACAAGATGACAATTTTTACCATGGGATGATGGGAGAAATAATATACCTAGACATAGTAACCAATGATCAAATTTTTTATTTGAAAACCTATTTGAAACTATAAAAATTTTCCATAGGACCTTATCAACAACCCGAAAGAGTATAATTTGATCACTAGTGACTGACATACTGATAGACACTAACAAACTGACAACCTACTAGTGGTTAGGTTTGACTCCTTCAACCCTTAAATAGAGTCATAATATTGAATCTTATAGAGTTTTATTTATCATGATCATGTGGTTAGCCCCTTTTCCACTAATATCAAGGTCTGACATGACATCCTCTGGAATTATGGTGGTCAATTTTGATAGGTCAACTTCGAGGAAGCATAATTTTTTCATATGAGCTCTACTTGAGGCAATTCTTGTGTCGTTGGAAAGGTGTCAACATGTAGATTATGGAATTTAGGTTGTTAGTAAATTTGTAACCACAAAATTTTTTCATTTAAGGCCTAAAAATGACTCATGAATGTTTTACCTAAAATTTTTCAAACTAGGATTTTCGTTAAAAATGGTCCTATGCATTTATTCCTCTACTTTTTCCCCTCTAAAAGAATCAAGATGGATGAAAAATAATATAATGATCCAATCTAGAAAAATAAAACACTAACCAAGATAATATAAGTACACTTACTAGGATTATAATGCATTCATCAAATCTTCACAATAACTTCCCAATGAAAATTTTGACTTACCTTTATGTGTATTAATGGTGAATGCTTTTCCATTCTTGACAAGTCGGTAGTAGTTGGATCTCCACATGGAGATTGAATATTGCATGTACATGTAGGGAATTCCAAACACCACTCCACATAAATCAATGAGAACTACATCTAGTTCTACTTCATCAATAAAATCAACACTGATAACAAATCTAAATTTGTAATGATTTGTTACCTTTATCTTTGCATCCTTGTTTACCCATCCCAATGGATATGGGCTTGGATGATCATGAAATTTCAATCCCAATTTGTTGACTATATCTATTGCATTGAGATTCACCTAAAATATTGAGTCAACCAAAGAATAAATATTTTTCTTTTTAACATGTATCTTTATATGGAAGATCTTGGGTCTTTTCGCTCTCTTCTTGTTGATAAAGGCTACCAAGATTCACCTCCTTCTGCACTAATGTACTAACAATATTATTATCCATGTCTAAGCTTCTTTAAACTTGGTTGCTTGAATCAATGGTCATGAGATTCTTCTTATTATTATTTTTTTCTTCAAGTTAAGTTGCAGATGCAACTTCAAGCACTTCTCCTTTCTATGATCGTCTATGTTATAGTGGTTGCAGTGGTTTTTGGGATCTTTTCACTGGTGTGATATGGTTATCATATTATATATTTCACCCTTTCCACTTCTTCTTCCCCTCCTTAGAAGCATCCTAGTTCTTCCTCTACTTTGATCCACTTGATTGGAATTTCTTCAGGCCTATGTTCTCAAGGTATTGTGCTTGTACACAAGCATCGTCCACCATTCTTGGCTTGAACAACATCACTTGATTCGATAGATGGATGTGTATAATCCCCAGATACTGGAGGCTTACATTTGGGTTCTTTTGGGAGATACCCAAAATGATTTCCATCTTTATAAATTTTGTGTACTCCTATACAATTTTCCCTTGCTTATGCCTGAAGTAGTGCCACTTGATCCATTGATCCTCTACATACCTAAAACGATCAAATTGTGACTTTATGAGGGTTTTAAACTACTCCAACTTAGTCACTATAGGATATTCCTCCAACCGCAAGGCCTTTGTGTGGCTTTCCCACCAGGTCAAGGCACGAACCTCTAATTTTAGTCACACAAATGAAATATTTTGTTCTTCCTCTAGATGATGAACACCAAAATAAAATTATAATTGATTCAACCAATGATTTAGCTTTGGAGTGTTGATATCGCCTTGAAATGGCTTAATATTTACCTTCGCTTCCATTTTAAACAAGGACTATGAATGGCTCATAACACTCGAATTGGATTCATCTTTTTCGAGTCCTTTCATTGGCTCATTCTTTGTTTCTTCCCAGTCTTCTGATCTCCTCTCAGATTGAACCTCTACGTTAGAACCCAAATCTTCTTTGAATAAACCGAGCTTATTGATTAGGGCTGCCATGAGGAGATTCACATTACAGTTTATATCTGCAACTTGTGCTTCCAACCGTAAAACTCTCTCCTCTCTAGGATCACAAGGATTATTCAAAAATTCATCATCCATGACTAGGGTTTTATGACTTTTGGATTAGCTAATCTAGATCCCTATGAATATCCATAATATACCCAAATAAACTTGGCTCTGGTACCAATATGATTTTTAAAATGCATGGTTATTCCATTGGATAGTTCGTCACAACATATCTAATAAATATACTTAAGAATCTAAGATATACACTTTGAGGATTTATTTCTCTTTATATTTCTGAATATGTACATTATTTGTTAGTGTGTGTGCATGAAAATTATAATAATGAGAAAAATAGAGAAAAACAAAATATAAACTCACAAACCATGATTAACACATGATATAACGTGGGAAACCCTTTCAGGAGAAAACCTAGCTGGAAGGTGATGCCGCTTTGCCCTCTTTCTATGAATAAAAATGGTTGTGAGTATGAATATGTAAGGACAGTGGCCCATGGACTACTACAGTAAAAAAATCCGCTTTGTGTGCTCTTCCTTATCCTTCTCAGATACTTTAATCATCTATGGAACGAGATATACTAAAAAATAATGGAACCCATTTTCCTCCTAGTGGCCCAGTTATAGCACAACCTGATAGCCTACTAGTGGTTAGTTTGACTCCTTCAGTCCTTAACTAGAGTTATAATATTGGATCTTGTAGAGTATTTTTCATCATGATCACGTGGGTAGCCCATTTTCCACTAATAACAAGGGTTGAAGTTGGTCATAAATATAGGGCAACATAGTTAGGATTTATTATTAAATTGATTTCTCTTTCACTTGACAATTTCTTGTGATTAGTTATTATTTATTCTTCTTTGTTATTATATATTTATTATCAAGACAATTGCCAAAACTTCAAAGTAAACGAGAGAACACAAGACGTAGGCACTCAGCTAGGACAAAACCCCTAAGGAGGGGAAAACCGAGTCAAACTCTTCCTTAGTAGAATCTAAATAAAATTGAGGCCATCCTAGACCCTTGACCTAAACCTCTTTCCATCCATCAAGTCATCCTTTTAGTTGGAGTAAAAACAATTCTACAAGAGAAAGGGTTTCGACCCTCTCTGTCATCTCTTATTTTTGGCTCCCGCAATCATAAAAACTTTAGCTCTTGCAATCGTAGAAACTTTGGCCCTACAATACCCTTATTCCTCTTCATAGAGATATATATATATTTTCTTATACGAACTTCTTCCTTCTATAGAGTTGCAGGTCGAATGTTTCCCTCTTCAAGGTCGAATGCTTATTTATATATAGTATTCATAAGGTGGATGTGTCCCTTCATGAGGTCGATAGGTGATGAGGAACATAATTAGGTATATTTTAAGGGGTTAAAATGCCATCCTTCAGCTTATTAAGTTACCTCTCTCTCACATTTATTTACATTTTTTTCATATTATGCTTAATGAGAAGGGTGAAAGATGTTTGTCATGTATTATTGCTTAATTTGATTTAATTGCAGGAAATGAAGCCATTTTTGAGATATTTCCCATGTAAGGTCTTGGAGTATACAAAAAGGAGAGACTGTAGGAGGTTTTTCCACCTCCTTAACTCTCTATATCAACCAATATCACATTGAGATCTCTCCCAACATCTCGAAGGAAAAGATAGCCAAGTAAAGTGGCAGTTATGACGAGCCAAGATTCACTCTTCTTGAGATCAAGGAGAACTTATTCCTACTTTTTAGGGAGATGTTGGTAGCTACCCATTTGTATAAATAAGAATATGAAATATCTCATTAGGATTTTAACTTTTTATTAAGCTAGGTAGCTCTTGAGCTCGTATTTAGTGTTATTTTTTACTGTCATATGATGTATTAGAACTTTTTATGCAATTATAATGAGCAGTTGTTTATTCCATCACCGATTTAGTCTCAGAGGGATGATTTTTTTGGATTAGGGCCCAATCCATTGGCCAATTCCCTCTTGTCTATTTATATTCTCTTTTTATGTTTGAACACTTTGTTTAGTTCCCTTGAATTCCAGTAGAAGTGAAAATCTATTTAAATTGTGCTTGTAGCCTCTCTTTCTCACCTCTCTCATGGGAGCTTGAGAAGAACGACCTCCAACCAAAAATAAAAATAGTTTGTTTATGATTTATTGGAAAGTTAGATAAGGTGATTGTCATTCTTATCATATGCTTACTATAAGTTAGAAGTTGGATTTGTGCTTGGATCATATTTTATCATAGGTTAAGTATATTTTCTATTCAAATCATCTTTTCTACTTTTAAACATGTTAGTTTATCAATGATCAACGCATGAATGTGTGTAGTGGATGCAGAACTATCTATAGATACAGGGAAAGGATCCATTTCATCACTGTCATCATACTTGGTCTTCATCCTTCTTCTCTCCAACCTTCAATTCTACCACCAAAACCTTGTTTTGTGAAACCACCTTCACCACCACCGTAAGCAGCCCTCCAAGTGAAAAACAAGCCTTCCAAGGGTCTTAAGATTTGCTGCTGATGTTGGTAACCTCCCCCTCACCTATTTCCACCTTATCCCACCTTTCCACACCTTCCTTACACCCTTTTGATCCTTAGATAGCTCTCGACCTATTTCCTGTAGAAATTCAAGACTTCCTGTAGCAATTACATGCATCCTGTAGCTACTTCTTGTAGTATCGTTGCAGGTCACCTTTTTCACTTTAGTTTTGCTCTTTTTTTCCTGTTGAACCTAGAATAGGATGCATTTGACCCCCAACTCTAAATTCATGGTTAGAATATACCCTTAGGCCACTCCAAAGCTCCTCTCTTCATTGTTGCAAAAACAAAGTAGGCATTAGTGTTTTATTTCATTTCAGAATTAGCTTGAATAGGACAATAGTTTACGTGCAAGTACAAGTTCAATGAAGGAGTAGATATAAGTTGTTTTATGCTTTGATGAAGTGTGTGATGATAGAATAGTTTATTTACTGTAAATGAATAGATAGCTAGATGAATGGTTGTCATAGCTTAGTTTCCTTTTTCTGCAATTAGATTAACTGGTTATGCTTTGCTTTCACTGTCAATTGTAAGTAGAAGTTTGATAGACACTCTCTTTGTCTTAAATTAGAAGCAATTATATGCATTACATTAGCTAGTTTCACTTTAATCAAGTAGGGGGAATGGCCTAGAAGTACTACTAACCAAAAGACCTAGTTGAGGGTGGCATGAGTAGAATCCATCTGTTGTGCATATAGCATTTCCACCTCTAATTTTGTACGAACCCTGGGTTGATAAAGTAAATATGATTAGCCCTTGGGATTTGCAACAATATTGGTGCAGTACCAGGGCTCATGAATTTTTTGCGTTTTTTTTGGGAGGTGTCTAAGTAGGTGTCTTCTAAAGAGGCTGCCTACTTGGCACAGAGAGAAAAGAGACACGCTTCAGGTTCATCCAAAGGAAGAGAAGGCAGAAGACGAAGAAGACACTTCAGAGAAAAGGGGGGAAGACAATCTAAATCTCAGCAGCAAACAAATCAAGACAGAGGTAAAACTGATGACAAAGACAAAGGTAAACCAGTTGAATCAGCTCATTCTGTTCTAGCACATTGTAACAATGGAGTAACTGAAAACCTCTTTGATGTTTCATTTACTTCATGGAGAGATGATTGGTTGCTAGATTCAAGAGCAACATGTCACATGACGTTTAGAAAAGATTTTTTTGAAGAATTCACTGACAAAGTTGATGGAGCAGTATATTTCGCAGATAAATCCAAACTCAAGCCATCCGGGCTTGGCATTCGACAAGGCGCACAGTCAACCTGCAGTCATATCCCCATGAGGTTCTATGCACCCAGGAGATGAAGAAGCCCAATACTGGGTAGAATGCGGCAACCAAGGACACTCAGTTCACTTGTTTGATGGCAAGTGAGAGGTCAGAAAAGCATCAAATCACTCACTTGTCATGGAGGGAATAGAAGAAGGGAGACTCTTGAAGCTGAAAGGTTCATCTGCTCATGCTCAAAACTTTGCATTCAATTCACATCATGATGAAGGTACATTTCCATCAAGTCTTTTATGGCATGCTAGATTTGGACACTTAAATTATGACAGCCTTCGTTTGTTGAAGAAAAATGGTGTTGATGGGCTGCCTACAATTCCTAGAAAACCTAAGGAATGTGATGCTTGTATTCTAGGAAAGCATAGCAAACAACCATTTCATGATTCACACTCCAGAGCACATAGAAAACTTGAACTTGTTCATTCAGATTTATGTGGCCCTATGCCTATTGCTTCTACAAATGGAAACAAATACATGATGACATTTATTGATGACTACACCAGGATGTGTTGGATTTACTTACTGAAGAATAAGTCTGATGCTTTTCAAACTTTCAAGAATTTTCATGTATGGATTGAAAATGATGCACAAACACATATTGGCTCTCTACGTATTGATAATGGAAAAGAATACACTTCAAACGAATTTGAAAATTATCTTCGTCAACATGGAATAAAACATCAAACAACTGTGCCATATAATCCACAACAGAACAGTGTAGTTGAAAGAATGAACAGAACTATTTTAAATATGGTCCGCTCCATGTTATTTTTCAAGAATGTAAAATTGATGTTTTGGGCTGATGCAGTTCTATGTGCTGTTTACATAAAGAATAGGTGTCCTTCAAGTTTAATTAGAAACAAAACTCCTTTTGAAATGTGGCATGGCCACATTCCTTCGGTAAAGCATTTCAGGGTCTTTGGGTCCACCTGTTATGCCTTGATACCCAAGGGTCAAAGGAACAAACTTGGTGCTAGAAGCAGAAAATGTATCTTTTTGGGGTACTCCAATACCTCCAAAGGATATCGTCTCTATGATGAAGCAAATAAGAAGTTTGTGATAGCAAGAGATGTCATATTTCTTGAATCTTCCAAGAGTGACAAGGTTGTTGAGCGGCAACTTGATCGCCTGGATAGATTCACACATGCAAAGTCTTTCCAAGAATTTGATAATGTGATTCCACACCTTGAAGGGGGAATTCCGATATTGAATCAAACTGTGGAATCATATCCTGAAGCACTCTCTCCCCCACATGAAGAAACAACCACGGATGACACATTGGATGATGTGATCGACAGAATTGGGAGATTGAATCTTGAATCAATCCCAACTCAGTCAAGTGACCAGCCGGGGCCATCTCAGAAAGGTCCTCCCAAATGGCTGACAAAGATACTGGAGGATGTTCATCCTGATGAGGTTGGAAAAACAAGAACAAGAAGTTCCACTCAAGAAATCGAAGGTGATGTGAATGAGGTACGGTTATTTTGTTGTTACAACGAAAAGCTACATCACATGACATTTTAGCATTTTGTATGAGCTCATTATTACTCATACTTCCTCCTCCCTATGCCTATTGCTTCTACAAATGGAAACAAATACATGATGACATTTATTGATGACTACACTAGAATGTGTTGGATTTACTTACTGAAGAATAAGTCTGATGCTTTTCAAACTTTCAAGAATTTTCATGCATGGATTGAAAATGATGCACAAACACATATTGGCTCTCTACGTACTGATAATGGAAAAGAATACACTTCAAACGAATTTGAAAATTATCTTCATAAACATGGAATCAAACATCAAACAACTGTGCCATATAATCCCCAACAGAACGGTGTAGCTGAAAGAATGAACAGAACTATCTTAAATATGGTTCGCTCCATGTTATTTTCAAGAATGTGAAATTGATGTTTTGGGCTGATGCAGTTCTATGTGCTGTTTACATAAAGAATAGGTGTCCTTCAAGTTCAATTAGAAACAAAACTCCTTTTGAAATGTGGCATGGCCACATTCCTTGGGTAAAGCATTTCAGGGTCTTTGGGTCCACCTGTTATGCCTTGATACCCAAGGGTCAAAGGAACAAACTTGGTGCTAGAAGCAGAAAATGTATCTTCTTGGGGTACTCCAATACCTCCAAAGGATATCATCTCTATGATGAAACAAATAAGAAGTTTGTGATAGCAAGAGATGTCATATTTCTTGAATCTTCCAAGAGTGACAAGGTTGTTGAGCGGCAACTTGATCGCTTGGAAAGATTCACACATGCAAAGTCCTTCCAAGAATTTGATAATGTGATTCCACATCTTGAAGGGGGGATTCTGATATTGAATCAAACTGTGGAATCATGTCCTGAAGCACTTTCTCCCCCACATGAAGAAACAACCACGGATGACACATTGGATGATGTGATTGACAGAATTGGGAGATTGAATCTTGAATCAATCCCAACTTAGTCAAATGACCAGCCTGGGCCATCTCAGAAAGGTCCTCCCAAATGGCTGACAAAGACACTGGAGAATGTTCATCCCGATGAGGTTAGAAAAATAGGAACAAGAAGTTCCACTCAACAAATCGAAGGTGATGTAGATAATTCTGATTCTCCTATTGATATGGATATTGCTTATAACTTTGAATTGAGTTTGTCTACAGATCATGAACCAACTTCCTTCAAAGAAGTCGCTTCTCATGATGAATGGAAAGAAGCGATGCAGAAGGAGCATGATGCCTTGATAAAGAATGCCACTTGGAAGCTGGTTGATACGCCTTTGGGAACAAAACCAATTGGCTGTAAGTAGGTCTACAAGAACAAGTACAAAGCAAACGGCTCACTTGACAAGCACAAGGCCAGGCTTGTGGCAAAAGGTTTTGCACGAAAAGAAGGAGTCGATTATGAAGAAACTTTTGCTCCCACAGGAAAATGGACCACCATCCGGACTCTCTTTGCCTTAGCAGCTCAGAATGGATGGAAAGTCCATCAGATGGATGTAAAAACAGCCTTCTTGAAAGGAGATCTAAAGGAGAAATTTTATATGTCCTAGCCAGAAGGATTTGTGGTAAAGGGTCAAGAACACAAAGTTTGCAAGCTTATAAAATCCTTGTATGGCCTCAAGCAAGCACCACGAGCCTGGTATGAGAAATTAACCGAGCATCTTCTGAAACTTGACTTCAAACATTTTAATCTTGATGATGCAACTTTGTTTGTTAAGAAAGTTGGAAAAACAGTTGTATATCTTGTGGTATATGTAGATGATCTTTTGATAACAGGAAACAATGAGAGCTATATTACATCCATGAAGAAAGAGTTGAAGAAAGGTTTTGAAATGATTGATTTGGGTCATGTTCATTACTATTTGGGTATTGAAGTAATTCAACATCCTAAATTCATATTTCTTTCTCAAAAGAAGTACATTGGAGATCTCTTGAACAAGTTTGGAATGGATGAATGTAATCCCTTAACCACTCCAATGGAACAAAACTTGAAGCTCACATCTATTGAAAGGAAGGAATTTGAGGATGCAACTAAGTATAGACAGCTTGTAGGAAGTCTTATCTACCTGACCACCACCAGACCTGACATTTCATTTGCTGTTGGAATCCTCTCAAGGTTCATGCAAAAACCTTGTGAAGGGCATTGGTCTGCTGCAAAAAGAGTGCTAAGGTACTTGAAGGGGACTCAAGACTTTGGACTCAAATATACACAGGTAGGCGACTTCAGCTTGATCGGATACTCTGATTCAGACTTTGATGGTGACAAAGAAACAGGGGTGTCTACTATAGGTTACACCATGAGTCTTGGATCAGGAGCTGTCTCATGGAGATCACGCAAACAGTCAGTTCCAGCAGATTCCACGACCGAGGCAGAATATGTGGCAGCAGCTGAAGAAACAAAGGAAATTGTGTGGCTCTGGAAAATCTTGGAAGATTTGCAGATGAAAAAAATGTACTCCACACCACTCATGATCGACAACACTTCTGCAATAAAGTTGGCCAAGAACCCAAAGTTCCATGATCGAACAAAGCACATCAATACAAAGTACCATCTAATTCGACATCATGTTCAAGCCAAAACCATCCATCTACATCATTGTTCCACAAATGAGCAAACTGTTGATATCTTCACCAAAGCACTTGGAAGAGAAAAGTTTGAAAAGTTCAGATCAATGCTTGGACTCACCAACATCCCTTCAGATTAAAGGGGGGAATGTTGACACCTAATCCTATGGGATGGGGGTGGATATTTAATTTTGTATAATAAATAATAGTAGGAAATAAGGAAGGCCAAGAGTCATTGGGAGATGAATCCCAATAGCCTCACCTCCATGTATAAATACATATGCATTCTTCAGCTAATACACATTCTGATTTGAGGAGTTACCTCTTGGTTTGACAGAACTAAAGCGTGATGCTTGCTTGAAATGCCCACCGGAACTATCAGTCGAACCATAGAAATGGACAACAAGATTTCAATAATTAGCGTATATAAATTATGTGCTCCTTACCTCCACTGGTTGAATTGTATAGAAGAGGCGCTTTCCAGCCACATAAATTATTTTTCATAAGTTCATGGGAGCATTTTCATTAATAAGAGCAGACTCCAAGCCATTGTTTAATACGATTCCACATCCATTATGACAATGTCCGACCTTAGAAATGATGACACTGTAAATACGATGCCGACAGTGGTGGGGAGATGAAGCGGTGGAGTGCCGACAGTTGCAACACCACCGTGTAGGAGTGCAGAGGGAGCGGCAGCAGTGAGGGAGATGAAGCGGTGTTGAGTGAAGGGAAGTCTAACTATTAGCAGAGGCCTGAGAGCGCAATGCCAATTGTTAGCATATACATGGCATGGTGAACAGGATCAAGCCTATACTATCCAAGCCGCATCCAGAGTTGCACACGGTTCCGGATGGATCAGTGCTCATGCTACGTTCTATAGTGGCAGTGACGCTACTGACACAATGGATGGTGCTTGTGGTTATGTCAATATTTATAGCCAGGGTTATAGTGCCAACACCGTGGCTCTGAGCACGATCGACAACATCACAAGATTTCACCAAGACTGTACCATAATTGTTCTTCATTCCTACGTGGAGGCACCCTCTCTGCCGAAGCACTTGGAAAATACCACAATTGACTTTTCAGATGTTTCAGAATTGACGTGTGTGAGCTAACATGAACCAATGCTCACAAAATTTTCGATTCATAGAGAAAATTCAACTCACAACTCAAGCAGACGTTGGAAAAATTATTGAAAATGTTGCATATAAATTCAGAATGTACGCCACACGTAAAATACTATTCAAATTTAACTCAATGCAATATATCCATACCACTCATGACGGTCACTAGACTTCTGGAAGACATCACTACAAAACTCCAAAGCATTCCCAATTTCAATACCAATCTCACCCTTATGGTTTCTTTGAACAACATTGAGAAATTTTATGCCAGTATCGACTTCCCCATCAAGGTCGATTTATGCTTCACCAAGGCTCTGCTCATTAAACATAGAGCCCAACAACAACAACCCAGCTCTTCTGGCCTCGCCTACAGGTCACGAAGGCCCTGTTTGGTAGGTTTCTTGGGCTAACCCAAAGTTCAGGTCCACGCTCACCATGCTTCCACTTCTGCTGCATTACAATACCTTTCAAGTGGATTTAATAGACTTTATTGCAAATAATGGGGTTGTGCTAAAACTTTCCACCTACATTTTCATCCCCGGGCCTTGCAAGAACACTATATATGTTCACATACTTCCAAATTTGTATTCACTGAGAAACCGAGCAGGACTGATAGCAACATCTTTGACGAGCAACGTTTTTTTTATATACTATAAGATACACTGCAAAAATTCTGACATGGGGACAACGGATGTTGTAGAGAAAGAGTGTTGAGAGTTGAAGAGCACCTAGAAATGAGAAAATGAATTTCTAACAGAGACCAAATTAGTGGAGCATTACGTCAGGCATATAGCCAAGAATCCAGGGCAGTGAAGATGGAGCTGCCAGCGTGACAGAGGGAGGTGAGTTCGCTGGAAGGTAGGAAAATTAATTGGAGTTGCAGCAACGCATGGTACTGTCAGAGACCAGCACGTTATGACAGAGTGGAGCGTTAGAATTCGAGCTAGGTAACCAGATTCCAGACTTGCTCGAGTAACGCACAATGTGGACTGTGCAATGGGTAGAGGTCCACATTCTTTGCCAGAATTTTATGCTAACACCAGCGCTGTCAATGGAACACATAAATGCACAGAGGAAGGCCACTTATCATGGCTCTGATACCATGTTAAACACACGCATGGTAAACAAGAAAGTAAACACACAAGGAAAGATAGGCGTGAGTTGTTTTACTATTAACCATAGATGTGCTTTTATAGTACATTAGGTGACCCTTGGATTCATCTTCCAAGTGGTCTCTTGGTCTCCTTTTGTCCATTCACCTTCCACACCTACCCGTTGAGGATTAGGTGTCCAACAAAGAAAATTTAAAAAGGGTCCCCATATATGTAGTGTATTAGAGGTTTCCCCCTTGAAGTGGCTTATTTCTAAGGCATTGATCTGTCTTTTCTTCTATTTTGGAGCTGGTTTCATAATATTTGGTATCAAAGCTTTGGATTCTAGGGTTTCGCTGCTCCAAACAGGTCATCGTAGAATTTTCTCTATAATTTTTTTCTACGAAGGTTTAGATGTTGAAATTTTTACAGAGAAAATCCAAAATCCCGAGGAATGTCATGTAAAAATTTCAGATCTTGGTTCGTAGTATTTTTAGAGATATGATTTGTGGAAGTTAGGCTTGGTTTAGGCTCCCGAATTTCACCTAAAACAGGTCATCATAAAATTTGTGCTATAACTTTGTTTCTATGAAGGCTCAGAACCTGAAATTTTTACAAATGAAGCCGAAATCCTATGGAACCTCTTTTACAAATTTCAGATCTTGCTTCACAAAAGTTTCAGAGATATAATCTGTGGAAATTAAGGATTTTTCAGGCTCTCGAATTTCATCTCAAAGAGGTGACCGTGGGAAAATCGTCATAACTCTCTCTCTGAGTGTAGGATTGGAATTCTGTAAAATGCGACTGCAAGTAAACGGAATGTAGTTTCCTTTGTATCAATTTCAAAGTTCAAGGAGGAAACAATGACACATGGCACTTCATACAACTTCACTCTACTGAACCAGTCCATAATTAGGTCATTGTGGGAGATTGGGCATAACATTTCCTTGAAGAATCCAAATTAGATCAAACATGTGGCATTCAAAATAAGATTCAGAGTTCTACTACAGGGCCGAATTTTAGATATTGAAGATCCTAAATCACAGAGATAATTCAATTTCAATATCGAGCTCCTCAAAAGCAAGAAAAAGTTGTGTATTTTTTTTCCGAATTGCATAATTCTTGTTTGAAGAATCAATTTGAATTGATTCCAAGGGCATATTGTAGAATAGATATCATTATTGGGTTCTAAAATGCCTCCTAAAGAGAATTCAACACTCGTCAAGCCTTCAGAAGGCTCTACGCTCATGAAGATGAAGAAATGCAACATAACATATCAAAATTACAAGAGCAAGTGAACCAAATTTCGCTCTCGCAAAGAGCAACAAAAAATGAATGGATGTTTTGAAGAAAAGCGTGGAAGCTATGATGGATGGTTTTAAGAATGGTATGGAAGAAAAAAAGATATATCAATAATAAAAAGGTAATAGTGTTGATTGATTCGGGTAGTACCCATAATTTTATTCATTGTAAGGTAGCCAAGGAATTGAATTGTTTCCTATACCCAGCACCAGAAGGTCAAGTGATGGTTGCAAATGGAGGAGCTATAAATTTCTCTGGAAAATTCCATAATATCAAGCTAGCCATGGGGGAATATGTATTGAACAGTCCAATGCTTTCCATCCCAATGGGAGGTGCTGAAGTTGTACTAGGAGTACAATGGTTACAATCTTTGGGGACGGTAGCTTTTAATTTTCAAGAAGTTTTCTTGAATTGTTTTTCAGAAAGAAAGGAAATTGAATTATGGGGTATCGCAGGGAAGCCAGGAAAGATAATAAGCTCTAATGTTATGACAAAGCTTCTGAAGAAAGAACATCGAGGCATAATTTCACAATTATACTCACTAGAAGTTCCAAAATCAAAATTATCTATTTCTCCATATCTCCAAAAAGTCTTAGATAGTCATTCCAAGGTGTTTGATACTCCCAAAGGACTCCCACCTATTCGTGAACACGATCATGCCATTCATTTGATTCCAAGAAGTGTTCCTCCAAAAATCAAGCCTTATAGATATCCTTATGTCCAAAAGAGTGAAATTGAACATATGATTGCAGAAATGTTAGAGGCTGGTATAATTCAAGCTAGTCAAAGTTACTTCTCTGGTCCAGTAGTATTGGTTCACAAGAAGGATGGGTCAAGGCGCATGTGTCTGGATTATAGGGAGCT
>CM076582.1:836288356-836441529 GCA_034641835.2 Pinus albicaulis | reverse complement strand
TGAAGAAAGATCAATCACACATAACAAACACTGTTACCGATGAAATAGGTAACCTGACCTCAAAACGAGAACTCTAGCCCAAAAAGACTCAAAAAACATGAAAAAACACCCAAAAAAAAAAAGTGTATTCCAGAACGCACTTGGTTTTTTTTGAAGGTCAAATTTCAACATTTTATAAAATTATGCTAAAAACAAAATTGTTTCTTGAAAAAAGGATTGAAAAAACACCCTCAAAACAAAACCAGTTGACGCTGGAATAACCAACAAAAAAAAAATTGTCATATTTTTGACATTTTTAAAAATAGAAATAACATTTTTTAATTTTTAAAATTCAAACATTAAAAAAAACCTAAAATTTAAGAAAAAAATAAATTTAAAAAATAAAAACATTTTAAAACTTAAAATTTAAAAATATATAGGAATAAAAAAATAAAAATAAAAACAAAATAAAAATTTTAATTCAAACATTAAAAAAACCTAAATTAAAAATTAAAAATTAAAGATTAAAATTTCAAAATATATAGAAATAAAAAAATAAAAATAAAAACAAAATAAAAATATTAAATTAAAAAGAAAAACAAGTTAAAAAAAGAAAGAGATTATAAAAAATAAAATATATATATATATATATATATATATATATATATATATATATATATATATATATATATATATATATATATATATATATATATATATATATAAACTTAAATTAAAAATATATATACTAAGTTGAACCACACTGGTTGGTTCGAAATGCGTCGACCAAATCTATTCTGATGTGATTTTCACCGAAAAATTTTATTCACATTTAAAAAATGTTAATATTAAAATAACAAATTAAATTAAAAAAAAAGTATTAAATTTTAATAAATAAATGAATAAACAAATAAATTTTGAAATAAAAATTAAATTTTAAATATAAAGAGAAAAAAAAAAAACATTGTTAAAATAAAAAGTTAAAAAACTTTAAAAATCAATTAAAGTTGAAAAATTGAAAAAAATAAATTAAATAAATATATTAAATAAAAATAAAAATAAAAAACAAATTAATTTGAAAATATTAAGTTTAACTTAAAAAAATATTAATTTTAAATACACAGTTTTAATTGAAATAAAAAAATATATAAAAATTTTATGTAATTAAAAAAATAATAATAATAAAAAATTTTTTAAAAAAATATTAAAGTCAACTAAATAAATAAATAAAAATACAAAATTTACTAAATTTTAAAAAATTAAATGAAAAAACTAAACATAAAATTTAATAATTAAAAAAAAAAATTAATAAAAAAAATACAAAATTTAATAAAAATTATTAACAAAATTTAGAAAAAAAAAATTAAAAACAAAAATAATGAATAAAATTAAAAAAAAAAAAAAAAAATTTCAAATATAAAAATTAAATTTAAAAAAAAAAATTAAATTTTTTGAATTAAAAAAAAAAAAATTTAAAAATCAAATTAAAAAAAAAATATATTAAAAAATAAAAAGGAATTTTTGATTCTGGTGGCGCTGCCAATCAGCCTCCCGCCCAGGTGACGGCGGAGGCCGGCCGCTAGGCGGAAGGCCGATTCTGAGAATCGCCCTCCCACGGCAGGAGGCCGATTCCGGGAATCACCCTCCTGCGGCTGGAGGCCAATTTCGGGAATCGGCCTCACGCGGTGGGAGGGTGATTCTCGAAATCGGCCTCAAGGTGATTCCCAGAATCGGCCTTCCACGGCAGGAGGGCGATTCCCGGAATCAGCCTCAGGGCGATTCCCGAAATCGACCTCCCACCGCGAGAGGGCAATTCCCGGAATCGGCCTCCCGCCGCGGGAGGGCGATTCCCGGAATCGTCCTCCCGCCCAGGTGGTGGCGGAGGCCAACTGGCGGCGCCACCACGATCAAAAAATTCTTTTATTTTTTAATTTTTTTTAATTTTTAATATATATTTTTTTTAATTTGATTTTTTTTTTAAAATTCAAAAAATTTAAAATTATTTTTTTTTTAATTCAAATTTTTTTTTAATTTAATATTTTAGATTAATTATTTTTTAAAATTTAAAATTTAGTCATTAAAGTTATTAAATTTTAATTTAATTTAATTCTTTTTTTTTTAATCTTTTAGTTTATTTGGTTTTTCATTTTTAAAATTTGTAAATTGTTTCATTTAAAAAAAAACAACGAATTTATGGATATTTGTTTTTTAATTATTTGCATGTGGTTTTTTTCATTTTTTTTGTTTTTTAATGATATTTTTTTTTAATATAATTCTTTTATTTTAATTTTCTTTTTCAATTTTAAATTTTGTTTTTTTTGTTAATTTTAAAATTTGTATTTTTGTTTTTTTTTATTATTATTATTTTAATTTTTATTTTTAAATTTAATTTTTTATTTTTTTTATTTTTTTTTATCTAAATTTTAATTTTGTAATTTAAATTATTTTTAAATTTTCTATTTTAATTTTTTTTTAATTATATCGATATTTTTAATAACTTAGAAAAAAATGTTTTTGATGTTTTTTTTTTTTTTTTTAATTTTGTTAAATTTTTTTTTTTCTTTAAATTATGTGTTTTTTTTCAAATTTTGTCATTTCTTTTGATACAATTTTCGAATATTTTTGTTTTTTTTTATTTTATTTATTTATTTTTGTTTAAATTTTTTATTTTTACTAGTTAATTTTGTTTTTTTTATATTTTATTTGTTTTTTATATTGTTTTTATATATATATTTTTTATCTAAGTTTTGTGTTTTATTACCAACATGAAAATCACCACTCTAAAAAAAAAAGGTTGATGCTGCATCAATACGTTTCAAAATTAGCATGAAAATCACCGCTCTAAAAAAAAAGTTGATGTTGCATCAATACGTTTCAAAATTAGCATGAAAATCACTAACATTTTAAAACAAATATTCATACTTCATAAATAAAAATATTAGAGTGTCAAAAATGTGCTAAAAAAAAAGAGAGGTGATTTTGCATCACCACTTTTCAAAATCGGGTGCTTTTTATGCTACCAAAAAAAAGTAGGTAACAAAGTGCGTGTTACTTATTTCATCTGGGTAACATCTAAGACTTCCCTCCAAAACAACCATAAACGAGCCAAAACTTTGTGTGTGGGTCCCTTTGCAGTACTCTTGACGCCGACTCAGCCCGGGGCCTCCGTCCTTAACCATTCGGTCAACACTAGTTTGACTCGGGAAATTGTGCGAAGGAGGGGTTCAAACCGAGTTTTTTGACCCGCTAGTCCCCCCCGACTAATCGGTTTGACCCGATCGATTTTTAATACTATGGTTGTGAGTAATTAATGGTAGTGAATTTAATTGAAGACTACGATAATACCAATGTTGAATGACTTGAAGAGTTGACTTCCATATGTGTTAGTGGGTTTTGGTTGTATTGAAATATGTGAATAGTACAAATTATGTGTTGGTGAATTAGTATATGTGATGCGTGAATTAGTATAAAATTCATGATGGTATGAACTCATATATATGCCTATATTATTTAAACTCATATATGTGTATATGATTTAAGTGAGTTAAGTGGCATATATTATAAAAGGGCATGATATGAACTCATTATTAAAAAAAAACAAAAAGGAACATATATATTGTATGAAGTATATGTGTGTATGTGTGTGTGTGATATATTATATAGAGGTATGATTATTTATGTGCACAAGCATAGTGAAGTTTAGAGAAAGGTTTTTAAATCAATTTTGTAAGAAGGAAAAAGTACAATTGCAATTATTTTGGAAATCAAAAGCATATAGTATTTTTTTTTGATGAATTCACTAATTTCCATTATGGGAGTAGTTATGTCTAGAAAAAGAGAAATATCATGAGTGGTCCCTGGTAGATAAAACACACTCTCATTTTCAATGAGCTTTGGAAAGGAATTTTTGAAGGAGAAGGAGACAATGCACTCGAAAATCCTCCTTCATATCGGAGCTTTCCATTTGGGAAAACAAGAACAAAGCAAGGCCTATGTCTTGATTGCAGCGTCAAGTAAATGAGAAGATGAGTTGTCATATTTCTCGATTTTCAAATTCCTTTCAAGCCTTAAATAAGTTGAAGGAATTGTTTGAATCACACTTTTAACTTGAAGTAGTTCAATTGATGATAAATTTATTCAATCTTAAGTTGCAAAATGATGACCCTCTTGCCTTAGCATCATCAAGTAAGATTGATTATGCATGGCATAAAATCTATTTGTATTGAAATAGATATTTCCTAGATATCTTATGTCAAGGAACTATATACCACCTATTCACATTATGTTGAGTTACAAGCAAGTGCCAATCGAAGGAGATTACCTTTGACTCCCTTGGGAAAAAAAATTGTTGAAAGAGAGAAGGATTTTGGGAAGAAGAAAACTCCTCGCCTTATGAAGAAGTTTTGTTACTTGCACAAAAGGAGAAGAATCATGAAAAATATTCTTCTACAGGAAGAGGCACTCGAAGAGGAAGAGGAAGGAGGAATTCTAGAGGTAGGGGGTAGATAGTTCCAAGGATAAAAGTATGATCTTCATTGCATATGATGCAATAGAGATGGACATGATTCTTCCACTTCTAATTTTCATTGGGACCGAATTGAGAAGTAAATAAATGAAGGAAAATGTAAAACCCCCCGACAAAGGGAAAGTTAAAGCACCCTGAACTGTTCATTATGTTGTGGCACATTGCAACATTCAAGTATCTAAATAATTATTCATTGCTTCACTTTCTTCATGGAAATATGCTTGGTTTCTTGATTCAGGAGCAACTTGCCACATGAATTTCAAAAGAGATTTATTTGAAGAATTCACTGATAATGTTGATGGAAAGTATACTTTGTAGATAAGTCCAAAAATCAAGCCATAAGGGCTTGGCACCTGTTGTAGCCAAAGAACAACTCCCCTTTTTATTTAATATTAGTAATAATACTAAATTAGTAGGGACCCTTAGTTTAAAAAATCCAAAAAATTAAATTAGTGCCTGTTTTCTTTTTGAAATAAAAGTTACTATCATTAACTTAAGAAAATTCCTTAGAAAATCTTTAGATAAACTTAAGTTTATGATAGATTAGAATAAAACCTTTCTTTGAAGAAAATATCTCATCCATCGCAACAAAAAGTACAAGATATCTTTTGCAAAGCAAAATCTTCTAAATTGCGATAAGCGCGATCCAATAACTATGCATTAAAATATTTGTCCCAAATCGCATATCACAGAAAATATATTAACGGATATTTTTCATATGTTATATTTTGCGATATTGCGATCCCACGATGTTACTAATTGTGATTTGCGTAAATTACGATTTGTGAAAGTTTCTATGATTTCGATTTGTGAAAGTTGCGATTTGCGATATTGCGATTTTGTGATATTGCAAAGAAAATCGCAGATTCTTGAAAGCTCATTATACGAAGAAAATCTTTCCGTAAATCGAGACCCGTTATGCGCCTTAATGTCCAGTTAATGAATGGATTGTCAATTATTAATGAAAAAAGATTATGTTTTGATCGAAGGGTTATTTCACGATTAAATAATATATTTCATATGCCTTCAGCATTTAAAACTATCCCGTCACCTTTCTCGTATCATTATTCTCACTTAATTCGTAAAACTGCAGGCGCGGAGAATAGGAGACTATACAAAGCAATTTTCAGAGCATTATGGGAAAGAAAGAGAAAGCTCCGAGTTCTGAAAATAAAGAGATGGCATCCTTGTACGCAGACACTACTTGTAACAAAGACGCTGGCATCACCACTTGGGAGGGTATGTTTAATTTACTTGAAGAAGAAAACCCAAGAGTAATGGATGTTGCGGCTACTGCAGGCTCAAGTAATTCCTCTAAAGCATCTCTTATAGAGCTGGCTTGTTCATTTTTACACCGGATAGTAGCAAGACCTAGAATTCTTCCGTATACAGACATGGTAAAATGGGTGCTGGATAGCACTGATATTACGGACGGACAGTTCAAAACTCAAGGTCAAGAGCTCATCGGGTCATTCACTCCAGAAGATTTGAGGCTTATGTATCATTTGCCGGAGCCTCAGGCAACTTACAACAAACAATTTATGGAGAAATTTGCCAAGGAGAATGCAAACTTAGCGGAATGCAATAAAGAATGGTCCAGAAGAGATGAACCACTGAAGAAAGATAAACACGGTATGTACAGTACCAGTTCACTCACTTCTCCATATTGTTTTGCTGCTACTATGTTATGTAGGCTTTTTGGAAAGCCTGACATTAATAAATTTTTGCCTGAATGGCTTCCCTTATTGAATGTTGTTGTTAACGCTACCATTGTGGACTGGGCTAAAATATTGTCTGATAACTTAGCCATGGCTATTTTCAATTACCGGTCTAAACGAACTGTCTCTCAGAGGATTTATCCTCCTTTTTATCTATCTGTCTATGTTATGGATTCAATCTGCTTTGTTTCTAAGTTCCCTTTAATGGGTTGGCAATGTACAATTCATGATCCCTTGCCCATTCATGTCTATCACAAAGAGTTGTGGGAATCAAAATTTATTCATCATTTTTATAAAATTTGCCATTGCATAATGTTGCCTCTGTACAGAGTGTTGTATAATAAGGATTCTCCAAGGTTCTCCCCTGAAGCAGAAGTAGACATTCTCCCTGTCCCAAGATGGTTTGGAGAAGAATTTTTTACTTATGTGAGGGTTTTTGGAAGCTTTTCTTCTCCTCATGTTCTACCCTTGTATGTTCCGGATAAAATTATAGCTCGGGAAATTGCATACCAAACCTGTGGAGAGGGAGGTTTGACAAAAGAATTAAAGGATAAAAATAAGGCCATCTGGCCACAATCCCCTATTTCCTACAGAGCATTTTCATTATTTGATGTTGGTCATGCGTTTAAGGAAGTAAACAATATTACATGTTTACAATTGTTTAAGTTTCCGAAAAGGTTATTTGACCTCTATGATGTTGTCAAGGATTTCACCACTGCAGTCAAAGTAAGAGTATTTTTTGGAGAAGAAGATCTTTTTGATGATATGTCTCAAGAAAAATGTTTATTTAAATAAATGTTGCATTTAGCTCAAACACAGTTCTCCCCAGAAGAATTTCAAGAGTTTAAAGTATATAGAGAAAGAAGATTGACCACTATTCCTGTGGATAATTTGTGTTTGGAACCCGCAAGGGAACTAACTCCTAGTGTCAGTCTCAGTGGCAACTCAGATTCAGAAAGGTCTAAGTCAAAGTCTGACAAAGAAATTTCTGAACATTCTAAGAAATCTGATCAGGATAAAAGTGAAGGCTCAGTGAAGGATACAGCTCAATCAAAAGAGCTCTCACAACAACTGAATTCAACTTCTCCACAGTTGAATCTTCCACCTCTTAATGTACAGCAACCATCCATCAGCACTCGGTTAGATAAAGAATGGGAAAAATTTAATGATTTGATTAATGTTGAAGGACAAAATATTCAAACTCCTGTACACACATCAAAAGGTTTGGTTACATAAATAAGTGGCAATGTCACAGAAACAGAACATATACCCATTACTCCCTCTGCTGAGCTTGTACTTAAAATAGGGGAAATTCCTCCTCTGGATATATTTTATAGCCCTCAACATAAATCAGTAGTAAGGAAGCAAAGAAAGAAGAGAAAATTAGAAAGTGCGCTGTCTACTGATGCAAAACAATTGGATGTTTTATGGAAAGATCCTACTACAGATCCCACTGAAAATCTTACTAAATTATCTCAAATTACAGGAGCTTATACCTCCGCAACTATTGATAAAGCATCTGAGGTACGACTGTTATTAAATGAAAAAGAGAATCAAATACAAGTTCTGCGACAACAATTGCAACAAGCAAATGCCAACAATGAAGCACAGATACGATTTGAAAAGTTACAACAAGAGCTTCAACAAATGCAGATCGGATATCAGAAAATCTTGGCCGAAAAAGAAAAACAAATATAGATTATGCAAGAGATGCATAAAGGCGACCCCAAGCTTAAAGAGTACATCTCAGAATCTATTTCTTTAAATAATCAACTACTGCAACAACAAGATATATTATGCCAGAAAATCTCGCAATGGAACTCTTTTTGTCAAGAAAGTGATAAAATCACTAATCATGTCGTAGAATTATGACATGATTATGATTTAACTAATGAAAGAGTTACTAATTATTTGGCATGGAAAAAGACAGAGGAAGGAAAAAGAGTAAGAGCACCAATTATCCATGATGGTCATAAAGAAATACTCTTCAATAATTGGGATGCACAGATCATAGAGGCAGAAAAAGTAGCAGAGGAAGCAGCTACAGCAGCAAGTAACATGACTGATTGTGTAAATGGAAATTTTCACAAAGTTAATTTTATTTCTGAAACTATTCCAGGATACCTACCGCAAGCACAACAATTGCAAACAGAGTGGAAACAGAAAGCTGAAGAGAAGGAAAAATTAATTCAAGGATTGACAAGATTAAATTGGGATTCTTACTGGACGTGTCTGGTTAAACCACACAACGAATGCAACACTCTTAATTGCATCATTAATTCTGCTGAGAAGATCGCGACATCACTTTCTGATTCCGTCTTTTCGGGACAATTAAAATCTGAAGTCGGCCAGCCCCCTCTTCTCAAATCAATGTTGGATGCTTGCAAATTCAAAGACCAGATTCATAAGTAGTTAGTTAATAGTTTTTAATTTTAGATTTAGTTTTAGTTTTACTTTATTTTTGCATAGAAAGAGGACGGTCATTTAAACCGAATCCTAAATTTTTGTAATAAACTATAATTAGATTTAGTTAGTAGTATTTAAATCCTTCTCATGCATTTAGAGAAGGGTCCAGAAATTTTTCAAAAACTTATCCTCAGAACATGCACTTCTGCACCCTCAAGGGAGGTTTTGATAAATGAATGGAACGATATTTATTGATATATGCATCTAATATCTACTACTGATGTTGCATTTTTGTACTCTTAGTAGATGTTGGATCAAGAAGAGATAAATCATTATTGTTTTTAACTCATGACTAGAACCAATTATAAATGGTACTTTTATCTCTTAACTATTTCTGCTTCTGTGTTAAAGTAATATTTATTTTTAGTTGTTTATATATTGATGCTTGAATGCTTAAGTTATTATTTGGCACTTCTGTACTCTGATAACTATTTATTTATGCTTAGTGTATGAATAGCTTATTATGCGATATGTTTTTCACAACTGTTTCATCTAAATTTTTATTTGAAGTGGTTTATCTTTATTGAATTCTTTTCTTATAACAGTTGAATAATATTTATTATCGATTGTTATTCGAAATTATTTTAGATCGCATAAACAAGATTTTATCTCGGCTTTAGTTTAGAATCAGATATTTCTGTTTAAATTAGAATATAATTTGCATATAATTAGATTAGAAATAGAATAAAAGCATTTCACTTAGGAACCCTTTTAGAGAGGAAATATCTATTTTCAACACACACACACACACATATTGGGAAACTGGTCCCATTATCCCCAGTCGGACCCACTACACCAAACGGAAAAGGAGCTGCTAACCAAGGTTCGGACCGGGTGGGTATCCCTCTTGTTGTAGACTCGATTTAGGGCTTCAACATATTTGGCGCTAGAAGGAGGGCCCACGAACTATGAATGGAAAATAAATCAAAATCTAAATACCATTATGAGAGTAAATCGCCCTCACCATCTCCCCCGACTTTTCCATCGCACTCAGAAATTTTAAACCTAGATCCAGAAGTCAAAAGAAGAACAGACACTGATACAAACCCTGACTTTTCAGAAGAATCTCCTATTGAACCTCCTGAAGTCGAATCTTTGATTCATAAACTTCAGCGATTTTCAATATCACCTCTGTTACACCATTTTTTGGTCATCTAACCTATTATCATTAGATGGACCCAAGTACACCATGTAAGACCAATTTTACCCTAAGTAAAATTGCTTTCACTATGTAAAATAACTTAATAAACCACATTTATTAGGTTGTTTGTGGTCTAAACAGGAAACCCCAAAAGGAAATATTAAACAAACCTATTTTGTTTGATTTTCCTCATGGAATAATTAATTAAACCATAATTTAATTATTATTCCTAGTCATATTTAACCCAAAACAAAGAAATTAATTAGATAAACCTTTATTTATCTTATTATTTTCTAGGAATAATTATTTAAATCTTATTTAGATAATATTCCTTGTTAAATATGACCAAATCACCCACAAATAATTAAATAAATCATTATTTATTTGATTATCCTTCAACCACTTTCTCAAAAATATAAACAAATCATTTATTTATTTATTATTGACAAATAAAGGGATTTGACCCAAGTCAAATACTTTTTCCCTCCAACAAATATAATAAAATATTCCATAAAAGGTGGATCTAGATTTGGTTAACATTATTTTCATCATGCACCAAGATCTAGAATGACCCAATATTTTGTTATAAATAGGAGGGTTTTTCCTACCATTCTTCACCTTTTGTTGCCTATTAGATCACTCTGGATCTATACACTTGGTCACATTTTTCTACATTATTTGCTGTGTGGGCTCCCTTTGAGTTCTATCTTTGTCTGGGTTTTCTACACCAACAAGAGAGAGAGATTCTAGATCTGAAGTGCTGAGGACTTCCAAGAACCCATCCCATTGAGGAGAATTGGATACGCCTTCTTGTTTTCCTCCCAAGTGCCCTTAATATAAAAATTCTTTCAAAAATTGTTCTTGTCTTGTCTATTGGATATATGGAGCAAACCCTTCTTTTTACTGTTTAATATCTTTCTATGCATCGATCTGGTTTTTTGCAGCTCTTGTCTCGATCAACTAACTGCAGATCTGAAGATATTGGCAGCCACTTTTGATGTTAGGGCTATTAGTTATGCGTAGCTAAAGTGGTATTTTTTCGTACACTTCGACAAAGGATTCATACTAACAAATGGCGACTCCACACGGGTTTTAAATTACGACCGCTGTCATTTTTCATATTCCTGCATATCCAGCTACTTCAGACCCTAGGGTTTCTTTTCAGCTTTTTTTTTCCTATTTTTATGTTTTTTTTCTCACATAAAACCCTAAAACATTAAAATTTCTAACTTCCGCGTGTTTCTGGCCCTATTGCGCAGGTGACCGACATCAGCGGCAACTGAGACGGAAAATTTTCTGAAAATCTGCCGCCGAGACACCCAGAGCTTCAGGTCACACTTTTCAGCCCATAACCTGTGACCTGGACCTCCAGGTCGCACTTTTCAGCCAATTTTCTGCGACCTGCACTGAAAACAGGTCAGAACCTGTGACCTGCTAATTTTTCAGCTGTTTTTCTGCAATTTTTCTAGGTTTTGCTGAAGCTTCTGTCAGGTTTTTCCAGCCTCTGCCTCCACCTGTTTAGACCTGTTTCTGATCTGTTTTGCTCATCTAAGTGGGAACCTAGCCCCCTAGGGCTTCAGTACCCTCCACTTTTTGTGAAAGAGTTTTTAGTTGTTTCAACCGTCTGTTTTTCAGAGTTTCAGCCTTCCCTTTTTCAGATCTGATACCTCCTCCTCAGATCCCTTTAAATCAGCTTTTCTTCCTTTTAAATCACCTCTTGTCGTTTTTTTTGGACCTCCCTTTAGGACCTCCTCCCTGTCCTTTCCGCTTTTTGCTGATTTCCTCCTTTTTTCCAGCCACCTTGCCTCTGCCTCTTGGCTGTGATCTGCACCTCTTTTCAGCAGCTTTCTCCTTTAGATCCCTGTCCCTTTCGACCCTAGATCTATTGGCCTATTTTTAGTGTGTTTTGACTAGATTTTTTCCCTCTTTTAGATTATTTTTGAGAGACCCGCCTTTTTGGGTTGAATCGATGCAATAGTAGCTGTTAATTTTCTGTTATCTCAGCATTATATACTGTTCTCTGCAGATTTATTTTCAGTTACACAGCACACTTTTTCTCTTGCTCTCAAAATGAAAAGGGTTTAAAAATTAAAATTAACGCACGCCACACACTCACCCTAAGCGAAGAAGAGCCTGGTTTACACCGCCAGACAAAGACTTTAAAATCAATTGACATTGCACCTATCTGCCCTTGTTTCGACATTGTAATCACTTGATTCTGCACCTCCTTGCCCTTGTGGTCATTCTTCTTCCCCTTGTGTCGTGTTTGTGTTGTCATCATTGCGCCCCCAAGGCGCACTTCCCGGAGACTTCTTGGCCTTCACCCTCAGTTTCCGGTCGATCAACCTGCTCCGTCCCGCCGTCATCGAGCCAGTCCTCCTCCGAGTCTGCACTCCAACTCCTCTTCTGATTCTTTGGGTTCTCCTTTTCCTTCTGGTTCTCCCCCTGTCACATTCACTATGTCTGGTACAGGGCCTAACGCTAGCGGTGCTCCTGGCCCTAATGCCGGAGCTACTACTAGTGGAACCGCCACAGGAACTACCTCGGCCACACCCTTGCTGTCGTACATCGTAGGCCTTAGCCTCCCCGATTTCAACCAGTTGATCAATGACCCTATCCGCCACGATGTTGGTTGGCCTGCTATGCCAACCAAGCTCCCCTCCTACATCCCTAAGTTCGAAGGCCTTGCTGGAGAAGATCCAACCAACCATGTCCGATCTTTCCACATGTGGTGTTCCTCCAACTCCATTACCGATGATTCCATCCGTCTTCGGTTGTTCCAACGCACGCTTACCGGCGAAGCTTCTAAATGGTATGTTGACCAAGCCACCTCTTCCCATACCACCTTTGCGACCATTGCCCAAGCCTTTTTATATTACTTCCAGCTCCCTCTCCGATACGATACTGGTATGGAGCTTTTGACCTCTTTCAAGCAAACCTCTTCGACCCACCTTTCCGCTCATGTCCAGGAATGGCGACGAAGACGCAGCTTATGTCGAGCTCCCCCCTTCGAAGATCGGATCTATATGGACTGGTTCCTTCGCTCTCTCTTATCTCCCATTGGCAAAGATGTCGCTTCCCATTTTCCTCAAACCGAAGAAGCAGCCCTCCCAATAGCCTTGAAATATGACCTGATCTATGCTCAGTCTGGTTATGTTTATACCGTTCTTCCTGACCTCCCCAGACCCGGCGGCGCTAATGCCCCAGGGGCATCTCATTCTGCCGACGGTATGGTTGGAGCCCTTTCCCATCTGTACGCTCAACCTCCTATGGGCTATGGTCTCCCTCAAAGAGGGGCCAGCACCTCTAGCACTCTTCCCCCTCCCGGTAGCATGTATCCAGGATACGACATGCCTCCTCCTTTTGCCCAACCTCCTGCTTACCTCAATGTTGCCCAACCTAACCATTACCTTTATCCGCAGCCTGGTGCGCCAGCTCCTCCAACATATGCGCTTCCATCTCCCTTGCCTCCTCCAAACCCGCAACAGCACCTACAGCCCCCTCCAGGGCAAGTATTTGCACAGCAGGGCGCGACTAATCCCCCTTCTTCTCAAAGAAGGTGGAGAGGCAATCCAAACCAATCTGCCCCTGGTACTCGTGGACCCAATCCTCAAGGTATTGACCCTAACACTGCTAACCAGCAACAGGGCACTCAGCCCAAGCCGGACAGGCCTCTTCGCACAAATAAGCCTTGTTCGTGTTGCGGTGTTTATGGTCATTACACCCACGATTTTCCCCTCTTACCACAGATGCGGAAGATGTGGGAGTCTCAAGCCACATTGCGAGGACAACATGCCTCCCCTAATGTGGCCACTACTCAACCAGTTGTGTTTACTGATCCTTTCCCTCAGCAAGGATTCATGGCTGCCCAACCACCTGACGGACAGGTCGCCACTCAACCTTCCCCTTCTGGTTCCTCCGATTACCAGATCCTCATGATGAACTCTGATACATCCCCAACCGTCGACCTTCACCTTCAAACTCGATCTCGCCAGTACCCCAAGCCTCCCGCTCAGTCTGCCCCCGAGTCCCCTTCTTCAGGTTCTACAGAGCCTCTTTCGACATCCAATGGCCCCTTACATATCCCTCAACCCAAAGTTTAGGTTCATACCAAGATTCCTAAGGGACCATTACGTCGAAATGCTGCTTCTGGTCGAGCTGCTCATTCGTATAGCATAGTAGATGATTTGGCGCAATCTCCTGCTGCCATTTCCACATTGGAACTCCTCCAATCGTGCCCTTCCCAAAAGAAGGCTCTACTATCTGCCGTGGGCGCTGTAGATCCTGCTGATGACCAAATGATTGTTTTCGACGCCCATCAAGCTGAAAATCCTCCTCTCCTTGCTTCCGTCGCCTTCCAAATCCCAGTCAAAATCCATAATGCCAACATTTCTCGGTGTATAATTGATGAGGGGGCATCCACCTGTGTAATGTCTGCTTCGGTTTGGAAGCAACTCGGATGTGTGGGACGGCCACGCCTCCCAGCCCATCGGACTTTTCCGTAATTTTCCTATCACCCTTGCCGGTAAGACTGTTTGCGTTGACGTCGAAGTCATCGACGCCCCTCTAGATTACAACATTCTATTGGGGCGAAGCTACACCTATGCCATGTCTGCTGTCCCCTCTGCGGTTTTTCGCAAGATGTCTTTTCCTCACAATGGAAATATAGTCACCATCGACCAGTTGAATTATCATGAGCCAAAGTCTCAGACCTCCCCTGAGAC
This sequence comes from Pinus albicaulis, assembly GCA_034641835.2. Taxonomy (NCBI): domain Eukaryota; kingdom Viridiplantae; phylum Streptophyta; class Pinopsida; order Pinales; family Pinaceae; genus Pinus; species Pinus albicaulis. The sequence goes on along the minus strand of CM076582.1, from coordinate 836,426,976 downwards.
GACCATCTCTTCTGTAGCCAATAAGCAAACTTTCGATTCCTTGACCAGTGTCTCCCCCGGCGTCTACAAAGATTCCTCCCTGCTTGGAACTTTTCCTGGTCTTCCCCTCCTCACATCTCTGATCCCAACTTATCGAATGTTTGCATGATGCAATCATCTCGGGCTGCCCTTAAGCGACCCACTTCGGCTAGTCAGTAACCTCAGACTCAACCTCGACCACCGCAACCTGCTCCTAGCCCTTCATCTCCACCAGCCGGACCTCCTCCTTCTGGCCCTTCTCCTACAGCTAATATCCCTGAACCCCTTTATCCCCCTGGATCGGTTCCCCCAGGCCTTAACCATCTCGGAGCCGTCCCTCCTGGTCATTATCCCGCTGGTCAGATACCGTTCCTAGCTCCCCCTCCCGGAGTCTATTAGGTCCTCGTCATGGCCACCCTCTCTCTCCCTAACCTGACCCTGGGTATACCCGTCTGGTACCTTGACCCTCCAGCCGCTACCCCTCCTGGTCACCCCAAACCCTATCTTGCTTTGACACCGGTTCAACCGGTCCCCCTTGCTTCCTCTGTTGCTACCATACCCCCTGCGCCTCCCCAGGACCATACCCCTGTGGTGACAGCTCCAGGAAAGAAAGGCAAAGCTCGCAAGGGGGCATCCAAAGACAAGGCCACCCTGACTAACCCTGCTCCTCCCCCGCCCACAAAGCCTTGTGCCTTGTGTGATGTCGTCAGTCACACCACCCATACTTGTCCTGAGTTGCCCCGCATTCAACCCATGGTTAAAGTCGCGTTCCCTGAGTCTACAGTCTCCGACCCTTCTCTTCCGTCCTCGTCCGTAACCAAGAACCCAAAAACTATTCGCACTAGCAAACCCTACGCTTTGTGTGGTATCCATGGCCATTACTCCCACCATTGTCCTCACCTGACGCATTACCGCACCTCTTTAGAAGTAGTCCGAGAGTATGAGGTTGAGAAAAATCAATCCGCCTCTCCCATACTCGCGCAGTATGCTTCGGGCCAGCTTGAGGATCCCCCCGCTCCCATCGACATTCCCCCCCCCTGATGTTCAGATGACAGAGTCTACTACGAACATTCTTTACCTATCCTCCTCTGTGAAACCTTTAGAGCCCAGTCCCCTTGCACCCTCCCCTGTTGTCTCGCTTGACCCCCCTTCAGTGACCACCCTTGACCCCCTCGTTTCTACCCATACACGAGATCACTCCACCCATATCTCTGTTGACCTCCGCAGCCCGAGTCCCCGCCATACCTCCTATAGCCCTCATATACCACCCTCTAGTTTATATATGAGTCATAGCCATCCTGCTCATTGCACTCCCTCCCGCAGTTTCCACTCGATGTCTTCTGTACACTCACGCTGCCGTCATTGTATCTCCTCCCCCCATTTGTTGTCTTGTAACACCATTCCGCAGGACCTCCCGTCCCCCCCCTTTATCGGTTACGCCGATGGTGCAAGCTGTTACTCCTGGAATCTAGCCTCGGCAGGTTGGGCCATTTTCACCCCCTTGCATGCCCTTTTTCTCTCAAACGGGGTCTGCATTGGTACTGCCACCAATAATCAGGCCGAATACGATGTAGTGCGTGGTCTCTTATCCGATGCCCTCTTTCATCGCATCCTCCATCTGCATGTTCGTTTGGATTACCTACTTCTTGTCATGCAACTAAATGGTGTTTATTGCGTGCATAACCCTGTGCTGTTTAGACGATATTTACGAGTGAAACTCTTGATACGTGAATTTGAAACCATAAATTTCAACCATGTACCTCGAGAACAGAATCACTATGTAGATAGTATTGCAAACCATATTCTAGATTGGCATTTATCACACGCATTTCATACAAGACAATAACATTCATAATCATTAAAAACGATTCATATCCATAATATGTGTCGCAAAACATGTGTTTAGAGTCCATCTACTCTGATACATATGACATGCCCATAGCATGTTACAAAAACTCAAAACTGGGGGCACCACCTGCCCCTACATACACACTAGGGGGCACCACATGCCCCACACCTACTCACTATCTGGCAGATCCCAAGCCAATGGCTCTGCCCCTGCAGCCCGTAGATCACGTATGCCTTGACCGACCATCGCCATGTGCCGCATGACACCTCGCCATTCCGAGGGAAGACCAATACATGCCTCCACGTACTGGTCGTCTAAGACTTGCCACCCTCGCTCTGAAACTCCGGTTAGCAACCTCTCGCATCTACGGCGGATTTCCTCCAGAAGGGCGGTCGCATCCTCATTGCGTGCTGCTCTTGACCCACTCGACCCTGCAGCTCCAGAGGCTGCCGGGCGTCCCATATATCCGGCCGGTTTTACCGGAGCTATATCTGCCTACCAAAAGTACATGAATCAGTACCATATCTACTATTCAATAACTTTAACATGCTCATACAAGAATAGTAATCTGTCACTTACCATCGGGCCCCCATACTTGACCAAGCAGAAGTGGCAGGTCCAGATCTCCACAATAAATCATCCCACTATAGGGATAGTCGTCAATGTATAACGGCATCTGATCCCAATGGGCAAAGAACTCAGGTCGAAACACTCATCCGACCGCCCCTCCTCCTCCTCTGCACAGTAGCCGCCCCCACCGGCGCATCCTGGGATCTCTCGGGCCCCCATTTGGGAGCTATATACGAGGTCGTAAGGTTGGGATCTTCTCAAAGAAGAAGGCGCACAATAAAGTCCCATACGAGAAATCGTGGTTCACTTGCCGCTTGCAGAGCGACAATTGTCGTTTTAGTGACACCAGCATCATTTGGGCCCACCCATAGTAGGTCCCACTCAACACACTCTCCACAATCATCATCTGCCCCCCAGTGATGTGATGGAGCGCCTGGTTGCCCAGGATACGCAGCACCGCTGCGGCCACTGCATGGGTCTCTAATCTCTCTAGATCCCCGATCGGTATCTGAGTCCCTTTGACTTGGAGACCTGGTCGACAATGTCGCTCCACAAACTCCATGATATGCCGTCCCCGCGGTAATACTGGCTGCGTGTTTCCCACCATCCCTAGTGGCGGGAGACCCGTCAGGAAATACAAATCCTGGACTATCAGTTCGATCCTGTGCCCCTGGAATACAAAGACCTCATGCTCTGGATCCCAGTAACTGATAATCCGGGCCAAAAAAGGCTCTCCCGCTCTCATCAAAGGGTTCTCCAAAAACTTTAGAACCCCAAACCTGGCCAACACACGATGGACACCCTGATCTGCCTGGATCTCTGCCCGTAATGTACCCAAGTCTCTCTCTCTCTCCAGTTAACCCGTATATCTACCATATCTGCACAAAAACATCATCTTTGTTAGCATACAGATAGGGAATACCATAACCAAACACAAAAACCCAACTCTCAGCCATAAAACAACACTAAAACCCCCTCATCTTCCAGGTCGCACTTTTTTGCCCAATTCTGGGACAGGTTGCAGTTTTTTCCCTGAAACCTGCTTCCCAGGTCGCACTTTTTGGCCCAAAAAGTGCGACCCGGCCGTAGAGATGAAGGAGGGTCTGTTACTGAGATTTTGGGCCCTAAACTGAACTTTCAATCCATCAAAATGAAAGAGTAAGGCTAGGCCTCTTACCTGCAACTGACGGATCTCGATTCCAATGGTCGGTTTGTCCGCTACGCTCGCCGCAAGATTTAGGGCCTTCTCTCCTCTCTACATTCACCATAGCAACACTAGCAAATGAGTGAATTTGGAGGGAAAACTGCCTTATTAAAAGAGAACCCTTGTTTCTTCTTTCGCCTGCTGCAACCATACCGTAGCCCCGTTTGACAAACCGTCTGCACCGTTGGAAAGCTCTCACTGAGCCCTCAAATGGGTATCTATTATTTTTTTGTGATTTGATACTTCACTAGGACACATTTTTTCCAAGAAGGGTCACTTCACCTCTCCTTAAAATCGCATTTCTTCACTTACGACACTTGTACTTGGGGCACCATTTTTCCTTCTTACTTGTCTTTGTTCGTGTCGATTTTCGTCATGAGTCACCATCTTGTACTCATGTTTTCATGGTACCCCATTGGGCCATGACTGTGTGGCAGCACCATCGAGTCACCCTTGTTTAGAGCATCAAAGTTGAGTCATCATTGCATTCATGGAGTCTATTGCATTCATGGAGTCTATCCCGAGTCCCTTTGTACCCCGCTATAGCCCTCCATCCTTCATTGCTTGGTCTCTCTCTTGCGTTGCACATTATGGCCTTCAGTCCCACTGTCCCCTATCCCTTATGATATTGCGTCAGTCGCTGCCATGTCCTTCATGCCCTTTATGCTCTAACAAGGGAAGTCGTCCATTCGCTACTCAGTCCCTTCCATTTCACCATCATCATTGGTGTCAGTCTGTCCGTCGCTCTACTATTTTCTCTCGTGCCTTAGTTCAGGATCTCTCATTGCCTCACCTATGGCGGACCTCCTTCTGTCGACATCAGCTCCTTCATTCCATAAGACAGGTCTAGAGGGCGGTGTACCTTGGTTCCAGCTTCCACTCTTGTTCGGTGCCTCAAATCAAGAAAAGGGATCTCTCATTTCCCTTTGACTTGATTGTTTCTCCACTTCAGCTCCTTTCAGCATGATCGAGATCCGTATACTTGATGGTTCAGTGATGCATCAGCAGCTCTTGGTGATTTTCGGGTGTGTGTGAGATGTCTCAGTCCTCATGAGGGGGTGGCCCTGTAGGTAGCCCCCCACATGCCCGGATGACCTCTTCCTTTTAGCCTTCGATGCAGCTCCATATATTTGATGATGTCGGCCTCAGCCGCTTGCAGCGCCTCTTTGATTTGCATGTATCAGTCAGATTTTGTGAGCCCTTCCCTGCTTATAGGGGGAATTTGGGGTTGTATTTGTATCTCATGTACTCAGATATTATTGTATAAGTCATGGCTGTTATCCCAGGCACAACATGTATGTGGGATTCCTCATTGTATTCTTATCTGGCTCATGTCTATGCCATTTGTACTTTATGGTTCGGTCCCTTGTTTACTGGACACACTATTCTTTTGTACTTTGTCTTGGCGGGCATAGGTATGCCTCCCTCGCCGCCTTTAGCACAGGTACCCTCTCATAAAAAGAGACTTGTTGCACCTGCGAGTCTCGTCTCCTCAGGGTCTAGTTTTTCAGCACACTAGTCTACCTTACATTTCTCTCTCTGACTTCCCTCTTGATGTCTGGTGATTGAGTTCTTACAACATACTTCGGTCATACGATTTGCTCCTAACACTCGCACGCTGGGGGGAAATTTGTTACACCATTTTTTGGTCATCTAACCTACTATCATTAGATGGACCCAAGTACACCATGTAAGACCAATTTTACCCTAAGTAAAATTGCTCTCACTATGCAAAATAACTTAATAAACCACATTTATTAGGTTGTTTATGGTCTAAACAGGAAACCCCAAAAGGAAATATTAAACAAACCTATATTTGTTTGATTTTCCTCATGGAATAATTAATTAAACCATAATTTAATTATTATTCCCAGTCATGTTTAACCCAAAAACAAAGAAATTAATTAGATAAACCTTTATTTACTTATTATTTTCTAGGAATAATTATTTAAATCTTATTTAGATAATATTCCTTGTTAAATATGACCAAATCACCCACAAATAATTAAATAAATCATTATTTATTTAATTATCCTTCAACCACTTCCTTAAAAAGATAAATAAATCATTTATGTATTTATTATTAACAAATAAAGGGATTTGACCCAAGTCAAATACTTTTTCCCTCCAACAAATATAATAAAATATTCCATAAAAGGTGGATCTAGATTTGGTTAACATTATTTTCATCATGCACCAAGATCTAGAATGACCCAATATTTTGTTATAAATAGGAGGGTTTTTCCTACCATTCTTCACCTTTTGTTGCCTATTAGATCACTCTGGATCTATACACTTGGTCCCATTTTTCTACCATTTGCTGTGTGAGCTCCCTTTGAGTTCCATTCTTTGTGTGGGTTTTCTACATCAACAAGAGAGAGAAATCTTAGATCTGAAGTGCTGAGGACTTCCAAGAACCCATCCCACTGAGGAGAATTGGATACGCCTTCTTGTTTTCCTCCCAGGTGCCCAATTAATATAAAAATTCTTTCAAAAATTGTTCTTGTCTTGTCTATTGATATATGGAGCAAACCCTTGTTTTTTCTGCTTAATGTCTTTCCATGCATAGATCTGGTTTTTGCAGCTCTTTTATGTTCAACTAACCGCAGATCTGAAGATATTGGCAGCCACTTTTGTTGTTAGGGCTATTAGTTATGCGTAGCTAAAGTGGTCTTTTTCGTACACTTCGACAAAGGATTCATACTACTTCACCTACAGTTCGTATCCATGAGCACGACTCGGGCACAAATACCCCATCCTTCCCTCCAAAACCCGCAATAGTATGGCCGCATCCTTCCTCAAAACTAGCAAAGTGTTGTTGTATCGTCCCTCCTTCCTTGGACAAACCATGCAACCTGAGGGGAAATGAATGAGGGAAATTAAAACTTTTGATATTTGAAAATTTTTGACATTTTTAAATGAAAAACGTGTGTTTTTCTTTACAAATAATTTAAATTAATTTAAATATATATATATATATATATATATATATATATATATATATATATATATATATATATATATATATTTTAATAATTATAATAATTTTTAAATAATTAAAATAATTTCTAGATAATTACATGTTTGTTTATTTTGATTGTTTAAAATATTTACAATCAAATAAATAAAACATATCTTTTTGAGAAGAAATTAAAATTATAAATAATGGACTGATTTTTGCATATAGTAATTCTTCTACTCTACAAAATCATCATGCTGTATTAAAAGGATTTTTAAACTTTACACAATTAAATTATGTTGTATTTTAAATATTTGGAGTTTTGATCTCTTTTTTTTTTATATATTTTTTCTTTATAATTATGTATTATTTTTTCCTTATTTTTAAGTATTACTTTAAAAGTGAAATTCACATTTTTTTTTCTTTAATGATAGTAATCTATGTATTCATTCATTCAAATTAGATACATTTTCTATAATAAATAATAGTGTAGTCTAATTAATAGATGAAATGGTTTTCTTGATTAAAACCTGACAATATCAAGATTGTGATTTCTTATTGTTTATAATCAATTTTTGAATACATATATGAATTAAACACCTTAAAAATCTCTTTATTGATCTAAGTATATATTAAATTCTACAGAAGTAAGAACCTGATAAGTAGCAAGGAAATGAACGATTTGGTGTCTGTTCAGCAAACCCTTGAAGCAGCAATAACGCAATAATGCAACCTATACCCTGTATTGCGATTTTCTCTGTCAGGAAACCCTTGAAGCAACAAATACTCGTATAGATACTGAGCTTCAAGATAAAAATCCCATAGACATGAAGAGTGTCATACGCCTTGTTCAAAAATTAGTAAATGAAATTGTGGATCTAAAAAAGAACTCTAGAGAAGATGCCTCTATTTAAATAACTTACAAACCATATTGCAGAAAACAATTACTTCTTCAAAGCTAATTCGTCGAATTTGGAGGGCTTAGGGGATTGGGGGTTAGGGGTTTGGGAATTTAGGTTCATTTAGGAGTTAGAGGTTGAATAATGAGTTAGTAGTTAAGGGATTAGGGATTGGGGGCTTAGGGGGCCCGACCCGAACGCGTTTGGGCGGGCGCACTCAACCAAAACGACCCGACCCGAATGGGTTTGGGTGGGCGCCTTCAAACGAAACGACACAACGCGCTCGACCGAATGAAGGAACAAGGGAGAAAATGACAAACGGGCCACACGAATGTGCACAAGGCACCCGAGTGGTCACAACTTAGCAAAACTAATACGGGCGCCCTCGAACGAAATGGCCCAACCTGAACGCGCCCGGTCGGGCGACCTCACATGGGCTAAGTGGTTCTGCCTTGGATCTTTACCTGTAATTGAATGCAAATAGTAATTCAGATTTGGTAGCTTCCATTGTAATTATGAATACTATTTTAATTTTTTATCATGTTTCAAGACTCCAGATTAGGTTAGGAAATTGCGATGACAGACACGGATCACTTAATAGGTCCATTATATGGATTCTACGCACAGTCCTTAGTAATGCCAATTCCTTTGATTTTGTTCTATGAGGATCCTAGTTACGCTCCTTAAAATTCAAGGACAAAATTCAAATTGATTCTGCTCCATACACTCCAAAAGAGGGGCATCCCTATTGGTAACAGAGCTACAAGCCTGTTTGGTAGTTACACTAAAATTCTTGGGATTTAAAGACTGATATGATTCCAAAATTGGCTCGTTTTACAGTTCACATAATGGAAATTATGGCAGCTTGTATGTCACAGGCTATGTACCCCATGAACAATGGCATTAACCCTTGCCATAGTTCAGGCTTATACCTGAGCTTTGGAATCTAGATATCAAAATGTGGTTTAAAATTTAAATTATCCTCCTATAGGTGACTGACCAAACTACATGTCTAATAGGGAAGCTTTTGTAATCATTCAATCTTTAAAAGACTTGACATGAGTCAATTTGGGGAATTGAAGCTAGTATGAACCCCCCTCTTCTCAAGCTGGAGAAAAAATCGTGGAGGTCAAGGGCGATGGTAAGAAGAGAAAGCTGGACGAGGAAGCCAATGGCACCACTTTGAAACTCTCGAAGGACGATCTGCACTTGCTGTTGGAGACACTGAGCAAAGAGCAGTTGATCTCTTTTATGGTCAATACAGGTTCTTCATACCCTGCAATTGTAGAAGAAATTAAAGATGTTGCAAGTAAGGACCCTGCTCATTGGAAGCTGTTTGTGCGTGGATTGGCTTTGGAGACTTCTTCACAGACCCTATGTGATGCATTTGAACAGTATGGGGAGATTGAAGAAGGCGTTGTTATTATGGATAAGACATCAGGAAAGTCACGAGGATTTGGCTTTGTCACATTTAAGCATATGGATTCTGCTCAAAGGGCATTGAAAGAGCCTAGCAAGACTATTGATGGGAGGATTACTGTAAGCAATCTGGCAGTGGAAATTAGCACAGGTCCTGGTCAAAGTACAAATCAGGCTCAAAGGAAAATTTACATTGGTGGTATTTCATATGACATGACCAATGATAAGCTTTTAGAAGTCTTTTCCAAATATGGAGAGATAGAAGAAGGTTCAGTTGCATATGATAAGAATACCAACAAATCCAGGGGATTTGCATTTGTGACTTTCAAGACTGTGGAGGCTACAAAGCGAGCTCTTAAAGAGGTTAGGGCATTAGAGGTTTATGGTTTAGGGGGTTAAATGGGTTAGGGGTTGGGAATTAGGGTTTAATGGGTTAGGGGTTATAGGTTTAGGGTTTAGGGGGTTAAATGGGTTAGGGTTTAAGGGTTTAGGGGTTAGGGGTTAAGGGTTTAGAGGTTTATGGTTTAGGGGTTAAATGGGTTAGGGCCTTAGAGGTTTAGGGGGTTAAATGGGTTAGGGGTTTAGGGGGTTAGGGGATTTAACAGTTAAGGTTTTTAGGGGTTAGAAGTTAGGGGCTAATGGGGTTAGATTTTAGGGGGTTAGATGGCTTACAAGTTGGGAATTAGGGTTTAAGGGGTTAGAGTTATGGGTTTAATGGTTTAGGGTTTAAGGGGTTAGGGGTTAAGGGTTTATATGTTTAGGGTTTAGGGGGTTAAATGGGTTAGGGGTTTACTAGGGGTTTAGGGGTTAGTGGTTAAGGGTTTAGAGGTTTATGGTTTAGGGGTCAAATGGGTTAGGGGTTTAGAGGTTTATGGGGTTAAATGGGTTAGGGGTTGGGAATTAGTGTTTAAGGGGTTAGGGGTTAAGATGATAGTTTCATTGGTCTCTATATTACTCTATATAATGGAGATGGGGGATAGGGGCACCCTACCTACCTACTAAATGTATAAATCAAATGTGGTGTAAACGTCTGTAATGGTGTTCGATTATACGAGGAGAGGATTTTATGAGGAGGCACTAGATTTTAAGGCGGTCACAATTTAGCATTTTTGATACGACCACCCTCACACGACCCAACCCAACCTGACCCGATCCACTCAAACGTGTTTCCTTGGGCAGCCTCATGACATGACATGACACGACCAGACCGGACCGGACCGGACCCGCCCGAATGTGTTTCCTTAAGTGCCCTCACAATATGGCACGACCCGACCTGACCCGACCCGAACGCGTTTCCCTGGGTGGCATCACATGACTCGACCCGACCCACCCAAATGCGTAATTTCCCTGGGCGCCCTCATGACCCAGCCCGACATGACTCGACCCGGTCAGACATGTTCCTTGGGCGCCCTCATATGGGCGGCCTGAATGCGTTTCCTTTAGCGCCCAGGGAAATTACGGGCCGCCCGAACATGCACAAGTCACCCAGGAGGTCAATACAACTTAGCAAACCTGATATGGGCACCCTCGAACGAAATGACCCGACCTAAATGCACCCATTCAAGCAACCTCACACGACGTGACACGGCGTGCCCGACTAAACGATGCCATAAGGGAGAAAACAACAAACAGGCCGCCCGAACGTGCACAAGGCACCCAGGCGGTCACAACTTAGCAAAAATGATATGGGTGCCCTCGAACGAAACAACCCGACCTGAACGTGCCTGGTCGGGCGACCTCACACGACGTAACACGATACGCCCGATTGAATGATGCCACAAGGGAGAAAACGACAAATGAGCCACCTGAATGTGCACAAGGCACCCAGGCGGTCACAACTTAGAAAAACTGATACGGGTGCCCTCGAATGAAACGACCTGACCCAAACGTGCCCATTCAGGTGACCTCACACAGTACAACATGGCATGCCCAACCGAACGATGCCACATCATGGGAGAAAACGGAAAACGGGCTGCCCGAACGTACACAAGGCACCTGGGTAGTCACAACTTAGCAAAACTGATACGGGCACCCTCGAACGAAACTGCTCGACCCAAATGCACCCGGTTGGGTGACCTCACATGGCGCGACACAGCGTGCCCGACCAAATGATGCCACATCATGGGAGAAAACGGAAAACAGGCCGCCCGAACAGGCACAAGGCACTCAGGCGGTCACAACTTAGCAAAACTGATACGGGTGCCCTCGAATGAAATGGCTCGAACCGAATGCGCCCGGTCAGGCGACCCCACACAGCACGACACAACGCACTCGACTGAACGATGCCACATCATCGGAGAAAATGGCAAATGGGCCGCTCGAACGTGCACAAGGCACCCAGGCGGTCACAAATTAGCAAAAATGATACGGGCGCCCTTGAACGAAACGGACCGACCCAAACGCGCCCGGTCAGGCGACCTCACATGGCGCGACACGGTGCGCCTGACCAAACGATGCCACATCATGGGAGAAAACGGAAAACGGGTCGCCCGAACGTGCACAAGGCACCCAGGTAGTCAAAACTTAGAAAAACTGATACTGGTGCCCTCGAATGAAACGACCCGACCCGAACACGCTAGGTCGGGTGACCTCACACGGTGTGACACGATGCGCCCAACGAAATGATGCCACAAGGTAGAAAATGGAAAACGGGCCGCTCGAACATGCACAAGGCACCCAGGTGGTCACAACTTAGCAAAACTAATACAGGCGCCCTCGAACGCGCCCAATCGGGCGACCTCACACAGTGTGCCCGACTGAATGATGCCACAAGGGAGAAAATAGAAAACGGGCCACACGAACATGCACAAGGCACCCGGGTAGTCACAAATTAGCAAAACTGATACGGGAGCCCTCGAACGAAATGGCTTGACCCAAAAGCGCCTGGTCGAGTGACCTCACTCGGTGCGACACGGTGCGCCCGACCAAATGATGCCACATCATGGGAGCAAACGGAAAACAGGCCACCCGAATGTGCATAAGGCACCCAGGCAGTCAAAACTTAGAAAAACTGATACGGGCGCCCTCGAAAGAAACAACCCGACCTGAATGCGTCCAGTCGGGCGACCTCACATGTCGCGACACGGCGCACCCGACCAAATGATGCCACAAGGTAGAAAATGGAAAACTGGCTGCTTGAACGTTCACAAGGCACCCGGGCGGTCACAACTTAGAAAAACTGATATGGGCGCCCTCAAACGAAACAACCCAATCCGAACGTGCCCAGTCAACCGACCTCACACGGCGCGCCCGACCGAATGATGCCACAAGGGAGCAAACAAAAAACGGGCCACCCGAATGTGCACAAGGTGCCCGGGTGGTCACAAATTAGCAAAATTGATACGGGCGCCCTCGAACGAAATGGTCTAACCTGAATGTGAAAATTAAGACACTTGGGTGGTCACAAGTTAGCAAATCTGACACAGGTGCCCTCGCACGAAACGGCTTACCTGGGTGCCCTTGGTCGTGCGACGTCACACGGTGCGCTTGACTGCCCGGAGACACAAGGTAGCAAACGGAAAATGGGCTGCCCGAATGTGCACATTAAGGCACCTAGGTGGTCACAAGTTAGCAAATTTGACACAACCTCCCTCGCACGAAACGGGACGACCCGGGCGCCCTTGGTCGTACGATGTCACTCCTGGCCGCCCAGAGACACAAGGTAGAATATGGAAAACGGGCCACCCAAACGTGCACATTAAGGCACCCGGGCGGTCATAAGTTAGCAAATCTGACACGGGTGTCCTCGCACGAAATGGCCCGAACCGGGCGCCCTTGGTTGTGCAGCGTCACACGACGTGACACGGTGTGTCCGGCTACCTAGAGACACAAGGTAGCAAATGGAAAACAGGCCATGTATGAAGATTTCATAGCTTAAAAATTTTCAGATGAGAAGATAGCCAAAATACCGAGCTGACCATGATTTGAGAAAGAATTCTAGAGCATACATAAACCCTAACTTCCTTAGAGCATATCTCTGAAAATATAACGAACAAAGATTTGACGCTTGGACTAGATGTTCAAAAAAATTATCCTTAACATGGTCGAAGTTTCATGGCTTGCAACCTCACATAAAAATGTTATAGCAATAATGTTGAACTGACCCTAATTAATTCAAATAATATCAAATCATTGTTCACATATGTCGAAAGTCAGTTAGAGAGTGAATTAGAATCGACACGTAGCCCAAACCGTTGCAAGAGCGACACGTAGCCAAAACCGTCGCAAGAGCGACACTTATCCCAAACTGTTGCAATAGTGACATTTCTGCCAAAACTGTCGCAATAGCGACACCTTTGCCTAAACTGTCACAATAGCGACGATATCGTCAAACGTCGCAATAGCGACACTTTCCTCTATGCCATCGCAATTCCGACGCTATTGCCGAAACTGTCTCAATTCCGACGGATTCCTCCAAACGTTGCAATTGCGACACTTTGTCTAAGTGTCAGTATTGCGACACTTGTCTCTAAACGTCGGTATAGCGATGGTTTCAGGCGGGATTTGAAAAAGTTGAAAAAATTTGGGGAAATTTCTAACATTTGGTCAAAAGTGTTGGAATTTCCACCAAATGTACTAGTGAGAATAGTAACGACCATAGGAAGCTGGCGCTGAAATAAAAGCTCAGAAAGATCAATATGGAGAAGGGAGACACGATCCAAAAATATTTGACAGTTAAATCAATGTCGAGATGAGATTGGAAGTGTTGGGATAACAATTTCCTCAGATTATTTGGTGATCCTAGCTCTTCTAGGCCTTCACAAGAGCTGGAATAACTACTAAGACTCTGTGAATGTGAGGGATAAGATACCAGACTGGGAATGACTATGGTATGATTTGGTACAAGAAGAGATTTGATGGATATTTGATTGGGCCATCTACAACACAATGCTTTGAAGATCATGCAACATATTTCTACAAGACTTCCAAAGGGTGCACTTGCGCAGAGAGATACATGCAAAGGGTGTACATTGGGAAAGTACACCAAATCCACCTTTCATGATAAGGAAAGTCGAGCCAAGGCAATCCTTGAGAGATTTCTATCATATGTGTGTGGATCGTTTTCAACATATTCACAACAAAGAATAGGTATTATGTGAATTTTGTCAGATATTTTTCAATAAAGTGTTGGATTTTCTTCATGCAGAAGAAAGATCAGACATTATCTAAGTTTTGTGAGTTCTAGGCACTTCGAGAAACATGCAGGGAAGAAGGTGAAGTCGCTAAGGATTGACAATGGTGGAATATACATCTCTAACGAATTCAAGAAATTCTATGCCTTAGAATGAATTCAAAGTGAATTGAAAGCACCTCATAACCCACAATAGAATGGGGTTGCAGAAAGATAGAACATAACTATTTTGGGAGAAAAATGAGCTATGTTGCATGATCATGGCCTACCATTACATCTGTGGGAGGAAGCATGCAATACATCAATATTTGTGCAGAACATATCAGATACTTGGGATGAGTTCACTAGAGGAAGTTTTTTAAGGTAAGAGACCAGATGTGTCATATTTTAAAGTTTTTGGTTCAACTATTTTTTTCCATGTAACCAAAGATGCCAGGAAGAATCCAGAGCCAATAAAAAAGTTGCAAATATTTTGGGGTACACTGATACACCTCAAAACTATTGGGTGTACTCTCGAGCACACATGGTTACAAGAGATGTGAAATTCGATGAAGAGAAAGCCATACAATTGCCCCTTGAGAAGGATCTTGAGTTGCATGCAGTTGAGGATATCTTGTCTCCAAAATAAGAACCTCAGGATGTGGAGCAGCCACAAGTAGAGGAACATAGAGTGGTAGAAACCACTCATGCAGAGCCATCCACCAGAGATTGAAGGAAGCGCACCAGAGAGGCTGATAGATTTTTGTTAGATGCGAGAGAGAATGTGGGAGTACCCACATCACAACATAGGCAAAGAAGGTCCCCAAAGTGGTACACTAGATACATGGCTCTTATGAGTGAAGGTATTGAGATAGAACCATCCTCTTTCGAGGAAGTAGTGTAACATCCAATATGGGTTGATGCCATGGTTGAGGAGTATGAATCCATTATAAAAAACAGTGCATGGGAAGTTGTCCCAAGGCTAGTGGGAAAGTGAGTTGTAGGATCTAGGTGGGTCTAAAAGGTGAATGTGAGCTACAGTATTGCACCAAGAATTGTGCAACTCACAGAGGCTGACCTACTTTACTTTATCAACCCGAGGCTTGTACAAAATTGGAGGTGACAGTGCTATATACATAATAGATGCATTCTACTCATGTCATCCTCTTCTGAGCTCTACGAAAGGGTGCTACTTGTAGGGTTTATGGATGAAGTCTGTCACACTTATGAATTTATGCCTAGGGCTACAAATGATTCAAATCCATGGATCTATCAACAAGAAAAGAACTATTCTACAACAAGAAAGTACATCTAACTACTCTGCAATGAAAGAAATCTACACATTAAGCTATGATAAGAAATGGAAGCAAACTAGGCATCTTGCATGAAGTAAATTGCTGAATTGAAATTGCATAAAGAAAAATAACCTAATCACACTTTTCTGGGCCAAATGGCTAAGAAAACTCTATCCACTCTATGTTCTATCTATCATGCAGCTAATAATGACTTAACTATGCTTGTAAATGCATTATTTTGCAGCTAGGAGGAGAAAGCGCTAAGGTGGCTTATGGAATGCTTGAAGGAAAGGTTGAAGGTTTATAGGTGGTTTTGTCATGTTCGGATGAAGTGGATGGTGGTTTCAGTGCTTAACGAGGGGTCCATTGGTGCTGCTACAAGTGCTGCTATAGGTTTCCTGTAGTGCTACAGGAAAGTCCTGAATTGTTGTAGGAAACAGTCCGAGGGAAATCCAAGGCCAAAAAGGGGTGAGAAAAGTGTAGGGATGGTGGAGTGAAGGTGGGTTTGGATGAGTGGAAGGTGGCCCACCCCTTGGCCAAGCTCAAAACCTCTTGAGAGGCCTGTCTTGCACCTCTAGGGTTCTCACACAATGTAAATATGAAAAAATTGAAAACAAGGCTGATCGTGATTTTGATGAACAAAAGGCTGGTGAAGGGTGAGAAAGGAAGTTGAAGGTGTTGGTGAAGTCCTCCTTTGCTATGTTACATGAACCTGCAAGAAAAATACATGTTCATGCAATAAATATGGAAAAATTCATGATAAAGGAAATGGAAAATATGAGTTGAATTTGGAAAGAAAATCTACTTTAGCCTACAAATAGACATCTAACACAACATTCTAAACATTTTCATGGAACTACAACAACCTAACTTATTCATTTCAAGGAATCATAAACTAAAAATTAATTTGGGCCTGTGGGGAAGATATACCCTCCTCAAGCTCCAATGAAAGAGATGAGAGGGGGAAGCTTGATATACAACTTTCTGAGTTTATAACCTACTCTACCAACATGTAAGCAAGCTAAATCTATAGTAGAAGACAAAGGGAAGAAAACTAGAAACAATGAATTGAAATGCAAGAAAACTAGCTAAATACTCATAAGAAAAACTAGCTAAAATGGTGTAAAAGTAAATAATGAATACACAAGATAGAATAAGGCCAATGAATTGGGCCCTAACCCACAAGCCTAGCCCTCTAAAACTAGATCAGTGAAGCACAATCTAAATACTCATTTTATTGCAACAGATAGTCTCATTACATCAACATGAAAGTATCAAAAACATATTACAAGAGCTAAGAGCCTATTATCTTCCTTCAAAGTTTGAATCCTAATGAGCTCTTTCTCAGGCCTATTTAACCTAGAGGGTGGCTACCAAAAGCTCCATAAAAAGTGGGTCATGTGTCCACTTTGACTGCAAGTGAAGTGTAGCTTTGGTGCACTTGATCTTGAGTTTTCTTGGCTGCCTTTGATTTCGAGTTGTCGGAGGGAATCTCAAGGATCCCTTGGCTGCCTTTGGGAATTAAGGAGGTGGAAAATCCCCCTATAATATCTCTTTGCTATATACTCCAAGATTTAATGGAAAAATAATCATAAAAAATGCAATATCTTCGTGATTTTCCCGCATTTAACTCACGTTAGGCATTCGAAGTATGAAAAGCCTCAATCACCATCTACAATAGAAACATAAGACCATAATATAATTAAAATGAAATAAAGAGAGACTTAATAAGGCAAAAAGGTGACAATTAACCCCTCCAAATGTACCTAATTATGGAGCTCATCATCACCCCCCTACCAAATGGTTGCTCGTCCTCTTAGCAACTTAGTCCTCCTTCTGCATTTATTTCAAAGATTTGATGGACCCTATGACTTCCAAAGGAAGAAGTGTGGGAGTCTCTTTAGGAGGGTAAAAACAATCATTCTTTTCTACTTCCTCCCATTCTCTCTTATGCTCATCTTGGTCCTTTCCATCACTCAACCCCAGTAGCAAGGGTGGAATGAGCTTCAAACAAAGCCACTGAATATTTTTGGCATGCATGGCCCTCTTGTATAATGGTGCTATCTCTAAGGAACCCCTCAATATTTTTGGTGTGTGGTACTCCATGTTTCTAAGGCTATGAGAGAGGCTGCTCCATCTCCTTTGGATATCCATTATGCACTCATATCCCAACAACCTAGAAAAATCATCAAAGTAAGCCATGGCTTGAGATTGTGTGTGGAGGTATTTTTCCGCAAGTGTAGGATCATTTTCAATCTTAATATTGTTGTTGATGTCTCGCCTAGGGATGAATAGTTATGCCCTAATGTGTAAGGGTTCTCTATTTTCTCTCCTTCTAATCCTTCTCGTTTCTTGTGCTCTGGTCTCCTCGTTAACCATCCATGATGCCAGTGCCATTAATTGCATGTCTCCCATCCTAGGATTTGGGTCCCAAATGTTCAAGTCTGTCACCATAAGGTTATGCATTTATAACTTTGCCATTTTTTCCTTGCCTTCCATACTTTATTAGTTGCAAAAATCAATGAACTGTCTATAGTTTTGAAAAGGTAAGGATCCATGGGAGGCTAATGTTTTGATTTGAAATAAGAGCCACTGATCCTTGAGGTAAACTGCATAGGAATATGATGGATATCCGTATTGAATGGCCTCCATGCACAAATATGCCATGGTGGCCATTTGTTTGTCCTTTTGCTGAAGCTGCTCCTGTAATGCTACATTCTCTGCTTGGGCCTTTTGAAGCTACTCTTTCAACACTAATTCTATGAGCCTAACATTAGATAAATCCTTCCCCAAATAAACCAAATTTTCCTCCATGATCCTTATTTCATGCACGCCTTTAGATATGGGAAGCTTCATCCAATGATGAGTGTGTTCCCTCTCCTCTTCCAACTGATAAAATTAAGGCATTGTGAAATTTTGAGGAATTAATCGTCCCCCCTCAATGTATGTGTAGTAGGAGATGAGATTGGGTTGAGGGCTAGGGTTTGGCACTACTGCTACATATTTGAGGACCAATTTTGGTGAGGTGGGATCTTCCTTGTCATATTTTCCTCCCTCTTTTTCATCTTGTTTTTCCTCTTGTGCCTTTTCCTCAACTTATTTGACCTCTTACCCATCTGTGGCTGTCTTTTCTTCCTCAACCAAGGCCCGTTTCTCTAATTCTGGGCTTGCTAGAGTTTCATGTAGCAAAAACAGAGTTTCCTATAGAAAAATCTTCTTTGCTTGATGAAGACCCTCTTTTTCTTGTTTTTTCACTCTTTTCAATCCTTGGAGGGTCTGTGGGGGTTGCATGAGGTGTATGAGATGCCAATCTTGCTAAGTGTCTTCTGATGTATGTTACAGGGGTCATTATGGGTGAAGTGACCTCTTGCACCCTTCCTTCCTCTAATATTATCTCATCATATTTCTTTGGTGATTCCTTAATGGAAATACGGCTCTTGGTGGGAGTCTGTGGTTTCACTTGCCTAACCCTTTGACTCTTCCTAGTCCTAAAATACATAGGTGTCTTCCTCTTTCTTTTTTTCTGACAAGTGTGCTCAAAGTGGCTAGGGTAGCAGCCACTTCCTGATCTGGAATGTCTGGTGACATGCTGGTGTCTGGAGGGGAGGTTTCACTACCTAGGATAGGGTCCAATATTTTATTTTCCTTAGTCTTATCTTCCTCCTTCCCCTAAACTTTTTCTTTCTCTGTCTTTATTGTCTCTATGTTTTTTGCTTCAATATCCATCTCTTTTTTTTCTTCCTTATTTTATGCCTCCTTTTCTTCCCCTTCTACCTCCTCTTCAGCCTCTCCTTCTTCTTCTTCTACCTCCATCTCTCTAAGGCTAGAAGTAGAGGTTTTCTTTGTTGGGGTAGCTATGAAGGCTTCCCTATCCATGTCTATGAAAGAAGACCATGATATAGGTATGTTAAATATTCTCAAAGAATCATTCAAAATTAGTTTTATGAGGCCATTTTGAGCCAATTGCCAATATTTTATTTTCCTCACCTTATTTCTGATGTCAATTATGGAGTTCAGGAGGAAGTGAGGGATGCTTAATCTCTATTCTAGAGGGATTTCTCCTTGAAACCTAAGTTCACTAAACAATATGAAATGATACCCAAGGCCACACTAAGTATGCCTTCACAGGAAATAAACTTCATGATATGGAAGGCTACTTCATCCTAGGGGTATGGAAGGCTTTCTCTCCTCACTCCATTTTTTCTTCAATGTATTCTTCTCCTGGCAGAAAGAAGCTCTTCTTGGCTATAGTGTTAGGCATTCTTTCCTTAACAAATTTTAATCCTAAGGGAAAATTTGTAACCTTTCTCATGAGTTCAGGTGATAGTGTGATGGATAGGCCTATAGCCACAGTGGTGTCTCTCTCCTCCGAGTGTGATTTTAGAGCCATTGCAAATTATAGAGCTATCACTTCATCAAAACCTTTCAAAATCTCAAAGAACCCTAGCCATTGGTGATTTCTGAAGATTTCCATGACTTGAGGATGCTGCCTTATTCTCTTAATGTCAGTGGGATCCCTTCTATTTAATCCCCCACAAACCCAACCCCCCCCCCCCCCCCCCAAAAAAAAAACCCCACCCATTTTAATGGTTGTGATATGAAGGTGATGAAATGTTTGAGAGTTATGTCTTGGAGATGGAGGTCTTGAAAAAAATGCAAGATTTTTTTTTTTTACCCTTTAATTTTCAAATTTAACTTCTTGTGTCTAAATTTCATGGAGAAATTTCAGTGCTGGAGGATGGAAACCACTTACCTTTGTCCTCTGGTATTTTTTTTTGAGATATGGTGTCTTTGGGAAGCAATTTCACCCACATGTGACTCTGTGTTTCCTTTTATACCCTTGCTGTTATGCCTCTAAAGTTGCGTGTAGAAAATCTCTTTTTCTTGTAGCATGATGGTGCATGCAAGCTAAAATATTGATGCTTCTCTCCTAATGGCTCCTACTACTTTTCTTCTCTTCGAAATTCTCAATGAAATGGTGAAAATGAGACAGATCTTATCTTTATGGAATTTTTAACTAAATTTGGAGCATTGTGCTGACTCGTACTTAACACTAGTTTTCCTCTTTGAGACTGTTGGTCCCACTCCAGTTAATAATTTTTGAGCCTCGTAATCACCCTCTTCGTACCCATTCACTCCCTCTTGACTTGATTTGACTTGCTGAGGAGGCATGTACTTTCACTTTTCCTCTAGTTTAACTTTACGAAGGTGGCCAAGTTAAAGGACCACTTTTTTTCCTTTTAAATTTCTAAAACTCAACTTTAAACAATTTTGGTCATTATGAATGCATAGAGAGAGGTGAAGGGCCATACCTCAACCTACCTGGTGTTGCTGTGGAACTGAATGAGTTGATGCAAGGAGCTGGAGCTGGTGGTTGTAGCCATGATCTCTTATTTGCTGCATTTTCACTTCTTATTTATTTTCTGAGTGAGCTGCTTAATATTTTTTTTTCTTTTGCAGGTGCTGCATGGAGGTATTCAGGTGCCATGGTTGGTTTGATTGCCCTCCTGGAGTTTGCTGGTGGCCTTCTGGGGTCATCCTCATCAAATTTCCTTTATATTTTGGCTTTGTTGTGCCACACACATATTTTCTATAGGAAACTTTCCAATTCCCGTAGCAGTCTTTTTCTTGCCTCTTATTGCTTCATTTTACTCAGAAATGGAGGTACATGGTTCATGGAGGCTATGGAGGGAGTCATGGAATGAATGGAGTGGAGGATAGGTAAGTGAAGTGGTCTCATGCTAAGTTTCAAATGATCTAGATGCTAATGGTGCAACATAGGGTTTAAAGAGTGAATCCTTGTGCATGGAGTAAAATAAGGGTTTGGGAATGGTAGGTGTTTTTTTTTTTTTTTTTTTTTTTCCACTGGAAAAATCGTGGCTTCTATTAATAAAATAAAAGTTACATGTTGTATATGAAAAGTGAATATTCAGATCAATAGTAAAGCTGGCTATAGTTATCAGTAAAGTAGCAAAAAATTAAATACATCTAATAAGTGTCCGCATAAATACATGCTAGAATGGTAGGTGTTGTGGCTCATTTGCATTTACTTTCGAAATATTTCTCAAAACACCAAAAAAGCATATATGTTAGAAAATAAAAAAAAAATTTATACCAAAAAATAATTTTTTATTTATATGTTAATGTATAACATTATGTTTGAAGATGTGAAGGCAGGTCGAGTTGGGCTTATTCGCGTGTAGAGTAGTTCAAGAATTGGGCCGATTGATGCATTCAGAAAATTTCACACAGGTTAGGGTCAAGTCCTGAAAATATATGTGCAGAACAGTGTTCGGAGGCTTAAGTGCAATCACATGTGGAAAGCCCACCTGCATATCGCAAATCACAATCGCAAAGCTCAGGAGGAATAGAACAAGGTTGAATCGCTGAAATGCGAAATGCGATATGAGGGTCAGATGTGATATAGTTCAGAGCTCAATCTAAAGTATTTAAAGTTCGACTATGGGACCCTCTCGCACATCCCACATCGTAAATTACAAAGCTCGAGAGGAATGGAACTAAGGAATATGTTATAAACTCTGAAGGCCGAAATGAGATAAGGGGCGGATGCGATGTAGTTTAGAGCTTGATATAAAGTATTTAAATTCTAGCTGTGGGACCCTCTCACACATCAAAAATCAAAAAGATCAGTAGGAATGGTGCTAAGGAATGAGTTATAAATGCCGAAATGCGAAATGCGACAAGGTTTCAAATTGCCGATTGCAATTTGCGATTGGCTCCACCTCCACTTGCCATGTCATCCCCACCCTTATCGCACATCGCACCTCACAAGCTATGGAGGAATCACGCTAAGGAATATGTTATAAAAGCCGAAGGTTGAAATGAAATAAGGCACAAATGCGATGTAGTTCGGAGCTCGATCTAAAGTATTTAGAGTTTGGCCGTGGGACCTTCTTGCACATCGCACATCGTAATCGCAATTCTCAGGAGGAATGGTGCTGAGGAATATGTTATAAAGGCCAAAATGAAATAAGGGGCAGATGTGATGTAGTTTCAAAGTTAAATTGAAAAGGATTTCAAATCTGGAAGTAAGGACCTTTCCTCTGAAAAACCGCATCGGAGGTAACAGAAGGCTTATAACGGAGCAGCATGGAAAGCCAAAATGGGATGGAAAGGAAGACGTGATGCCATTCAAAGGTTAATTGAAAATCATTTAAAGACAGGGATTATTTGTAGTTGTCTTGTTTTATGAAGAAACATGAACACGGGCAGTAGAATTGGGTAACGACCGAACTCGTGCAGAACAATGTTGTATGCGGTGGCACCTTGTAAATAAATGGAAGGCTGAATGCTGTGGGCATGAGCAGAAGAGGTAGATTTGGGAAGAAGGGGAAATGATAACATTGTTTTAAACGCGAAGGCATAGGTAGAGTTAGGAAAAATGAGCATATAGTGGCACTGTTGGGAACACAACAACTGGGTCAAGTCGGGCAAAGAGGGGTCATTGCAGAACTGTTCGAATACCTCATTAGAAACAAAAAAGACATGACAGCAAGTAGAAAAGACAAATATTGATCTCTGTGTTAGTGTCAGTCTAGTCATACTGCCATCAGTGATCAAAACTACTCTTTTGCATTTGCATATTAGGTGTCCCATACCGAATAAATTTCACCATTCCATTAGGTCATGGATTCATTGATGGTAGTAATTTTTTATCAGTTATCCCTCATGAGGTACTTGCTGATTTTCCTTTCTATGGTCTTTAGTCATTAGTCACTTTCATTCTCAAAATCATATCAGTAGGTCATAGGATGGGTCTCATTAGTTTCTAGGGTCTCACCATGGTCAAATTAATGAGTCAAGTATCAATAATATCATCAAGGTCATGAGGAAGTCAATAAATTCAAAGTCACAACACCAGGAAGGATCGAAGAGATATTTTATTCATCTTGAAGTAATTTTCACCTCAAAACCATGTTTTGAGGTGAAACATAATATTTTGCCTTTATTATCATTCATTATGTAATTTTACATCATCATATGTAATAAGCCACAATTCAGAAGCTGTTATCTCCACAAAGTGATGTTCCTGCCTTTAGAGAAGTTTTATGTAGCATGATTAGTGCCAAATCATCCTTCAAGTAGATCCATCAGAAAGAGCCCGGAAAGAGCTTTCCAACGGTATACTACACTCTCAAAACTGACTTCTGGATTGAATTTTATGCTTGAGTGAAGTAAAATTCCCTAAACCTCCCCTATTTCCCATGTTCCCCTTTAACTTTATGTTTAAAGTTTCATATTTCTGAAGTAAAAACCCCTTTACCCCCTTTTTGATTACAAAATCGCATTATAAAATATTCTTTTTAATTATAAACCACTTCCCCAACCATACCGCCTAGAACTTTATAATAAACAAATATCAAAGTTTATTATAAGTCCTGCCGTTCCTAACCACTTCCCCACCATACGTTGGAACTTTATAATAAAAATTCATTATAAAGTGTTATATTATATATAACTAACATTAAAATCGCAATCGCAAAATTTTTCAATCGCAACATTTATTTGATGTGCTCCGATCGGCTCATCGCAAATATTTCTGATGCGATTGATCGCATCGCAAGTCTCGCGCCCCTCCCCCGATCGCTAGTCTTCCTCCGATTGCTCCGATCCTCCGATCGCGTTTCCCCTCCAATTTATTGCATCACAAATTCTATTCTCTCGATTGCTATTGCGATTACCCCTGCTCCCAATCTCTGATTGCGATTGCGATTACCTCCACTCCCTATCTCCGATTGCGATTAACTCTCGGGCTCCACCATACGGTCTTTCCGCCTGTTCATATATAAAAGGGTTTTTCCTTTGTTAAACCCGAATTTTCTCCCCAATTGCATCGGAAGTTTTATATGCACCATTCCACCCTACCCCCAACTCCGATTTCTGATTGCGATTCGTACTCCCAGTCCCACCATTTAATTCCTCTGCCATTCATAACAAAAACCCCTTTTTCCTTTGTAAAGTTAAAAATTATCCGTTTTGTTTATTACAAAGAGTTCTCCCCAATTGCATCTCATTATTTGTAAATGTGTTACTCCGCCTACCCCGCTCCCTGATTGTGATTGCGATTGCACTTATGTTTTAATATGTTATATCCCTCCGCCTGGCTCACTCCGATTGCGATTATAATGCGGGTCCCGCCTTCCTCTCCCTTCCTTCCTATTCACGGTTTTTCCCTTCACAAAGCATATAAGTTCATTCGGTTCTATTTCCACGGCAGTGCATTAAAAAGTCATAGAACAAAGAAATAATGGAAAGCAAAGGAACAGTTAAAGGGCGGAGAACTAAAATAAGAAGAGATTGTTACAGCAAGCAGCAAAATAGGAAATCAGTTCATTGGATTACCTATTTTCGTTCATACAGCCTAACAAAAAAATCTCCAAAGTAGTCAATGTAATGTTGTCCCTTATTTTCAGGGGCAGATTGTTGTGTTTCTTCCTATGATTATATTTCAGTTCTTCAGCTGTTAGAAAAGCTCCTTTTTTCATGGATCTGTGTTCCCACATTTCAGTGTATTTAATGTAATGATGAATCATTTGTAAGAGGTGAGATAAAAAATCGGTAACTCAACAGTAGGGGAACAGTGTGGAAGAACATCTCTGCGCTACATTGTACAGTTTGACAGGAATTAATAAGAGATGCAGCTCTGATTTGTGGGATCCATGTGGTATGAGAGTTAGCATTTTTTTTTCTCCTTTGTTTCATGTGTGAATTTTTATGTGTTCCATTCATCCATAAACATTTCCTTTTGAATGATTTCAAGTTAGAAAGGTAGAATCCATTTATATGCTCTGCCTTGGGAAATCATTCATGCTCTGTGGTTTTTCTTCTGTTTGAAAAGGATCCATTTGATGTGCCCTTTTCAGCTCCTTGTCAGTCTTTTCATACCATCCTCATTAAATTTTAATTGCTAATTTTCCTGCCTATCTTGCCCCATGAAATACCCTCTGTCCTGATTTAATTCCCAGTTTCAACTGTCCCTTTATATCCCACACATCCCTGAAATTAATTCATTTCATTTATTCTATTAAACCCTTTTCCCATCATTTTATCTAGCCTAATATCAGTCCATTTATTGTGTTCCATTGAATATTATTTTACGGAGAGAACCCTCTCCTGTCCTTGTAGGGCTAGCTACAAGGCTGAGCGTGGTTTAGTTGTTACCCTGTTTTGCCTTTTGCAGCCTGGGGTCCAATTCAGGTGCTAACATCTCTGGCGACTCGACTGGGGACTGTTCAAGATTTTTTGTTTGTTATTGTTATTTGTTTTATAAACTATAGACGGAGCCTGAAGTTATGCCAGGTAGCCTTCTAACTACACATTGCTTTGCAGGTGCATAAGTAGATAAATGCTGCTTCAGTCAATCTCCGGTCTAGTTTTATAAACATAACATCTGACTTGCAAGATCTGCCCCAGTACATCAAATAATTCTAGACTTTTGAAATATGATGTTCAGATTTTTGCTAGGCTGTAAAATAATATTTTTGTAAAATAGAAATTCGACCACACTGGCTTCAAGAAGATACACCAGGGCTAATCCAGATCCAAATCCTTCCCCTGTGTTTGAAAATCCAAATCTTATACCAAGAATTGTCAGAAGACAAGAAGGATCATTAAGCCCCAGACCCGTCTTCAGATCCTATACTTCGCCCAGTGAATGGTTTTTTGTAGAAGATATTTCCTTTGACGAGAATTTTGAGCTTTCTTTATGTAGGAATAATTTTGAAAATGACATTGATGATACAATTTTAGATCCTGATTTCCTTGTAGATATTGAAGTCCAAAGAGCAAATACCTCCATTGAGGATTAAATTTTTAATTCTCCTTAGTCCATCACTGTAAATAATATACCTGAGCCTTCAGAATCATCAGGAACAACATTTCCCCCTCCCAATTCATCAACATTCTCATCAGTCAATTCCCAATTATCATCTCCTCCATTAACACCTCCCTCAAATCCTACAAATCCTGTCGTAAATCCACCCAGAGTTATGGCTGCCAGGTATGCACCCCTGGTCTTACCCCAGGTCCTTAATGACATGCCAGCTAACTATCAAAGCAAAATTCCTATTTTTGATGCCATTCAGAGCATCACGGCTCAGCAACACGTTGATAAAATGAATGACTTTTTTGATTTGCATGAGGTAGAAGCAGAGAATGTAACGATGAGGCTGTTTGTTCAAAGTTTCGGAGGCGAAGTCAGAAAGTGGTTTAGAGCCCTACCACCAGGCACAATTCACACATTGAAGGAGTTGCAAACTCAGTTCCTGGACCGGTGGGAGGTAAAAAAGAACCCACTTCAAATTCTGTCTGAATATGAGAACATTAAAAGGAATGTGGGTGAAGCCGTGCAGGATTATTGTTTGAGATTAAATGCTGTATATAATGCTATTCAAACTAATTTGAAGCCTCCTGAGGGACTGGAATTGTTAAAATTTCCCGATGGATTTGATGCCGACATGGCATATCAGCTGCGTGAAAGAGATCCATCTTCACTTGAAGACATGCAGAAGATAGCGGTTAATGTTGAAGAAAATCTGCTGGCTAAAAGAGCACGAGCCAAAGCTGAGAAAAGAGTCACAATAAAAGAGGAGGCCTCTACTTCAGATAGTAAAATGGACACTCTGATCAAAACAGTGGAAAAAATGGTCGACAGGTTGACCATTGCAGATAGACCTGAGCCTCAAATAAGAAATCCAAATTTCAGAGGGCAGCAGCCGCAATTCAGAATTAAACAGAGAGAGTCGAGAACGCAGGATCAAGTTGCGCCACCACAGCATCAAATTAAAACTCCCTTGCAGCAGAACTATGTGCAAGGGATAGATTCAGATGACGATGATCCTATGATTGAGGCTAATCACTTTTTCACGGCTGATGGTGCGCCCATTTTCGTTACAGAAGACGAAGAATACACAGTGGCGACTCCAGACATTCAAAAAGACCAAAATTTCATTTTTGCCAATGATACAGTACTGGAAGAAGAGTTTGATGACTATAATAGAGGGTATATGAATGCTCTGTCGGCTCAGCAAAGGAAGTACTCTTTAAGGAACAGAGAGGTTACAATCAAACCCATTCAAAAGAGAAAGGAACTCCAAATGAAAAACAATGCACAGAAGAAAGGAAAGGGGCCAGCTGATCCTTCTTCTAGTAAAGCGCCTGCAGTTGCTAATACAGAAAATGAAAAGAACTAGCAAAACACAGTAAAGGAGCCAACAGAGAAGAAAGACTTACCCATCAAAGAGGTAGAAAAATCTCCCTCCTTTAATCTAGAAAATGAAATCTCTAAATTAAAAGTGTCTATGCCCCTCACAGAGATGGTGAAGAATAGTGTGTATAAAAATCAGGTGTCCAAAGTCTTGCAAATAGATTCTATCAACGGTATGGTCGCCAGAGAACAGTAATGAATTGTCATGAATGTCAAATTTTCCAAGGGAAGAAGAAATTTCTTCCAATTCCTTTGAAACATGTTTCAGTGAACGCGCCCTTTCAGTAGTGGGGGCTTGATTTTATAGGAGAAATACATCCCGCATCCTCAGCACAACATCGATGGATATTGACTGGGACAGACTACTTTACGAAATGGATCGAGGTCATCCCTGCCAGGCAAGTGACTAACACAGTAATTATTCAATTCCTGGAATCAAATATTTTATCTCGTTTTGGTTTCCCATGTAAAATTGTGACAGATAATGTAGCCGCATTCAGATCAAAGAAAATGGTTGATCTATGTGATAAGTACAACATCGTGTTGGGCCATTCAACATCGTATTATCCACAAGGCAACGACCTGGCAGAATCATCGAACAAATCGCTGATGAATATAATTAAGAAAATGTTGGAGGCAAACAAAAGGAATTGGCACCGGAAGCTTATCAACGCACTGTGGGCAGACAAAGTTAGCAGTAAAAAATCAATAGGTATGTCACCTTTTGAGCTAGTTTATGGTATTGATGATATCTTTCCTACCTCTCTTACAGTTCCAGTTATGAGATTATTACAAGAAGTTGGCAGCGAAGATGATGACAACCAGCGAAGAATCAACCAGATGATCCACCTTCAACAAATAAGAGAAGAAGTGTTACAGAAAGTGAGCCAGTTGCAGGACAAGATTAAAAATATCGATGACAGGAAGACTAAAGCAGAAAGGTTTCAGTTGGATGATGTAGTGTTGAAATGGGATGCAAGAAATGAAGACAAAGGGAAGCATGGTAAAGTTGACAACCTTTGGAAAGGACCATACAAAATTACAGCATACAGGGGTCAGAATGCCTTCTTGATTTTAGAAATGGATGGCCAGGATTGTCCTGGAGGAGCAGTAAATGGTAGGCTATTGAAGCACTACCATTGTTGAAGACTGCATGGATCAGAATCTATCTCATCGTCATTGTATATACCATTTTATTTTTCTAAAAGTAAAGTTCAAAATGCACAATCATTCAAGTTTGGGGCCCGAGGTGAAGGCTATAAAACTTGGATGATATGTGTATGGTTTGGTTTTATTTTAGTTTTCAGTCTTAGTCTAGAGTCAGAGTCAGTTTGAATTTGTGTCAGTTTTCAACATTTTGACTCCATGCCCAATGGATAAGGCTGCTTGGTCTACGGTGTTCTTGGCACCTCCAAGGAGCTACCATCCCCATTGGAGCCAATGTTAGTGTCAGTCTAGTCATACTGCCATTAGTGATCAAAACTGATCTTTTGCATTTGCATATTAGGTGTCTCATACCGAATAAATTTTACCATTCCGTTAGGTCATGGATTCATTGATGGTAGTAATTTTTTATCAGTTGTCCCTCATGAGGTACTTGCTGATTTTCCTTTCTATGGTCTTTAGTCATTAGTCACTTTCATTCTCAAAATCATATCAGTAGGTCATAGGATGGGTCTCATTAGTTTCTAGGGTCTCACCATGGTAAAATTAATGAGTCAAGTATCAATAATATCAGCAAGGTCATGAGGAAGTCAATAAATTCAAAGTCACAGCACCAGGAAGGATCAAAGAGACATTTTATTCATATTGAAGTAATTTTCACCTCAAAACCATGTTTTGAAGTGAAACGTAATATTTTTCCTTTATTATCATTCATTATGTAATTTTACATCATCATATGTAATAAGCCACAATTCAGAAGTTGTTATCTCCACAAAGTGATATTCCTGCCTTCAGAGAAGTTTTCCGCAACATGATTAGTGCCAAATCCTCCTCCAAGCAGATCCATCAGAAAGATCCCGGAAAGAGCTTTCCAACGGTATACTACACTCTCAAAATTGACTTCTGGATTGAATTTTATGCTTGAGTGAAGTAAAATTCCCTAAACCTCCCCTATTTCCCATGTTCCCCTTTAACTTTGTGTTTAAAGTTTCATATTTCTGAAGTAAAAACCCCTTTACCCCCTTTCCAATTACAAAATCACATTATAAAATATGCGTTTTAATTATAAACCACTTCCCTGACCATACCCCCTAGAACTTTATAATAAACAAATATCAAAGTTTATTATAAGTCCCGCCGTTCCTAACCACTTCCCCACCATACGTTGGAACTTTATAATAAAACTTCATTATAAAGTATTATATTATATATAACCCGCATTAAAATCGCAATCAATTTTTTTTTTCAATCGCAACATTTATTTGAAGTGCTCCGATAAGCTCATCGCAAATATTTCCGATGCGATTGATCGCATCGCAAGTCTCGCGCCCCTCCCCCGATCGCTAGTCTTCCTCTGATTGCTCCGATCCTCCGATCGCGTTTCCCCTTCAATTGATCGCATCGAAAATTCTATTCTCTCGATTGTGATTGCGATTACCCCTACTCCTGATCTCCGATTGCGATTGCGATTACCTCCGCTCCCGATCTTCGATTGCGATTAACTCTCGGGCCCCACCATACGATCTTTCCACCCGTTCATATACAAAAGGGTTTTTCCTTTGTTAAACCCGAATTTCTCCCCAATCGCATCGGAAGTTTTATATGTACCATTACGCCCTACCCCCAACGCCAATTTCCGATTGCGATTCATACTCCCGGTCCCACCATTTAATTCCTCCGCCATTCATAACAAAAACCTCTTTTTCCTTTGTAAAGTTAAAAATTGTCCATTTTGTTTATTACAAAGGGTTCTCCCCAATCGCATTTCATTATTTGTAAATGTGTTACTTCGCCTACCCCGCTCCCCGATTGCGATTGCGATTGAACTTATATTTTAATATGTTATATCCCTCTGCCTGGCTCACTCCGATTGCGATTATAATGCAGGTCCTGCCTTCCTCTCCCTTCCTTCCTATTCACGGTTTTTCCCTTCACAAAGAATATAATTTCAATCAGTTCTATTTCCACGGCAGTGCATTAAAAATTTAGAGAACAAAGAAATAATGGAAAGCAAAGGAACAGTTAAAGGGTCGAGAACTAAAATAAGAAGAGATTGTTACTGCAAGCAGCGAAATAGGAAATCAGTTCATCAGATTACCTATTTTCGTTCATACAACCTAATAGAAAAATCTCTGAAGTAGTCAATGTAATGCTATCCCTTAATTTCAGGGGCAGATTGTTGTGTTTCTTCCTATGATTATATTTCAGTTCTTCAGCTGTTAGAACAACTCCTTTTTTCATGGATCTGTGTTCCCACATTTCAGTGTATTTAATGTAATGATGAATCATTTGTAAGAGGTGAGAAAAAAAATCGGTAACTCAGCAGTAGGGGAATAGTGTGGAAGAACATCTCTGTGCTACATTGTACAGTTTGACATGAATTAATAAGAGATGCAGCTCTGATTTGTGGGATCCATGTGGTATGAGAGTTAGCATTTGTTTTTCTCCTTTGTTTCATATGTGAATTATTATGTGTTCCATTCATCCATAAAAAATTCCTTTTGAATGCTTTCAAGTTAGAAAGGTAGAATCCATTTATATGCTCTACCTTGGGAAATCATTCATGCTCTATGTTTTTTCTTCTGTTTGAAAAGGATCCATTTGCTGTATCCTTTTCAGCTCCTCGCCAGTCTTTTCATACCATCCTCATTAAATTTTAATTGCTAATTTTCCTGCCTATTTTTCCCCATGAAATACCCTGTGTCCTAATTTAATTCTCGGTTTCAACTGTCCCTTTATATCCCACACATCCCTGAAATTAATTCATTTCATTTATTCTATTAAACCCTTTTCCCATCATTTTATCTAGCCTAATATCAGTCCATTTATTGTGTTCCATTGAATATTATTTTATGGAGAGAACCCTCTCCTGTCCTTGTAGGGCTAGCTACAAGGCTGAGCGTGGTTTAGTTGTTACCCTGTTTTTCCTTTTGCAGCCTGGGGTCCAATTCAGGTGCTAACACTCCGGAAGAAATGCAGGGAAAGGATGTCTAATTTGTTAGGGAGTCACATCAACACTTCAAGGAGACACATCAACAACAAATCAGATTCAGAAAAAAGAATAATATTTCAAGTTTTAATTTGTTTTATTTGTTTGTTAAGATCGAAGCTATGGTGATGTCCTCAATTGCAATGTAATATGTAGTTTTAACAATTTAGGTAGTCGAAGTAGTTCAAGAAATTATAGCAGTTATGAACTGTTTTTGATGTATTTAAGCAAGACACAAAGAAAGAACAAAGGTTCCGAGTTTTGGACCTTTGGAAGACTAAAAATTTGGTACTTACTTTTCTGAGGAATTAATGAAAGAAGCATCAAGTTTACTACAACTGTTGATGGTGATTCATTTTTCCTGTGCCATTTTGTGTCCCTTCATCCTAGAATCAAGTGAAGTAAAGTAGCTGCTGGTCTCTTAATTACATCTGTGAGTAAGAGTTAAATGAACTTAATTTTCACTCCACTCCAACTCCTCTCCCTTCACAAATTCTCTCTGGAACTTAAAAGTAATAGATTCTATGTTTACAAGATATTATTTTGAGTTTCCTCTTTCTCCATAAATTCATTCTGAAATTTAAAGTGGTATATTCTATGTTACAACATATCATTTTGAGTTTCTTCTACGGTTCTGCTTTTCCATTCAAATATCCACAGTTAATGGCATTGTAAATTCTTTCATTATACCAGATTATTAAGAGTTTTAAAGAATTAGTTTCCAAAGGGATTGAATGAAGACCACCTGATATAATTACTTCTGTGACACACTGTTAAAAAAATGTCTTAAGCACCGATTCCTTTTCACAGCCAAGGAATTGTCTCTTAAGATACAATATTTTCTGGCGCCATTGCCGAGGACGAAGAGACAAAGTTTATTTTCCCTGGGTTTTTCACATTATTTCCTCTAGCTGTCAGTGAGGAGGAAATATTTGGCTGTATTTTTTATTCTCAGAATTATGGCTCAGAAAAGGCCTCACATGAGGCTGAATACCTCAAAATAGAAGGTCCCTGCTTTTTCAGACCCTAAAATATTGGTTTCTAAAAGGGTTTGGAAACCCAAAACCCCCTCAACACCTAGTCCTATGCTTTCCGCTCCTAATAGTAGTTCTATTAATCCTTTTTTTGAAGATATCTCTAAAATCCTTCCTTTCTTGGAACAATATTCACCCTTCACACCAATTTATTTTTAAGAAACTAAGTTGAAGAACACTACTTTGAGTCTATTTCTCTTAATTTTACTCAAGCTTAAAAAACTCTAGTCACTGGTCTCTCTTCCATTGTCCATCAACCCACTCCCATATCAGTTTTACCTCCACCTCTGTTCATTTTCACAGCAGGTTCATTGACTGCATCTAACCAAGGAATAGTTAATCAAGGTGCAAACATGGCAACACCAACCTTTTTGTTGAACAGATATGCTCCACTTAACCTTCCACAACCAATGAATGCAATGACTCAAGAGTATCTTAAATAATCCCATGTTTTACTAGAGAAGATGAAATAACTACAGAAAAACACTTGCCCGTGTTTTGTAATTTGCTGAAAATTTGAATGTAGAACATCTTGATGTTGTAATGAGGATTTTTTTTTTTAGTCTCTAGATGGAGAGGCTAGAAAGTGGTTTACGGGATTTCCAAATGATTCTATTAATACATGGGAAGAACTGGAAAATCAATTCACTCAGAGTTGGGGTGAAAAAATGGATCATGGATATTCACTAATAGAATTCAATGAAATCAAAAGAAAACCAGATGAGAATATATCCGATTTTATCAAAAAGTTCAATAAATTGTATAACTCTTTTCCTATAGAAATGAATCCCCCTCCTGTTGAAACGAAGGTAGTTTTTGCTGGGGATTTTGAAGCCGATTTTAGTTTCACACTTAGAGAAAGGAGATCCCCTACTCTAGAGAAGACACCGAAATATGCTTTAGAAATTGAAGCTAATATGATGGCAGCGGGGAAGACGAAAGGGAAACAGCCAGTCCAAGAGAAGCGGAAAGAAAAAGAAGAATCATCACAATATCAAAGAATTGAAGATATGACAATGGTGATAAAATTTTTGTCAAATAAGCTAGTTAAGATGGAATTGGAAAGCAAAAAATCCCAAAGACAAGTACAAAAAAACCGAGGAGGATTTAACCCTTAATTCAAAAGACAACCCCTGCAAATTTTGCAGAGGGAAAGGAAATATCAAGACCAGGTTCAAGCACCATTGTATATAGAAGCAGCACTCGGTGAGTCAGTAGAAGATGACCAAAATGAAGCTGAAGATCAGATATCTGCTATGTACACAATAGTAGAGGATGAAGAGGAAGATTGTGAGGGGGAATATGCTGAAGTTGAAGTATCTTTTGATCAAGAATCAATGGATGAATACTGTAGGAAATTCATAGATTTCATGCAATATGAGTTACATAAAAAGTATGATTTAAGGTCTAGAAGAGATCTAGAGTGCAGGATAATGAAGGTGATCAACAAGATTCTATTCCTTCTCCAATGACGACTCCACAATAAAAGGAACCTTTAAAACAAGTCAGTAATGGGAAGCAACCTGTAAATTCAGTTAATAGAACATATGTGCAGTAGGGTGAACCTTCCCAGAGAAAATAAATTGATACTAATATTTTGGAGAGTGTTGTTCCTGTACCTGAACAAGTGGAAAATTCTAGAAAGAGTGAAGAAGAACTTGAAAATAATGTTAAACAAACTCATGCTTTCAGTTTGAAAAAAGAGTTGGAGAAGGTAAAAATTCAGGTACCTCTTCTAGAATTAGCTAAAATACCAGTCTACAAGAAAGAAATTTTACAATTGATTAATCTCACACAGATTGAAGATATAAGTGACATTGTGAAATTACAAGAAGAAAATCCAGTGGTCACCTTTGGTCCTCATGTAGAAGAAGTAGACCCTTATGTTCCACCATTTTATATTTCTTTGTTGTTTCATGATTTTACTCTCCATGATTGTATGTTGGACTCAGGTGCATCCCATAATCTCATGCCATTGTCTGTTATGAAGGAAATAAACTTGCATCTTACCAAACCTTACAGGGATCTTTATTCATTTGATTCCAAAAGGATGAAATGTGTTGGGTTAATTAAAGTTTTACTAGTTTCTTTGGCAAAAAATACAGCAAAGAGTATGGTCATGGATGTAGTTGTTGCTGACATTCCAACCAGGTTTGGAATTCTCCTGTCAAGATGTTGGGGAGAAAATTTGGAAGGTGTTATAAAATTAGATTTCACTTATACTATCATTCCTATTTTTAATGGGGAAGGCAAGATATTTTATAGGGAAACAAGGTTTGTGAAGACCACTACCAATAAAGATGTAGGAAATTCCCCTATTTATAGTTGAGAAAGAGAATATCTTTCATGTTTCATGCTGCATGAAGATGAAAAATTTTCTGAAGACACAACGAAGCAACTCTCTTCAGTAGTTGTAAATAATGATTTGCACTCAAAAAATATTTGGAAATGCTACTTTGATGGTGCCTACTCTAAGGAAGGTGTAGGAGATGGATTCTTGCTGATATCGCCAGAAGGTAACCTCATGCCTTTTTCTTTCAAGTTAGAGTTTGATTAAAAAAAAATGTAGTTGAATATGAGGCCTTGAACATTAGCCTTCAAGTTGCTAAAAAGATGGGAATTCAATGTATTTCAATTTTTGGTGACTCTGAATTGATAATAAGACAGATTAAAAATAATTATCAAACCAAGAATCCGAGATTAAGATCATATAGTAATGAAGTTTGGGATCTGATAGAGAACTATTTTGAAGCCTTCAATATTCAGTTTATTCTGAGGGAGGAGAATAGATTCGTAGAGTCTTTAGCAGTTGCATCTAGCACCTTCAAGCCACCTATGAATCCAAGGTTAAGGTATGAGATTGAAATTAGACATAGACCCTCTATTCCCGATAATGTGAAACAATGGCAGGTGTTTGAAGATGATGAGAAGGTAAATAATTTCTTGACAATGATTGAAAACTTTGAATATGCTGAGATAGATCAAGAAGAAGAAAAAACAGAGCAAAAAAAAGAGGTAAGACATTTCAAAAATTCAATAGGTGATCAGAAGATTATCCAGTTGAAAGATAGTGTACTCCCTAAAGGTTTGGTTCCTCTTGAGAGACTGTTTGATTCAAATGATGTTGTTGTTGATTCAAAGAAAATACATCAAGGGGAAGAGATGGAAGATTGTAATTTGGGAACTCAGCAGGAGCCAAAAATGGTGAAATTATTCAAAGGTGTTCCCAAAAATGATAAAGAAAGATATATTGATCTCTTTAAAAAGTATATGGATGTGTTTGCTTGGTCATATGAAGACTTGAAAACGTATGATAAAAAAATAATACAACATAAGATCCCATTGAAAGAAAGAAAAAACCACACAGACAAAAGCTCAGACATATTAATCCATTACTGTTGGCTCCAAGTGAAAAAGAAGTGAAGAAATTGCTACAAGTAGAAATCATAGTCCCTCTCAGATATTCAGATTGGGTTTCTAATATGGTTCATGTGAGGAAGAAAAATGGAGAGATAAGATTGTGTGTGGACTTCAGGAATTTGAACAAAGCATCTTTAAAGGATAATTATCCTTTACCTAAAATGGACTATGTCTTACAAAAGGTGACAGGAGCATACTGGATGTCTATGGTTGATGGATTCTCTGGATATAATCAAGTGGCAGTGGATCAGGAAGATAAAAAAAAGACAACTTTCACAACCCCCTAGGGCACCTTCATGTATGCAAGGATGCCATTTGACCTTATGAATGCAGGTGCAACTTTTCAGAGGGCCATGGACATAGCGTTTGTTGGAGACAAGTATGTGGTTATATATTTAGATGATGTAACTGTTTTTTAGGATCAGATGATGAACACCTAGAACATCTGCAAATAACTTCCGAAAAGTGTAGGAAGTATGGTCTGTCACTAAATTCCAATAAATATTTATTTGCCTTGGAGGAAGGTAAATTATTGGGTCACATAGTTTCAAAACAAGGGGTAAATATTGATCCAGCAAGGGTGGAAGAAAATTCAGACCATTCCTTTACCTAGAAGCAAGAAATATATTCAAATATTTTTAGAAAAAATAAACTTTCTGATAATATTTGTACCAAATTATGCTGAGATGTGAGAAATATAACTGACATGTTGAAGAAAAACGTAGAAGTAAGGTGGGATAAAGAAGCAAGAGAAGAATTTTCCAGAATAAAAGAAGCACTCCAGGAAGCTCCTGTTTTAATAATTCCTGATTATCAAAAGGTATTTCAAATATTTTCATTTGCTTCCCCCACTACTATTGTTGTCGTGTTATTGCAGAAAAATGAGGATAGTAAGGAACAACCGGTGGAATTATTCAACAAAGTTCTCAGAGATGCTGAGCTCAAATATTAAATTTTGGAGAAATAAGTGTGTGCATTGGTCAAGCACTCAAAGCCTTCAGGACTTATTTTCTACAATCCCAAATAACCGCTTATGTACCTAATTCTACTATCAAGAATGTGTTAGTTCAGAGTGATGTTGAAGGAAAAAGAGGAAAATGGATAGCTAAAATCCAGGAGTATGATTTGGACATTAAACCCACCAAGTTAATCAAAGGACCAGGTTTAGCAAAGTTTCTAACAGAAACAATTTTTCAAGCATTGGGAATTAACCTCTTGGCACTAGTGGATGGAGCTGAAAACGAAGAAGGTTAGAATAAGCCAAAAACAGGTATTAAATACAAATTTTTGTGTTCATATTGGTATAAAGATGTTTTTCATTACCTATGTTTCTGTTCTTGCCCATATTCATTGAATAGAACCAAATACAGAGCTCTCAAGCTTAAATCTCAGCCATATGTCATAGTAGAAGCGTAATTGTACTGGAAAGATCCTGCTGGTATTTTGTTGTTGTGTTTAACTGAAGGTGAATCCATTGAGGTTATCAAGGAATATCATGAAATTCTATGTGGAGGACATAACAGTTGGAAGGTCATAACCCATAAAATCCTCAAGTCAGGTTTCTATTGGCCATCCTGTTTGCAGATATACATAGATTGGTTAGAAGTTGTCAAAAATGTCTGTTGTTTGCTGGGAAGAAAAAACTTGCTCCATTACCTCTTATCCCTGTATTCATAGAAGATCCCTTTAGACAGTGGGGAATGGATTTTATTGGAGAGATCAATCCACCATCAAGTGGGAATTCAAATGGATTCTAACTGCCACTGATTACTTCACAAAGTGGGTTGAAGCCATCCCCACCAAGAAAGAAAATGACCAAGTGGTGATGAAGTTTCTGGAGGAGAACATCTTCAGTAGGTTTGGTTGTCCAGTCAATATTGTAACCATTAATGCTCAGGTATTTAATTCTACTTGATTCATTAATTTATTCCAAACATATAATTTAATCTTGTCACATTCCACAACATACCATCCACAAGGGAATGGGTTGGCAGAATCTTCAAACAAGACCCTGGTTAAGATTTTGAAGAATAAAATCACTGAAAATCAGAAATACTGGGATTCAAAGTTGAATTTTTCTCTTTTGGCAGTCCAAGTAACCACCAGGAGGTCTACTGGCAAGTCACCCTATGAATTGGTTTATGGAACTCAGGCATTATTTCCTCCTCAGTTGGGCAAGCCATTGATTTCTTTCCTTCAAGATGCTTAGGAAGAACCTGATTCTCTAGTGATAAGATTGAACAAAGTGAATGAATCACATGAAAATAGAAAAAATTTAGCGATAACTTGATTTCTTATCAGGAAAAGATGAAGTCCATATTTGATAAAAAATCAAAAGAAATCCTCTTCCAAGCAGGACATTTAGTATTAATATGGGACACCATAAGGGAGGATAAAGGAAAGCATGGTAAGTTTGACCCTCTCTGGTATGGTCTGTATTGAATTTCTGAAGCCATATCAAACAATACTTTCATCCTAGAAGATTTCTATGGAGAATCTCTACAGCTTCCTGCGAAGGGGTAGTATTTGAAGCATTATTTTGAGCATTGAAATTAAGCATTCTACCATTGTAAATACTGGATTACTCATTTCTCATATGTCACCAAGAAATATTTGACTCCATGCCCAATGGATAAGGCACTAATCTGTGGTTCTTAGCACTTTCATGGAAAAAAACACTATCCCTAGGTGGAGCCAAATGTTGTGGCTCATTTGCATTTACTTTCAAAATATTTCTCAAAACACCAAAAAATCATATATGTTAGAAAATGTAAATTTTTTGTATATCGAAAAATAATTTTTGATTTATATGTTGATGTATTAACATTATGTGCGGAGATGTGAAGGTGGGTCGAGTCGGGTTTATTCACATACAAATCAGTTCAAGAATTGGGACGATTGATGCGTTCAGAACATTGCACACAGGTCAGGGTCAAGTTATCCAACTATACATGCAGAACAGTGTTCGGAGGCTTAAGTGCAATCGCATGTGGAAAACCTGCCAGCATATCGCAAATCGCAATCGCAAAGCTCAGGAGGAATAGAACAAGTTTGAATCTCCGAATTGCGAAATGCGATATGAGGGTCGTATTCGATATAGTTTAGAGCTCAATCTAAGGTATTTAAATTATGGTCGTGGGACCCTCTCGCACATCTCACATCACAAATTGCAAAGCTTAGGAGGAATGGCGCTAAGGAATATGTTATAAACACTGAAGGCCGAAATGTGATAAGGGGTAGATGCGATGTAGTTCGGAGCTTGATCTAAAGTATTTAAATTCTGGCCTTGAGACCCTCTCGCACATTGCAAATCGCAAAGCTCAGGAGGAATGGTGCTAAGGAATGAGTTATAAATGCTGAAATGTGAAATGCGACAAGGTTTCAAATCGCCGATTGCGATTGGCTCCACCTAGACTTGCCACATCATCCCCATGCCTATCGCACATCGCACATCGCAAGCTCAAGAGGAATGGCGCTAAGGAATATGTTATAAACATCCAAGGTCAAAATGTGATAAGGGGCAGATGCGATGTAGTTCAGAGCTCAATCTAAAGTATTTAAAGTATGGACGTGGGACCCTCTCGCACATTTCACATCGCAGTCACAAAGCTCAAGAGGAATGATGCTAAGGAATATGTTATAAATGCCGAAATGCGATAAGGGGCGGATGCGATGTAGTTTCAGAGTTAAATTGCAAAGGATTTCAAATCTGGAAGTAAGGACCTTTCCTCTGAAAAATCGCATCAGAGGTAAGAGGAGGCTTATAACGGAGCAACATGGAACGTCGAAATGCGATGGAAAGGTGGACGCAATGCCATTCAATGGTTAATTCAAAATTATTTAAAGTTCATGATTATTTTTAGTTGCATTGTTTTATGAAGAAACATGAACGTGTGAGGTAGACTTGGGTAATGCCCAACCCCATGCAAAACAAAGTTATATGCAGTGGTGCCTTGTAAATAAATGGAAGGCTGAAAGTTGTAGGCACCAACAGAAGAGGTAGAGTCGGGCAGAAGGGGACATGATAACATTGTTCGAAATCTAGAGGCATAGGCAGAGTCAGGATAAAGGAGCATATAGTGGCACTGTCGGAAACACAATAGCTGGGTCAATTTGGTTAAAGAGGCATCATGGTAGAACTGTTCGATTACCACATCAGAAACATAAAAGACATTACAGCAAGCTAAAAAGAAAAATATTGAGCTCCAAAATAAATGTAGGGCAAGGATGTCTGATCTGTCAGGGGGACACATCAAAACTTCAGGGATACGCATAAGCAACAAATTA
Organism: Pinus albicaulis; assembly: GCA_034641835.2. NCBI lineage: Eukaryota > Viridiplantae > Streptophyta > Pinopsida > Pinales > Pinaceae > Pinus > Pinus albicaulis. The sequence continues at coordinate 836,386,533 of CM076582.1, read as the reverse complement.
GATTCAGCAAAAAGAATAATATTTCAAGTTTTAATTTGTTTTCTTTGTTTGTTAAGATCAAAGCTATAGTGATGTCCTCAATTGCAATGTAATAAGTAGTTTTAAAAGTTTATGTAGTTGAATTAGTTTAAGAAATTCTAGCAGTTACAAATTTTTTTTGATGTATTTAAGCAAGACAGAAAGAAAGAAAAGAGGTTCCGAGTTTTGGACCTTTGGAAGACTAAAACTTTGGTACATAATTTTCTAAGGAATTAATGAAAGAATCATCAAGTTTCCTACAACTGTTAATGGTGATTTGTTTTTCCTGTGCCATTTTATGTCCCTTATTCCTGGAATGAAGTGAAGTAAAGTAGCTTCCAGTCTCTTAATTACATCTGTGAGTAAGAGTTAAATAACCTTAATTCACGCTTCTTCACTCCAACTCCTCTCCCTTCACAAATTCTCTCTGGGACTTAAAACTAATAGATTTGTGGTTATAACATATTATTTTGAGTTTCCTCTCTCTCCATAAATTCATTCTAAAATTTAAAGTGGTAGATTCTGTGTTACAACATATCATTTTGACTTTCTTCAATGGTTCTTTTCCATTCAGATATCAGTAGTTAATGGCATTGTAGTTTCTTTCATTATACCAGATTATTAAGAGTTTTAAAGAATTAGTTTCCAAAGGGATTGAATGAATACCACCTGATATAATTACTTCTGTGACACATTGTTAAAAAATGTTGGAAGCACTGATTCCTTTTCATAGCCAAGGAATTGTCTCTTAATATACAACAGTAGGTACAGGAAAACCATAAATTATTATGCTCTTATTGAAGTTTAGAAATCCATGAGAGAGCTCCTTCCTTCATGAATGTGTAATATTCCCAAATGGGAAAAGCAAGAATATAGAGCAAAATGCTGGAACAATAGTGTAAAACATCATTTAAAAGAAAGAGGCCAATATGGAGACCTTTCATATGTTGTAACAACAACAAAATATGCATAAATAATGGGCCATACGATACACAAAAAGAAAGATCAAGCCTCCAATGAAAAAAATCCCTAAATAAGAGGTGCTGCTACTATATAGAAAGACTGGAAGACTGTTACAACGCTGTTTTAAATGCACTGCTACAAAAAATGAATATACATCAGATCTAGGGTTGATATGTCCCTCAAAAGATAGATCTACTATAGATCTGAGCACTATACAACCTCCTTTGAAGAACCTCTTAAGGGTTTTCAACAAAACACCATGTACAAGATGGGGATCTAGGCCCTAAGGCTGAAGATCCACTGAAAAATACAAATATGGAAAGTGTGGCTGATCTAATATGATAAATACAATAGCCTCCTTCAATAGATCCTCTAAATGAAAGACAGATCTCTCTCACTAGAAAACCAACTCTCCAAATGGTGTGCTAAACCACCCTGCAACTCCTCCTACAGAAATAATGCAGATTTGGAAGAAAAATGTGCTACAGGGATAAATAAACAGTTGGCCTGATGCCAATATCTTAAAATATGCTCAAGGGCCTTTGTTACTATCCTCCCAATGGAAAGGAAGCCTCCTCCACTGAAAATGAGCAATGAAATGACCCAGATCTAGTCTCCACTACTGCAACCTGCAAAACAACCAAACCCTCAATAGGATCTGCACTATAAATGAAAGATGAAGCTTGGCCTTAATCCTAATAGTGGAAAATGTAGTACAAGACTCCTCCAAGAGCTTCTCAATGGAAGAGGTGGGATTCCTGATTAGGAACACCCAGTGCTAAACAACAATCAATGTCAGCTAAACATCAAGAGAAATATATATGTCTAAATAGACCATATATTCAGAAATATCAACATACATGCATAATGAACAATGGCTGCCATCCACTTCCTTAAATAATGTATGAGCTTGCAAACCCTAAGCCCCATCCAATAATAGCACTACTTCCACATAAAGCATCTCCATCTAAAACTACTTCGTCTCTCATTGATGACCACGCCTCCATGACAACGTTGTTGATTTGGTCAAAGTTGACCCAGTCAAGGTGTTCCAACCCCTTTTTACACCAAAGGGTGCTCAATTAAGCTGCCAAGATCTGTCTCTTTCACATTGGCATTGATTTATTCATTATTAAGGAGAATTATGGACCTCCATTGTCCTCTTATTTATTAAACAAAGTAGCAAAACAAAATTTAATATTCCAACTAGCTCATGGCTAATTGGGAATATTACAGAATGAGTTTCCTGTAGCATTTATAGGAGCATCTTGTAGTGCTACAAGAATCCTGTAGCTGCTGCACTTGCCTGTTTCAATTACAATTTAGGAAAAAAAATTAAATTTTTGCCTATCTGAGGGGTGAAATGGATGAAGGGTTGTATGTTGGAGTGGATCATGGAGTGTGCAAGCAGAGGAGAAGGGGAAATGAAGAAAAAATACTCATATGGATCCCAAAAACCATCTTTGATCAATAACCTGCAAAACAGAAAAACACATAAGTGCATATGTATTTGTATTCTTCTTCCTTTTCTTTCTTTCTTTCTTTCTTCTATTTTTTCTTTTGAAGGAAAGTTGACTGCCTCCATAGAGGGTTTCAACCCACAGGCCTGCCTTGGGTGCCTTAGAGAGGTTTTCACTCTAGGATCTTTTATTCTTTGGTTTTTTATTTTTCTCTCTTTCTCTCTCTCTCTCTTTATTTTTTTGCTCTAGGACTGCCTCATGGAGGTTTTCAGCCCTAGAGTTGGCCTAGGGCCCCTTAGAGAGGTTTTCACCCATGCCTCTTTATTTTTTTTTTAATTTTCTTTTCTAGGAGGGGGAGGCGCTGGAAAATATAGAGTTTCCCATGAAATACACCTCCCTCTTTTGGAATTTATAAATTCTGCCATAGACAGGGGATTTTTGTAAATCTTAAGCCTATAACCATTGACAAGTAGGAGAATTACTTCTTCATATATGGTTCTGATCTGAACTATGCCATTATCATAACATTTTTACACTTTGTAGGGTCCCAACCATCTTGTCATTATTTTTCCTTTGAAATCCTTAAACCTTGAATCATACAACAACACCCAATCTCCTTCTTCAAAGGTTTTTTCCTTAATGTACTTATCATGCTAGACCTTCCTTTATAGTTGAATCACTTATGTGTGAAGGAGTGCTTGCATCCTAAACTCATCCAACCCATTTAATTTCAGAAACCTTTCTTGTTGGGAATTTGATATATCTAGGTCTAACTCAGCTGCCATCCTTAAGGTGTTGAGCTCAAATAAAAATGAAAGAAAATCTTTCTTGCCATAGCCTAGGTCATAAGGAGTGAATACTGTTGTTGTTTTCCAAGTAGTGTTGTAGGTCCAAGTATCTTCTACCAATCTTTCCACCTAATATTTTCTGCTGCTACTCACAACCTTAGTGAGGATATTCTCCAAGGCTCTGTTGGTTACTTCCACTTGGCCATTTTCTTTAGGGTGGTAGCCAGTGGTAGTATTATCCTTTATCTTGTGCCTCCTCAAAAGATTATCAATGAGATGAGATGTGAATTGTGCCCCCTGATCATGTTAGAAAATTATATATTACAGAGCAATGCAACACATAAAATAAAACACAAAACACAAGCACAAAAAACACATAAAACTAGAGAGACACGGATATACGTGGTTCACCCGGTTTGGTCTACGTCCACCCCGAACAGCCAGTCCTTCCTTTCTATTATCCAACAAAATGAAGAGACACAACCTATAGCAAATCCATTGTAATATCCTCTATTCTCTCTCACAGTCTCCCTATCTATTTCTCACTCTGAGAATACACATACAATACACAGCTGCAATACCATACCATCATACATGCAAGGGGTCACCTTCTAGGGAAAAAAACCCTAAACTAAACATAACTTCTACTATCAGATAAACCACCTAATGAACGACCCAGATTGACTAGAAATTACTATACTTTTACAAGGCAATTTTACATATGTTTTTAGCTTTGGGGGCGCTGCCCTTGAAACCCCCCGCTAGGGGGGGGGCTCCATAAAGTCGCAGCCGCCCCCCTGGACCCCCTAGGCAGTGTTTAATTACGGGCGACGTTTCCGCCCCATTAAGGTACAGGGGTCCAACGCAGTGATACAAAATAAACAAGATAATCAGGCTCCACACCCAACAATCTCCCACTTGGAGACTGATTGTAGCAAATCCACTACTACTTCATTTGCTAGAAAATGACTCCTCTTTAGACCTAGTTGTTTCTCATATTCATCGTCATTCTTGAAGACCAATTGAAACTGAGCATATTATTAGTTTTTCCCTGGTTACAACTTTTGTTAGCACATTTGCAAGATTCTGGCTAGTGTGTATCTTTTCCAGCTTCAACTGTCCATCTTCCAACACTGACTGTATGAAATGGTACTTGAGCTGTATGTGTTTAGTATTGGAATGAAATGCTGAGTTCTTTGCAAGATGAATGGCACTTTGGCTATCACTGTATAACGTGCCCATATCATGCTTCTTACATAATTCATCCATAAACCTTTGTAACCAAATCATTTCTTTACTAGCCTATGTAGCAGCAACATACTCTGCTTCTGTTGTTGAAAGTGCAACAACACTTTGGATTTTTGAAACCCAACTGATAGCTGTTCCACCTACAATAAATACATATCCTGTAGTGCTCCTCTTGTTATCTTTGTCACCTGCCATATCTGCATCAACGTATCCCTGTAGAGCAATGTTTGAACCATCAAAGCACAATTCTTGATTTGTGGTACCTCTCAAATATATGAGAATCCATTTCACTACCATCCAATGTTCTTTTCTTGGATTTTTCATGTACCTGCTTACAACTCCCATTGCATGTGAAATATCGGCCTTGTGCAGACCATTGCATAAATTAAGCTTCCAACTGCTGATGCATATGGAACTTTAAACATATAGTCCATTTATTCTTGGGTCTTGGGGCACATTTCCTTACTAAGTTTGAAATGGCTAGCAAAAGGTGTACTAACTGGTTTTTCATTCTGCATATTAAATCTTTTCAACACCTTTTGTATGTACTCATTCTGAGACAGTGTTAATTTGAGATTTTTCCCGTCTCTAGTAATTCTCATACCAAGGATTTGTTTTTCAGCTCCCAAATCCTTCATTGCAAATGAATTTTCCAGTTTTCTTTTGAGAACATTTATTTTCTGCATGTTAGACCCTGCAACAAGAATATCATCTACATACAATAAAAATATAATATAGCTGCCATCATTTTGCTTTTTCAGATAAACACAATGATCAAAGTGACATCTAGTAAAACCTTGTTTATACATAAAACTGTAAAATTTTAGATACCACTGCCTTGGAGCCTGATTTAAGCCATACAAGCTCTTCTTTAAATTGCACACTAATTTTTATTTCCCTTTGACCTTATATCCTTCTGGTTGCTCCATATAGATCTCTTCCTCCAAATCTCAATGGAGAAATGTTGTCTCTACATCTAACTGTTCAAGATGTAAATCTTCCATTGCTACAAGACTTAAAATAGTTCTAATTGAAGTCATCTTAACAACAGGAGAAAATATTTCATAAAAATAAATATCTTTCTTTTGTGCAAACCCCTTCACCACAAGTCTAGCTTTGTAACTCTCTTTTCCTCCATCTTCTTCCTTCAGCCTGTAAACCCATTTATTTTGCAATGAAGTTTTACCTACAGGCAACCTGACTAAGTCCCAAGTCTGGTTATGCATTAAGGAGTCCATCTCTTCTTCCATGGCTAGCTCCCACTTCTTCCTGCTTTCAACCTGCATTGCTTCTTCATAACATTCAGGTTCACCAGAATCAGTCAACAATAAATAATATAATGAAGGAGAGTGTCATTCAGGGGGTATACTTATCCTGGTAGATCTTCTAACACCACTTCCAGGTGTTTGAGGTGCTTGTTGCTGTTTCTTTTCCTACAAATGATTCTTATACAAGACCTTTTCATTGAATATTACATCTCTGCTCCTAATGATTTTGTGATTTTCATAATCATATAAGCGATAACCAAAATCATTAACACCATATCCAATAAAGGTACATTTCTTTGATTTTTCCTCAAGCTTTGTTTTGTTTTCTTTATTAATATGGACAAAGGCCTCAAAGCCAAAAGGATTTAAAAAAGAGTAGTTTACCTTTTTACCTGTCCATGCTTCCTCTGGAATACCACCATCCAAGGAACTTGAAGGCCCTTTGTTTATGAGATAAACAATAGTATCTACAGCATCTGCCCAAAATTGTAAAGGAAATCCTGCATGCAATCTCATGCACCTTGCATGCTCCATGATTGTTCTGTTCATCCTTTCTAACACACCATTTTCTTGTGGTGTTCTTGGAACTGTCTTCTCTCTGCGAATTCCATGCTCTGAACAGTACCTATCAAACTCTTTGCTGCAATATTCACCTCCATTGTCTGATATGATACACTTCAACTTATTTTCTGTCTCAATCTCAACCAAAGCTTTCCATTTCTTGAAAGTATCAAATACATCAGATTTATTCTGAATACAATAAATCCAAGTTTTTCTAGTTGCATCATCAATAAAAGTAACATAATAACGAGAGACACCGAGAGATGATACCTGAGTAGGTCCCCATAAATCTGTATGCACAAGCTCTAAATTTTCGCTCTTATTTTCTTTCCCAACTCTAAGAAATATGACTCTCTTATGTTTTCCATAAATGCAATTCTCATAGAAATCCAAATCAACATTCTTCAAACCCGGCAACAAGTTTCTTGAGTGAAGAATCTTCATCCCCTTCTCACTCATGTGTCCGAGCCTATGATGCCATAATGCTACATCTTCTCCTTTGGAAGTTAAAGCATTAACAGAGTTAGAAATACCATGGCATAAATACAATGTACCAACCTTTTCACCTTTTGCTATTACCAGGGCTCCTTTGGTGACCTTCCAAATTTTATATATGAAAGTTGTCACACAACCTTCACCGCCTAACTTCCTTGTTGAAATCAGATTTTTCTTCAGATCTGGAACATGCCTTACCTCCTTTAATAGCCATTGGTTTTGATTCTATTGTTTTACAAGAACCTTACCCATTCCAACAATTTTACAGGGTTTATCACCACCCAAACAGACTTGTCCAAAATCTCCTTGAACATAGTCATGAAAATATTTCTTATTAGGTGTGGCATGGAATGAGGCCCCTGAATCTACCACCCAGAAATCAATAACATTTTTGAAAAAAAGAATCAAAGCATCTTGTAGCACATCACCTGTCACATTTTCTTCATGATTTTTTTCTTGCTGTGTGTCTCCTTCTTTTCCCTTCCGAGATCTAAAATCTTTCTTTAGGTGTCCTTTCTTTCCGCATTTCCTGCACACTATCCCCGATATGGACTTGGATATGCCTTTCCTTGATTTACTACAATATCTTAAGCTCTTTCCTATTTCCATTCTTCTTCCCCTAGACTTTGCACTCAAAGCATTACCCGATGTCTCACCGGAGCTCTTCCGTCGCATTTCCTCACTAAAGATAGCACCGACAACATCATAAAACTTTAAAGTACTAGATCCAGAGATAGAGTTACTAATGGCCATAACTAAACCATTCCAGCTTTCTGGCAATGAGCACAGAAATAAAAGAGCCCTAACTTCATCCTCAAATTTTACCCCTATAGAACTTAACTGACTAGTAACTGTAAAATCATTTAAATGGTTTGCAATAGATCCACCTTCCGACATCTTCATATTAAATAAACGTTTCATAAGAAATACCTTGTTTGAGGCTGAGGGTTTTTCATATAGTTTTTCCAATGCCTTAATCAAACCCTCTATTTTTGTTTCCTTCGAAATATTGAAGGCTATTGATGCTGTGAGGCACAACCGTACTGTTCCGAGTAACTTTCTATCGAGAATCTCCCATTCTGCGTCTGTCATAGATATCAGCTTCTTTGTTTTTCGACTCAATTGTAGGTATAGATCTTTCTGATACTAATAATCTTCCATCTGAATCTTCCACAGTGGGAAGTTTTGGTCATTAAATTTCTCAACCCTAAACTTACCATCTTTTTCCATTATTCCCACTCGAACTAGGAACGCTTCTTTCCTGCGAGATTATAAGCCAAATAGATCTTCGAATCTAATACCAGTTGTTAGAAAATTATATATTACAGAGAAATGCAACACATAAAATATGCGAAAAACACAAGCACACAAAACACATAAAACCAGAGAGACACAGATATACGTGGTTCACCCAGTTTGGGCTACATCCGCCTCGAACAGCCAGTCCTTCCTTTCTATTATCTAGCAAAATGAAGAGACACAACCTACAACAGATCCACTATAATATCCTCTATTCTCTCTCACAGTCTCCCTATCTATTTCTCACTCTGAGAATACACATACAATACACAACCGCAATACCATACCCTCATAAATGCAAGGGGTCGCCTTCTAGGCAAAAAACCCTAAAATAAACGTAAATTCTATCGTCAGATCATCCGCCTAATGAATCACCCAGATTGACTAGAAATTACTATAATTTTACAAGGCAATCTTACATATGTTTTTAGCTTCGGGGGTGCTACCCCCGAAACCTTTCACTAGAGGGGGCTCCATAAAGTCGCAGCTGCCCCCCCTGGACCCCCCAGGCAGTGTTTAATTACGACGGCATTGCCTTTGCCTACATTAGATGCAGTCCAGCAGGGATAAATAGATGAATACACCAACAATCTCCTACTTGGCCAGTTGTGTCCAGCGTGACATATTGTGAATCATCTTTAGGTTGATTGTTCATATCTGAATCATCATCCTTGAAGACCAATTGAAACCGAGCATATTATTAGTTTCTCCATGGTTACAAATTTTGTTAGCATATCTGCAGGATTCTAGCTAGTGTGTATCTTTTCCAGCTTCAACTGTCCATCTTCCAATACTGACCGTATGAAATGGTACTTGAGCTGTATGTGTTTAGTCCTGGAATGAAATGCTGAGTTCATTGCAAAGATTAATGGCACTTTGGCTATCACTGTATAACGTGCCCATATTATGCTTCTTACCTAATTCATCCATAAACCTTTGTAACCAAATCATTTCTTTACTAGCCTCTGTAGCAGCAACATACTCTGCTTCTGTTGTTGAAAGTAAAACAACACTTTGGATTTTTGAAACCTAACTGACAGCTATTCCACCTACAGTAAATACATATCCTAGTGCTCCTCCAGTTATCTTTGTCACCTACCATATCTGCATCAACATATCTTTGTAGAGAAATGTTTGAACCATCAAAGCATAATGCTTTATTTGTGGTACCTCTCAAATATCTGAGAATCCATTTCAATGCCATCCAATGTTCTTTTCCTGAATCGTTCATGTACCTACTTACAACTCCCACTGCATGTGCAATATCAGGCCTTGTGCAGACCATTGCATACATTAAGATTCCAACTGCTTATGCACATGGAACTTTAGACATATAGTCCATTTCTTCTTGGGTCTTGGGGCATATTTCCTTACTAAGTTTGAAATGGCTAGAAAAAGGTGTACTAACTGGTTTTTCATTTTGCTTATTAAATATTTTCAACATATTTTGTATGTACTCATTCTGAGACAATGTTAATTTGTGATTTTTCCTGTCTCTAGTTATTCTCATACCAAGGATTTGTTTTGCAGCTCCCAAATCCTTCATTGCAAATGAATTTTCCAATTTTATTTTGAGCACATTTATTTCCTGCATGTTAGACCCTACAACAAGCATGCCATTTACATACAATAACAATATAATATAGCTGCCATCATTTTTATTTTTCAGATAAACACAAGGATCAGAGTCACATCTAGTAAAACCTTGTTCATACATAAACCTATCAAATTTTAGATACCACTACCTTGTAGCCTGTTTTAAGCCATACAAGCTCTTCTTTAACCTGCACACTAATTTTTCTTTCCCTTTGACCTCATATCCTTTTGGTTGCTCCATATGGATCTCTTCCTCCAAATCTCCATGGAGAAATGTTGTCTTTACATCTAACTGTTCAAGATGTAAATCTTCTGCTGCTACAAGAATTAAAAATAGTTTTGATTAAAGTCATCTTAACAATAGGAGAAAATATTTCTTCAAAATCAATGCCTTTCTTTTGTGCAAACCCCTTCACCACAAGTCTAGCTTTGTACCTCTTTTTTCCTCCATCTTCTTCGTTTAGCTTGTAAACCAATTTATTTTTCAATGTAGTTTTACCTGCAGGCAACCTGACTAAGTCCCAAGTCTGGTTATGCATTAAGGAGCCCATCTCTTCTTCCATGGCTAGCTCCCACTTCTTCTTGCTTTCAACCTGCATTGCTTCTTCATAGCATTCGAATTCACCAGAATCAGTCAACAATATATATTATAATGAAGGAGAGTGTCGTTCAGGGGTCTAGTTATCGTAGTAGATCTTCTAACACCACTTCCAGGTGTTTGAGGTGCCTGTTGTTGTTTTGGTGGTTGCTGTTGTTGTGGTTGTTGATTATTACCATTTTCAGGCACCTTTACTTTTTCTGTGATCTCATCAAGAACTGTGTATTCTTTGTTTTCTTTTTCCTGTTTCTTTTCCTGCAACTAATTCTTGTACAAGACCTTTTCATTGAATATTACATCTCTACTCCTAATGATTTTGTGATTTTCATAATCATATAAGTGATAACCAAAATAATTAACACCATATCCAATAAAGGTATATTTCTTTGATTTTTCCTTAAGCTTTGTTTTGTTTTCTTTATTAATATTGACAAAGGCCTCACAACCAAAAGGCTTTAAAGAAGAGTAGTTTACCTTTTTACCTGTCCATGCTTCCTCTGGAATACCACCATCCAAGGAACCTGAAGGCCCTTTGTTTATGAGATACACAACAGTATCTACAGCATCTGCCCTAAATTGTAAAGGCAATCCTGCATGCAATTTCATGCACCTTGCACACTCCATGATTGTTCTGTTCATCCTTTCTGACACACCATTTTCTTATGGTGTTCTTGGAACTGTCTTCTCTCTGCGAATTCCATGCTCTAAACAATACCTATCAAACTCTTTGCTGCAATATTCATCTCCATTGTATGATCTGAGACACTTCAACTTCTTTCCTGTCTCAATCTCAACCAAAGCTTTCCATTTCTTGAAAGTATCAAATACATCAGATTTATTCTGAATACAATAAATCCAATTTTTTCTAGTTGCATCATCAATAAAAGTAACATAATAACGAGAGCCACCGAGAGATGATACCTGAGCAGGTCCCCATACATATGTATTTTTTTGCTCTTATTTTCTTTCCCAACTCTGAGAAATCTGACTCTCTTATGTTTTCCATAAATGCACTTCTTACAGAAATCCAAATCAACATTCTTCAAACCCGGAAACAAGTTTCTTGAGTGAAGAATATTCATCCCCTTCTCACTCATGTGTCTGAGCCTATGATGCCATAAAGTTGCATCTGCTCCTTTGGAAGTTAAATCATTAACAGAGTTAGAAATACCATTGCATAAATAAAATGTACCAACCTTTTCGCCTTTTGCTATTACCAGGGCTCCTTTGGTGACCTTCCAAATTTTATCTATGAAAGTCGTCACACAACCTTCACCGCCTAACTGCCCTGTTGAAATCAGATTTTTCTTCAGATCTGGAGCATGCCTTACCTCCTTTAATATGCATTTTTTTCCATTATGTTGTTTTACAAGAACCTTACCCATTCCAACAATTTTACAGGGTTTATCATCACCCAAACGGACTTGTCCAAAATCTCCTTGAACATAGTCATGAAAATATTTCTTATCAGGTGTAGCATGGAATGAGGCCCTTGAATCTACCACCCAGGAATTAGTAACATTTTCAAAACAAAGAATCAAAGCATATTGTAACACATCACCTATCACATTTTCTTCATGATTGTTTTCTTGCTGTGCGTCTCTTTATTTTCCCTTTCGAGATCTACAGTCTTTCTTTAGGTGTCCTTTCTTTCTGCATTTCCAGCACACTATCACCGATCTGGACTTGGATCTGTCTTTCCTTGATTTACTGCGATATCCTGAGCTCTTTCCTCTTTCCATTCTTCTTCCCCTAGACTCTGCACTCAAAGCATTACCCAATGTCTCACTGGAGCTTTTCCGTCGCATTTCCTCACTAAGGATAGCACCGACAACATCATCAAAATTTAAAGTACTAGATCCAGATACAGAGTTACTAATGGCCATAACTAAACCATTCCATCTTTCTGGCAATAAGCACATAAATAAAAGAGCCCTAACTTCATCATCAAATTTTACCCCTACAGAACTTAGCTAACTGGTAAATATATTAAAATCACTTAAATGGTCTGCAACAGATCCACCTTCCGACATCTTGATATTAAATAAACGTTTCATAAGAAATACCTTTTTGCGGCTGAGGATTTTTCATATAGTTTTGCGAATGCCTTAATCAAACCCTCTGTTGTTGTTTCCTTTGAAATATTGAAGGCTATCGACGCTGTGAGGCACAACTGTACTGTTCTGAGTGCCTTTCTATCGAGAATATCCCATTATACATCTGTCATAGCCATCAACTTCTTTGTTTTTACGCTCAATGGTAGGTACATATCTTTCTGATACAAATAATCTTCCATCTGCATCTTCCACAGCGGGAAGTTTTGGCCGTTAAATTTCTTGACCCTAAACTTACCATCTTCCGCCATTGCTCCCACTCGAACCACAAACCCTTATTTCCTGTGAGATTATCAGCCAAATAGACCTTCGGCTCTGATACCAATTTTTAGAAAATTATTTATTACAGAGTGATTCAAAACATAAAATATGTAGAAAACACAAGCACACAAAACACATAAAACCAAAGAGACACAGATATACATGGTTCACCCAGTTTGGGCTACGTCCACCCCGAACAACCAGTCCTTCCTTTCTATTATCCAGCAAAATGAAGAGACACAACCCACAACAGATCGATTGTAATATCCTATGTTCTCTCTCACAGTATCCCTATCTGTTTCTCACTCTTAGAATACACATACAATACATAGCCACAATACCATACCCTCATACATGCGAGGGGTCGCCTTCTAGGGCAAAAAACTTTAAACTAAACATAACTTCTACTGCCATATCATCCGCCTAATGAACGGCCCAGATTGACTAGAAATTACTATACTTTTACAAGGCAATTTTACATATCTTTCTAGCTTTGGGGGCCCTGCCCTCGAAACCCCCTACCAAGGGGGGGCTTCATAAAGTCGCAGATGCCCCCCCCCGGACCCCCCAAGCAATGTTTAATTACAAGCAGCGTTGCCACCCCATTAAGGTATAGGGTTCCAATGTTGTGATACAAAATAAACAAGATAATCAGGCTCCACACCCAACAATCTCCCGTTTGGAGACTGATTGTAGCAACTCCACCACTGCTTCATTTTCTGGACAATGACTCCTCCTTGGACCTGGTTGTTTCTCATATTCATCGTCATCCTTGAAGACAAATTGAAATTGATAATATTATCAGTTTCTCCTTGGTTACAACTTTTTTTAGAATATCTACAGGATTCTGGTTAGTGTGTATCTTTTCCAGCTTCAACTGTCCATCTTCCTATACTGACCGTATGAAATGGTACTTGAGCTGTATGTGTTTAGTCCTGGAATGAAATGCTGAGTTCTTTGCAAGATGAATGGCACTTTGGCTATCACTATATAACGTGCCCATATCATGCTTCTTACCCAATTCATCCATAAACCTTTGTAACCAAATCATTTCTTTACTAGCCTCTGTAACAGCAACATACTCTGCTTCTGTTGTTGAAAGTACAACAACAATTAGGATTTTTGAAACCCAACTGACAGCTGTTCTACCTACAGTAAATACATATCCCGTAGTGCTCCTCCTATTATCTCTGTCACCTTCCATATCTGCATCAACATATACCTGTAGAGCAATGTTTGAACCATCAAAGCATAATGCTTGATTTGTGGTACCTCTCAAATATCTGAGAATCCATTTCACTGCCATCCAATGTTCTTTTCCTAGATTGTTCATGTACCTGCTTACAACTCCCACTACATGTGCAATATCAGGCCTTGTGCAGACCATTGCATCAATTAAGCTTCCAACTGTTGATGCATATGGAACTTTAGACATATAGTCCATTTCTTCTTGGGTCTTGGGGCACATTTCCTTACTAAGTTTCAAATGGCTAGCAAAAGGTGTACTAACTGGGTTTTCATTCTGCATATTAAATCTTTTCAACACCTTTTGTATGTACTCATCCTGAGATAGTGTTAATTTGCGATTTTTCCTATCTCTAGTTATTCTCATAACAAGGATTTGTTTTGCAGCTCCCAAATCCTTCATTGCAAATGAATTTTCCAATTTTCTTTTGAGCACATTTATTTCTTGCATGTTAGACCCTGCAACAAGAATTTCATCTACATAAAATAACAATATAATATAGCTGCCATCATTTTTCTTTTTCAGATAAACACAATGATCAAAGTGACATCTAGTAAAGCCTTGTTCATACATAAACCTGTCAAATTTTAGATACCACTGCCTTGGAGCTTGTTTTAAGCCATACAAGCTATTATTTAACCTGCACACTAATTTTTCTTTCCCTTTGACCTCATATCCTTCTGGTTGCTCCATATAGATCTCTTCCTCCAAATCTCCATGGAGAAATGCTATCTTTACATCTAACTGTTCAAATGTAAACCTTCCGCTGCTACAAGACTTAAAATAGTTCTGATTGAAGTAATTTTAACAACATGAGAAAATATTTCATCAAAATCAATACCTTTATTTTGTGCAAAATCCTTCACCACAAGTCTAGCTTTGTACCTCTATTTTCCTCCATCTTCTTCTTTCAGCTTGTAAAACCATTTATTTTGCAATGTAGTTTTACCTACAGGCAACCTGACTAAGTCCCAAGTCTGGTCATGCATTAAGGAGTCCATCTCTTCTTCCATGGCTAGCTCCTGATTCTTCCTGCTTTCAACCTGCATTTCTTCTTCATAACATTCGGGTTCACCAGAATCTGTCAACAATAAATAATATAATGAAGGGGAGTGTCGTTTAGGGGGTCTACTTATCTTGGTAGATCTTCTAACACCACTTCCAGGTGTTTGAGGTGCCTTTTGCTATTGTGGTGGTTGTTATTGTTGTGGCTGTTGATTATTATCATTTTCAGACACCTTTAATTTTTTTGAGATCTCATAAAAAACTGTGTATTCTTTGTTTTCTTTTTCCTGTTTCTTTTCCTGCAACTAATTCTTATACAAGACCTTTTCATTGAATATTACATCTCTGCTCCTAATGATATTGTGATTTTCATAATTATATAAGCGATAACCAAAATCATTAACACCATATCCAATAAAGGTACATTTATTTGATTTTTCCTCAAGCTTTGTTATGTTTTCTTTATTAATATGGACAAAGGCCTCACCGCCAAAAGGCTTTAAAAAAGAGTAGTTTACATTTTTACTTGTCCATGCTTCCTCTGGAATACCACCATCCAAGGAACTTGAAAGCCCTCGGTTTATGAGATAAACAAAAAAATCTATAGCATCTTCCCAAAATTATAAAGGCAATCTTGCATGCAATCTCATGCACCTTGCACGCTCCATGATTGTTTTGTTCATCCTTTCTAACACACCATTTTCTTGTGGTGTTCTTGGAACTGTCTTCTCTCTGTGAATTGCATGCTCTGAACAATACCTATCAAACTCTTTGCTGCAATATTCACCTCCATTGTCTGATCTGAGACACTTCAACTTCTTTCCTGTCTCAATCTCAACCAAATCTTTCCGTTTCTTGAAAGTATCAAATACATCATATTTATTCTGAATACAATAAATCCAATTTTTTCTAGTTGAATCATCAATAAAAGTAACATAATAATGAGAGCCATCGAGAGATGATACCTGAGCAGGTCCCCATACATCTGTATGCACAAGCTCTAATTTTTCGCTCTTCTTTTCTTTCCCAACTCTGAGAAATCTGACTCTCTTATGTTTTCCATAAATGAAATTCTCACAGAAATCCAAATCAATGTTCTTCAAACCCGACAACAAGTTTCTTGAGTGAAGAATCTTCATCCCCTTCTCACTCATGTGTTAGAGCCTATGATGCCATAATGCTGCATCTTCTCCTTTGGAAGTTAAAGCATTAACAAAGTTAGAAATACCATTGCATAAATACAATGTACCAACCTTTTCGCCTTTTGCTATTACAACGGCTCCTTTGGTGACCTTCCAAATTTTATCTGTGAAAGTTGTCACACAACCTTCACTGCCTAAGTGCCCTGTTGAAATCAGATCTTTCTTCAGATTTGGAACATGCCCTACCTCCTTTAATAGCCATTGGTTTCCATTCTGCTGTTTTATAAGAACCTTACCCATTCCAACAATTTTACAGGGTTTATCATCACCCAAACGGACTTGTCCAAAATCTCCTTGAACATAGTCATGAAAATATTTCTTATCAGGTGTGGCATGGAATGAGGCCCCTAAATCTACCACCCAGGAATCAGTAACATTTTTGAAACAAATAATCATAACATCTTGTAACACATCACCTGTCACATTTTCTTCATGATTGTTTTCTTGCTGTGCGTCTCCTTCTCTTCCCTTCCGAGATCTACAGTCTTTCTTTAGGTGTTCTTTCTTTCTGCATTTTCAGCACACTATCCCCGATCTATACTTGGATCTTCCTTTCCTTAACTTACTGCGATATCTTGACCTCTTTCCTCTTTCCATTCTTCTCCCCCTAGACTCTGCACTCAAAGCATTACCCAATGTCTCACCAGAGCTTTTCCGTCGCATTTCCTCACTAAGGATAGCACTGACAACATCATCAAACTTTAAAATACTAGATCCAGAGACAGAGTTACTAATGGCCATAACTAAACCATTCCAACTTTCTGGCAATGAGACAAGAAATAAAATATCCCTAACTTAATCATCAAATTTTACCCCTACATAACTTACCTAACTGGTAACTGTATTAAAATCATTTAAATGGTCTGCAATAGATCCACCTTCTGACATCTTCATATTAAATAAACGTTTCATAAGAAATACCTTGTTTCAGGCTGAGGGTTTTTAATATAGTTTCGCCAATGCCTTAATCAAACCCTCTGTTGTTATTTCCTTCGAAATATCTAAGGCTACCGACACCGCAAGGCACAACCGTACTGTTCCGAGTGCCTTTCTATCGAGAATCTCCCATTCTGCGTCTGTCATAGCCGTTGGCTTCTTTGTTTTTCCACTCAATGGTAGGTATAGATCTTTCTGATACAAATAATCTTCCATCTACATCTTCCACAACGGGAATTTTTGGCCGTTAAATTTCTCGACCCTAAACTTACCATCTTCTGCCATTGCTCCCACTCGAACCAGGAATCCTTCTTTCCTGCGAGATTATTAGCTAAATAGACCTTCGGCTCTGATACGAGTTGTTAGAAAATTATATATTATAGAGCAATGAAACATATAAAATATGCACAAAACACAAGCACACAAAACACATAAAACCAGAGAGACACAGATATACATGGTTCACCCATTTTGGGTTACGTCCACCCCAAACAAACAGTCCTTCCTTTCTATTATCTAGAAAAATGAAGAGACACAAACTACAACAGATCTGCTGTAATATCCTTTGTTCTCTCTCACAACCTCCCTTTCTGTTTCTCACTCTAAGAATACACATACAATACACATCCGCAATACCATAACCTCATACATGTTAGGGGTCGCCTTATAGGGAAAAAAACCCTAAACTAAACATAACTTCTACCGTCAGATCATCCGCCTAATGAACGACCTAGATTGACTAGAAATTACTATATTTTTACAAGGCAATTTTACATATGTTTTTAGCTTTGGGGGCACTACCCCCGAAACCCCCTGCTGGGGGGGGGGGGGGTGCTCCATAAAGTCGTAGCCGCCTGCCCTGGACCCCCCAGGCAGTGTTTAATTATGGGTGGTGTTGCCGCCCCATTAAGGTACATGTGTCAAATGTTGTGATACAAAATAAATAAGATAATCAGGCTCCACACCCAACAATATCCCACTTGGAGACTGATTGTAGCAACTCCACCGCTGCTTCATTTGCTAGAAAATGAATCCTCTTTGGACCTGGTTGTTTCTCATCTTCATCGTCATCCTTGAAGACCAATTGAAACTAAGCATATTATCAGTTTCTCCGTGGTTACAACTTTTGTTAGCATACCTACAGGATTCTGGCTAGTGTGTATCTTTTCTAGCTTCAACTGTCCATCTTCCAATACTGACCGTATGAAATGGTACTTGAGCTGTATGTGTTTAGTCTTAGAATGAAATGTTGAGTTCTTTGCAAGATTAATGGCACTTTGGCTATCACTGTATAACATGCCCATATCATGCTTCTTACCCAATTCATCCATAAACCTTTGTAACCAAATCATTTCTTTACTAGCCTCCGTAGTAACAACATACTCTGCTTCTGTTGTTGAAAGTGCAACAACACTTTGGATTTTTGAAACCCAACTGATAGCTATTCCACCTACAGTAAATACATATCCTGTATTGCTCCTCCTTTTATCTCTGTCACTTGCCATATCTGCATCATCATATCCCTGTAGAGCAATGTTTGAACCATCAAAGCATAATGCTTGATTTGTGGTACCTTTCAAATATTTGAGAATCCATTTCACTACCATCCAATGTTCTTTTCTTGGATTGTTCATGTTTTTGGTTACAACTCCCACTGCATGTGCAATATCAAGCCTTGTGCAGACCATTGCATACATTAAGCTTCCAACTACTGATGAATATGGAACTTTAGACATATAGTCCATTTCTTCTTGGGTCTTAGGGCACATTTCCTTACTAAGTTTGAAATGGCTAGCAAAAGGTGTACCAACTATGTTTTCATTCTACATATTAAATCTTTTCAACACCTTTTGTATGTACTCATTCTGAGACAGTGTTAATTTGCAATTTTTCCTGTCTCTAGTTATTATCATACCAAGGATTTGTTTTGTAGCTCCCAAATCCTTCATTGCAAATGAATTTGCTAATTTTCTTTTGAGCACATTTATTTTTTGCATGTTAGACCCTACAACAAGCATGTCATCTACATACAATAACAATATAATATAGCTGCAATCATTTTTCTTTTTCAGATAAACACAATGATCAGAGTGACATCTAGTAAAACCTTGTTCATACATAAACTTGTCAAATTTTAGATACCACTGCCTTGGAGCTGGTTTTAAGCCATACAAGCTATTCTTTAACCTGCACACTAATTTTTCTTTCCCTTTGACCTCATATCCTTCTGGTTGCTCCATATAGATCTCTTCCTCCAAATCTCCATGGAAAAATTTTGTCTTTACATCTAACTGTTCAAATGTAAATCTTCCGCTACTACAAGACTTAAAATAGTTCTGATTGAAGTCATCTTAACAACAGGAGAAAATATTTCATCAAAATCAATAAATTTATTTTGTGCAAACCCCTTCACCACAAGTCTAGCTTTGTACCTTTGTTTTCCTCCATATTCTTCCTTCAGCCTGTAAACCCATTTATTTTGCAATGTAGTTTTATCTGCAGGAAACCTAACTAAGTCCCAAGTCTAGTTATGCATTAAGGAGTCCATCTCTTCTTCCATGGCTAGCTCCCACTTCTTCCTGATTTCAACCTGCATTGCTTCTTCATAACATTCGCGTTCACCAGAATTAGTCAACAATAAATAATATAATGAAAGAGAGTGTCGTTCAGGGGGTCTACTTATCTTGGTAGATCTTCTAACACCACTTTCAGGTGTTTGAGGTGCCTGTTGCTATTGTTGTGGCTATTGATTATTATCATTTTCAGGCACCTTTACTTTTTCTGTGATCTCATCAAGAACTGTGTATTCTTTGTTTTCTTTTTCCTATTTCTTTTCCTGCAATTGATTCTTATACAAGACCTTTTCATTGAATATTACATCTCTGCTCCTAATGATTTTGTGATTTTCATGATCATATAAGAAATAACCAAAATCATTAACACCATATCCAATAAGGGTACATTTCTTTTATTTTTCCTCAAGCTTTGTTCTATTTTCTTTATTAATATGGACAAGGGCCTCAGAGCCAAAAGGCTTTAAAAAAGAGTAGTTTAACTTTTTACCTGTCCAAGCTTCCTCTGGAATACCACCATCCAAGGAACTTGAAGGCCCTCTGTTTATGTGATAAAAAACAATATCTACAGCATCTGCCCAAAATTTTAAAGGCAATCCTACATGCAATCTCATGCACCTTGCACACTACATGATTGTTATGTTCATCCTTTTTGACACACCATTTTCTTGTGGTGTTCTTGGAACTATCTTCTCTCTGTGAATTCCATGCTCTAAACAGTACCTATAACACTCTTTGCTGCAATATTCACCTCCATTGTCTGATCTGAGACACTTCAACTTCTTTCCTGTCTCAATCTCAACCAAAGCTTTCCATTTCTTGAAAGTATCAAATACATCAGATTTATTCTGAATACAATAAATCCAATTTTTTCTAGTTGCATCATCAATAAAAGTAACATAATAACGAGATCCACTGAGAGATGATACCTAAGCAGGTCCCCATACATTTGTATGCACAAGCTCTAATTTTTTTCTCTTCTTTTCTTTCCCAACTGTGAGAAATCTGACTCTCTAATGTTTTCCATAAATGCAATTCTCACAGAAATCCAAATCAACATAGGGAAGAATCTTCATCCGCTTCTAAATCATGTGTTCGAGCCTATGATGCCATAATGCTGCATCTGCTCCTTTGGAAGTTAAAGCATTAACAGAGTTAGGAATACCATTGCATAAATACAATGTACCAACCTTTTCGTCTTTTGCTATTGTTGGGTCAGATAGAGGTGAATTTTTGTGACAACTCTATTGTTCCTTCATTTAAATATGAACCTGGGGTAAGTATTTTTATTTCAAGAGTGTCAGCATAGTATATGCGGGTTAACTGGTCTACGGATGCTCTTTGTCAGTGTACAGAAGGAATTATTAACTTTTGAAGCTTACTGATCCTAGAGAAGGTGTCTTAGATGGATCTTTTAGCCTAAAGATGAGTAATGGGTGTTGAGTCATAAAAAGGTATCTTTTGAACACCTAATTAGCCTACATTAATCATCAATCCGGGAGCGTCTTTTTATTTCAAGAGTGTAATTTGTCTAAGGCTACAATTGTCTAAGAGCAATGCTGTGAAGATGTAGTACAGAATAACAAATGC
This sequence comes from Pinus albicaulis, assembly GCA_034641835.2. Lineage (NCBI taxonomy): Eukaryota > Viridiplantae > Streptophyta > Pinopsida > Pinales > Pinaceae > Pinus > Pinus albicaulis. The sequence continues at coordinate 836,365,312 of CM076582.1, read as the reverse complement.
AAAAGTAACAAATGCTTGGAAAGAAACCTAATTACAGTGACATGAATGGAAAGATTAAACTACTTCAATCTTGCAGAACATCGATCAGGGATGCAGTAGCAGTAACTCTTTCTCTTAGAAATCGATGCAAGATGACCAATCTGGGGACTTGGAAGAAAAAGCCTCTATCCTCTACAGTCGGAGATCTTAAAGCAATCGAACCAAAAGCAGATTCAATGAAAGCAACTTAAAAGAAATGCAGTCTGAAAAGGAACAACAACATGTAACTACTACTCATCTGTTTGCTAATCAAAGACTATGAATAAGGAATGATAAAAAATGGAACAACAACGTGAAATGAATAGCAATTACGATTCTAACATATTCAAGCCACTAGATTTCTATGCTTCAATTCTGTCAATAGCTTCTTACCACACAACAATAAATTATAAAATGCTATAAACTAATGGAACAAAAACTCAAATCAGATACAAATCAGCAAAGCTTTATAATATCAACAAGATAATTGAACAGTGAACGTGCTTCTTGTAAAGAATGAAATAACAATGACTTTGTATTTGATCGAACAACAATAAACCATTAAGCGCACTCCACACGACAGTAAGCAAAGATTAAAATACAAATAGCGAAATGATTCCACCAGAGCCGAGCCCTTAGCGCCAGTGAAATACTGCTGGGCTAATTCAGAACTGTAGAAGGTAGATAAAATGCATGTCTTATATTAAACCAACATAAAGTCTTACAGAGAAGTTTCCCTCAAAACAGAGAGTTAATAAAACATTACATTACAGAGAAAAATGTAAAGTCTTTCGACCAATTCCTAATTTCAACAACAACCGTCCCCTTGTCACTAAGGGACATGGCTTTATATATCAAATCTCGACGGACCAATCAAGGAAGAAGATGAGTTTGAACAACGATCCCTCAGGATCGAAAGATCCTAAGGGATTCGCTCCTCTGCATTTAGTCATCACCCTGTGTACTCTGAATGAGGCCGAGCTGTCCCTTGCATTTTCTGGGTTATTCGTTTAGATCTGCTTGCCTTGGGCTGGATATGATTCGACGCTGGTGGAGCAATAGTTAGATTATTCTCAACCCCGCCTTTGGTACAGCTGTTCACCTCTTCGAATTCCTGTTTGTCAATCAAAAATTAAATTTTAGTCATCTTTTCGTACTAAACATAAACATTTCCAAGGAAAACAGGAGTATATCTATGGTAAAAGAATGAGTAAATACATAATAATTTCATACCTATTTCACTGCACAACAATGGGATTTGGTGTTTCTCTACTGGAGTAAAACAACATTTCTATTAAACTAAACAACGGTCAAAATAATCAAGCAAGAATTAGAATGTGTTAGTATGAATATTTCGTCGTAAAAGATCACTTTAGCTACGCATAAAAAATAGCCCTAACATCGATTATGGCTGCAAAATACCTTTAAGATTGCTGCACAAATTCAGATCTAAGCACAAAATATATTAAGCAGATAAAAAATAACATAGCTCCATAGATCCAACGAACAAGACAAGAAGAACGTATATGAAAGAATTTTGTATTATATTAAAGAATGGGGCACTTGAGAGGAAAACAAGAAAGGTGTTTTCCGATTCTCCTCAGTGGGATGGGTTCTTGGAAGTCCTCAGTGTTTCAGATCTAGCATTTCTCTCTCTTATGGATGTGGAAAAGAAAACATAGAACTCAATGGGAGTTCACAAAGCAAAATGGAAAATGGTGACCAAGAGAAGATCCAGAGTGATCTAAAGCAATGAAGGTGGTTAATGAATGGGGAAAACCCCCCTATTTATAACAAAATATTGGGGCGGTCTAGAACTCGGTGCATGAATAAAATATTATTAATTGAATTCTAGAAGCACCTTTTAGGAATATTTTATTATATTTGTTAGAGGGGAAAGGATTCTTGACTTGGGTCAATTCCTTTATTTATAAATAATAAATAAATAAATGATTTATTTATCATTTTAGGGGTATGATGGGAATATAATTAAATAAATAACGGTTTATTTAATTATTTATGTATGATTTAGTCAAATTTAACTAAGAATATTATTTAAATAATGATTTAAATAACTTGTTCTTAGGAAATAATTAAATAAATAAGGATTTATTTAATTAATTTCCTTGTTTTGGGTTAAATATGACCAAATAAGTTATTTTATAAGGTGAAAGCAATTTTACTTAGGGTAAAATTGATCTTACAGGTGTACTTGGGTTCATCTAATAATAATAGGTTAGATGACCAAAAAAATGGTGTAACATAATGACAGTAATGAAATTAAGCAGAAAAGTAGTCTAACTAAATTGTTTCAGACATGGAATTGAATTGAATCAACAACCTAGCAATGTAAGCAGTAATGAAGCAGCTAGATGGCTAATAATATAACTAGAATGGTGACTAGCTGTGTAATAATGAAACAAAAATATAACTGAGCAATATGAGTAACTGTGCACTAGTGAAACAACAATATGACTGAACGATATGACTAGTCGTGCAAATAATGAACAACAGTAGAATTAAGCAATATGACTAGCTGTGGAATAATGGAACAACAATAGAACTAAGATGGTAGCAATGAACAACAATATAACCGAAACATGTCAAATAACTCATACAACTATAATTAAGTAATTTTGCAATGGAGTTCTCTGTAAGACTTAATTAAGCAACACTGATCAATTGGTTAATTGCTTTATTATGCTACGCAATGCATGGAGTTGCAGAATGCTGAGATTGATCTTCCTACGACCTAGAAATTAATTATCATGACAACAGAAGAACTAGAATTAACAAAACATTATCAGAAATGGAATTACACTTGTCTTATTCTAAGAACGCGACTTCCAATGTTTCATTAAAGAAGAAGAGCTGTAATTATATCAAATGGAAGTATGTATTATAACTTCACCAAGTTCACAGATATCGTTTCTGTAAATTTTTAGAATATGAAAACGTGCGTGGAGCTCCCGGAGGTTGGGCCCAGACCTACAGAAGCCTCAACACTAAGGAAAATTCAGATGATAGTTATTCAAAACTCTCTGTTACATCCAGGAATGCTACAAAATATAATTAGACAGTCTGTTATAGAATTTTCTATTATCATATTTCCTTCTCATTCTGTTCTTTTCCCTTTTAAAGGCGATCTTCGGAATTTCGAGAATGTATCTCAAACGACAGCCTGCTACGCGTGGCTGTTGTTTGAGTTCTTAGACTCAATCTTCTTGTTCGCCTTCTATCGGCCGTTTGGACTGCTTAGGACTTCTTGTGCTTGCATCCATTGATTGGATTTCTTTCGCTATTGTTTTAGGCATTCCTAGTTTCCTGCAGGTAAAGACAAAAAGAGTCAATTCCTTATTATAAATTGTCCTTTCTATCATTAGTCTTATTGTTCCCATTTTCATGTTTTTTATTCCTTATTGTTAATATGAAGAGGGATTTTCTTGAAATTACAATATGATTTGCAGTATTTAATGGGTGAAAATCATACCTTAGTCTGGGCCCAACATGCTCCCTTGCTTACCTTGTTGCATGCCCTCATGCAAACAAATGATTAAGATGCAGCTGTGTTAAAGAATAGGTGGGGTAGGGTCTCTCATTGGGTGCTCTATAGCCTCGCTTTCTTTTTATGAATGTGAAGGCAGGGCCTGTGACTCCTTCTAGCAACTCGTAGTCATGATTATACTCCTCAGGGGGAAGCCAGAGGAGGGGATTCCGGTATCTGCAACCCAACTAGGAAGGCCCCATGCTGTAGACTAAGCTTCTGTATAAACGAAATCTGGAAGCAACAACCTTGAAGTTCCTGTAATTGAATGGCTCCCTATTTTTCACATTATTCATGGAGGCCATCCACCGTTATTTAGCTACTGCTAGGGCTGCTTCACGAATGTCTTCAAAGTAATCTCATGCATTTTCAATGACATCTTTATGGAAAGGACCCAATCTAGACTTCACACCTGGCCTTCTCATGAAATTCTGATGTCGGATGATCAACTACATGGGTTTCATAGGCTCCCCCCTGACCCATTGTTCCAGATTATGTTCTCTTTTCTGAAAGATGCCAGAAGCTTTGGCCCACCTGATCTGGTTCTTGGCAAATGAAAGGAAAGCTTGTAATTTTACATCTCCTATGAAGGGGCCGGGGTTGCTGTTGTTAGCCATCAGTAAATTTTTTTTCAGCAAATGATGGCTAAAACAAGTCTTATGGTCTTCAAGAAACAAATTTCCTACAAAATTTGTGACTTCTTGCAGCCCCTTTGTGTCCCTTGTCCAAAAATTCCTTTTCCCTGATATTTTCACTTCAAAATCCTTCAAAATACTATTGTTCCCAAAGAAAACTATTTCCTAAAAAGGCTCCATTTTCATCATTTCATTCCCCCATTTCATATTCATACAAATGCCCCCATATCATTTATTTTCCTTGTAAAAATTCCCCTTTCCTCTATCATTTATCTTTATTTTCCTCAAAAAACCCTTTAAAACCGCTTAGCCCTTTCTTATTTGGTTTTAAAAATCCTTTTACTTCATCCGGAATCTCAAAAACCTTTAAAAACCCCTCTTTTGGCCTAAAAAAACAACCTTTTTTATACACAGGCTCTTAAGCCCCCTTCCTTCTTTCTACCACAGAACCAAGGCCCAAAAACCTCCGTGCTAAAGACTTAAGTCCTTATCGCGCCATCGTTTATCGGCATTTCCATTTTCATCGCAAACACTCCTTTTTTTTTTTCTCCGATATGATTAGTCCTTGATCCCTTGGCCCTTGGTCATGCTCTCCTCCATAAGACCTTGCACCCACGACCAAGCCCTTAGCCCCATCGCATCGGCACTATTACATTTTCCGTCGCATTGCTCCCCTTTCCCCCGCCGATGCGATTGACCCCTTTTTCCCTGGCCCCTGGTCACATATTCCTCCTCGGGACCATGCCCTAGCGCATATGTTTAAGCCCCCATCGCATCGGAATTTCCATTAAAAACCTGCATTTTCTTTGTAAACTTATCACCTCAATAGAAAATCATCGACGAGATCTACACCGTAGAACTCGTAGGATCCGACGGCCCTCGTTTAACCCGTCAATCCCACCATCCCCTCTTCCCTCTAGCTCTTTTTTCCTCTGCCCCTATTTACCTTATCCCTCCATCAGACCCTCCCCTTCCTTATTCATTAGCCCCCTCCTCTTAACTATTATTTACCCTCGTGCCCTTTGTAAAAACGCATTTTACCTTTGAAATATCCCCGTGCTATGCATACCTCCCAAGAAATCTTGACCATCGATCTTATTGATCTGATAGTCATTGCATTCCCTCTGCATCCCCTGATTGCCCGACCCATATCTATCCATCCACCCCTATAATCAATCTTTGCCATTGATCTATATGATCCAATGGCCCCGATCAAACCCGACGTCCCGACCTTGCCGGGGCCTACCATCCTCTATGCAAAGTGCCCATCCAATCACTCATTGCCACCTAGCTTCCACTAATTCCTTGCCCGAGCACCTTCCCTCATCGCGCTCATCCCTCCGTCGTTGGATCTACCCCGCCTCATCCAACGGTCAGCATTGTTTTTCGCGCAACTTTTGCCACCAAGGTTTAACAACCAAAACCCACGCGAGACCGCTGGTTTTGCAGAAGCCACACGTCGTCTTATGATTGGATCGCATTCGATCAAATGAAAACCACTTACCGCCCGAGGGTTTTTCAAAAACCATTCACGGTTTTCGCAAAACCACCAATCTATAATTTCGCGCCATATGCAGTTTTAAACTTGGTTTTCACAGGTTTTCAACATAAAACCTCTCCCGCTCCTCTGCATAACCTCCTTTTTCCCTCCACTAGCCTTCAAAGCAGTTTCACCCACATAACGCAGGATTTTATAATAAATTTATTGTTTTTTCCAGGTTATATGGTGGTTTTAAAGGCAGAAACCTTGTCCATATCCCATAAAGGGATAGGGTCGAGGATTACTCCATTAGAAGCCCAAATAATGCAGAGAAAGAGTTTTCTAGGCGTAAACCTGGGTTTTTAATCAAATATTGGTTATTTGAATCAAAACCCTTGTGCGCTAGAGTCACCTGTCCATAGCAAAGGGAAAAGGCAGTCAGGATTAGAGGCATAGGCCTAAAGCATGACACCAAGGCCTGAATCAATTTAAAAGGGTCAAAGGACAGTTTAAACGAAAAAACAAAGGGGTTAAAGACTAAACCAGTGGATTAAAAGGAAATCCAACAAATAATCAAAGTGAAAAGGGTTGATACATCAAAGTTTGAAGATTAAAAGGCTTAATCCATGGTTTGAAGGGATAAATACAATGAATAAAGCTCGAACATAGCTATAAAGGCCTAGAAACAAGATTAAAGGTTAATATAGTGGATTAAAGACAAAAAGCCCAAAAAGAAAATAAAGGAAGGGGTGATTAATAGTAAACACAGTCAACAGAAAAAGTTCAAAGGCTCGAAGATGATTCTTAAGCCCTAAAAGTTGTATCAAAGGCCTAAATCAGTTGAATAGTCAGCAAAAGGACAATTGAAGACTGAAGAAGAATAAGGAAGGCATGATCAACCCTAAAAGAATGAAATTAGAGTTACATCAGGGTTTTAAAGTGATAAGGCAGACATATCAGTTGAAGAAAGGCTTTAAATGCCAAATATCAGAAGCCTTTACTTCTCTGAAGACCAAAATTGCCACCTACAGGCCTATTTTCTCAAAAGAATACAAATTGAATACAAAGTCAAAGATATTTGCCAAAGACAACTCAGAATTAATGGCCAGCCTACCAAAAACCCCCAAAGTAAACAAAAGTGACTGAAGTTGATGAAATTTAATGTAAAAACAATTAATAAGAGTTAATACATGTCATTTTTTCTCCACTGAGCCTCTCAAATGCCGAGAAGCACTTACTCTTCATTAATTGAACAAATGAACCCTTCTTACACTTCACCTCCTCATTCTTCTATAAAAACTCCACGAGGAGCACATTGTAAGGGTTGGTCTCTGAATACTCATTGAATGTAAATAGATGTTGATGCTACTAAAGCTATGTTTTGTAATAGAAGAAAGACAGGCTGAGATGAGAAGTCTGAAGCTGTAAAGACCCACTGGACTTGAAGATTGTAACTGGTTTGAACATCAAATACAAGTTGATTTATGGGATCCTGGTCTATGTCAATGGTGATGTTTTTCTTATTGTAAAATTTTATTTTTCTCATGTTTTCCATACTGTCCATTTTCTCTGATAAAGAAAAACAAATATAGATTAGAATTTACTATCAAGTACCCTTGATATCACTGATAAATCTTTATCTTTAGGTTTTCTACTAATTATGTATTTGAGGATAATTCAATAGAGTGTGATCAGTCAAGGAATGTTGGTGAGCCCTTGTATTGCTGAGTAAAACTTGAGATTCTATCCTTGAATATTCTTACAAAGTTTGCTAACTAAAGTTGAATTAGAGAAGTTTTTGGTTTGCCCTGTCCTCTAATTTCTTCTCCAACAGTTGCTTTGAGAAGATCTCTTGAAAGTATGTCAAAAGTAGGATAGGTTAAAAGTCCTTACTTGATATTAGACTAATTTTTATGTTAATCTTGAATGTTTTCCTTTGAATATGCTGAAAGCAGGCTAGGTTAAAATTCCTTACTTGATCTTAAGCTATTATTTGTTTTCCTTTTGAGTATGCTGAAAGCAGGATAGGTTAAAAGTCCTTACTTGATCTTAAGCTGCTCTTTGTTTTCTTATATGTTTGCTTCTTTCACTACACTTTAATGTTTCATACCACAAATCAACTTAAAGAGATCTATTGACATATATGACTTGCCCCATAGACCACTCTTGAAACTTGCTGTGAAATTAAATCCTTTATGACTCCATAGCCCAATGGATTGACATTGTTTCTCACTTATCCTATTAGCTGAACCATTTTCAACCTACTCACAACTTTACCCTTCAAAATACTTCCTTCATTTTAATGATATTCATCCCAACCAAGCCCATGGGGCTTGGTCTAGTGGTCAGCGGATGTTCTGTTAAGGTTTTCGTGCTGATAAGCAGGTCACAAGTTCAATCCCCGATCGTGATGCCAAAAGCGTTTACGTGAGTAAGTTGAGTCGATTACCCAGGAAGCATGCGTGCGGGCCTTGCGTTCTCCCCTAGGGGTTATAGTGGTAGCCGGGGGGATTTGCCCCCGTTTTACGTGAGTACGATACCTCCGCCATTGCCGATTCCTCTAGATACAAAGAAGAAGAAGAAGAAGAAGAAGAAGAAGAAGAAGAAGAAGAAGAAGATATTCATCCCAACCAAAACAAACAAAAACCCTTGTGCTTTATAACTAGCCTAATATCATATCATAAACCTTAAAGATAATATCTTTGAAAACACTTATAAAGAGAGATCCCTCTCCGAATCCAGGAGGAATAGATACTAGGATTCCAAAGTGGTTTTGATGTTGGCTCTGCAGCGTTTGTTCTCGCCAATATTGCAAAATACAGAGACCTAACAACTGTCAGTGTCATTTTCTAAAAAGAAATTGTGCATGTAGAGCTCACATAAGAAGCGTTGAACCTATTCATCCAGGTGATTACAACATTGGAAAAATTCCTCTATAGTCTTAAAGGAAGTGGATTTCCCTGCTCTCACAGCTTTAAATTTTAGAAGTAGGTACCGCTTTGTTAGGAATAGGGCGTAGTTAGTTGCCGGTGACCTACATGATAAAGCATCATCATATAGAGAGAAAATTGCAGAGATCTGCTCTTTGGCTTGCTCTACCTGCCTTTGTACTACTTTAACCTTTGCCTGCTCACTTCTAAGCTGGGCAAATGTCTCATCTTCTGTAAGAGAGAGGTCAGTGAATTTCTTTTGCAGTGCTTGATGCTCTTGTAATGGCACTACCTCCTTCTTGTACTGTGTCAGTTCATGCCATAATTGCACTAAATCATTCTGTACTCTTTTCTTAGCAGCTATCTCTATTAAATGGGCATAGGCAGGGACTTCCTCTGTTTGGATCCCTTTTTCCTCCAGAGCTTTTTGCTCAGTTTGGGTGGATGTTTCAATGTTGTTTGCTGCTTCTATCTATACTCCAGCTTTGGTGGTGGTTGTCAAAGTGGTTTGTGTTCCAATTTCCATAGTAATTGCTGGTTCTGTTTGGGTCTCTACAATGGAAGTTTCTTATTTTGACTTCCTGACCCTTCTTTTTCTTTTCAACTGCTTCTTCAGGTGTTTCACTAGTTTCTTCAATTTTTTACAGGTCTTTCTCAAATTCTCAGTTTTTCTCATGTCTGAACCTTTCCTTGTTTTTACTTCCACAGGTGGCACGGGAGTAGAATTCTCTTGCTCAGGGGTAAGGTCTAGAATGGTGTTTCTAATTACTTCTTCATAATTGACCTCAATATGAGGGTATTGATAGGGAGGAGCAATGCTACCTCCTGGTGACAAGGGGAATGTCTCTGTGTGAGAGATTTGTTCCACGAGGATAGTGTCACCTGAATCAGCTGGTGATTCCAATATTTTGTCTATATATCCTTCACCGTATATGATCCGGATTTATGCAGGAACGCAACATAATACAGATATAACCATAGATACAGATATGCAGCGGAAATAATGCTTCAATTTATTAATAAACGAATGACTGCAATAAGCTTACAAACATAATGGAAACAAGCTAGGGCACTGGTAGCGTATCTCTGAGAAGAGATGTGGCGTACGCAGGCCTTTGAACTGTGTTACATTGAGGCTCGCAGGCCTATTACAGAAATAATGGAAATAGATGAGCTAGGGTACTGGCAGCGTATCCCTGAGAAGAAATGTGGCTGCTACCAGCCCCTGAACTGTGTTACAATGCAGACATGATGGAGATGTGGCGAGCTAGGGCACTGGTAGCGCTTATCTCTGAGAAGAGATGTATCGGCTCCCAGCCCCCTGAACTGTGTTACAATGAGGCTCGAGGGCATATTTAATGTTGAGAAACAATGTAGAATCCAAAACGTCCAAAACCCTAATCGTAGGAGATGAAGCGCCAAAACTGTGGGTCCCGTTTGGGTAAATTGGTGGTTCAACTTCCTAGGGGCGTAACTTTGGCATCTGATCTCTGTTTGACGCGCTCAATAGCTCATTAGAAAGATCTATCCGAGGAATTCAATTTTTGAACGAGCAACATCGGTCTATAGACCCATGTTGCTCTCCGTTTTCCCAAAAAGCGTCGTTTAGGGCCTCAAAACGGCTCCGGAAGTTTAAGACCCGAAAAACTGCTAAAAATAGTAAGTTGTGCCGAAACTTACAAACTGAAATAACTGATGGTGGGGGTTCAAATGGACTCGATGGGTGGCCACCAATATCCACAGTTAATGCCCCAAAACGGCTACGAGATTGGATGACGACCCGAAATCACATATAAATAGTAAGGCGTAACGAAATAGGAAAACTGAAAGAATTGATGTTGCGGGTCCAAATGGAATAGGTGGGAGGCCACCAATATCCACCTGGATCATTCCTCCCTCCTTAGGAAGCAATTGTCTCCATTGCGTTAAGTTCCTCCATGGGGGGGGGGGGGGGATTTTGCTGAACTTGGTGTTGGATTTAGATGTGCCACCAGTGGGCAGCCATTGAAGGATCTGAAAAAAAAATTTGTCCATCATCGCGTTCCTCTGTTTCTCGAGGGCATCCTCGAGCAATATTTTGATAGGATCTCTTGCTCCCTCGTCTTTCTTTCCTTCCACCATGGGGGGTCGTCGGGGTTGCGAGGTTGAACTCCTTATACCCTGGCCGCATTGGGGACATGAAGAGAAAAACAGAGAAAGAGCAGACCCGCTCTGATACCACTGATCTAGATTTTATGCAGGAACGTAACAGAATACAGATATAACCATAGATACAGAGATGCAGCGGAAATAATGCTTCAATTTATTAATAAAAGAATGACTGCAATAAGCTTAAAAACATAATGGAAACAAGCTAGAGCGCTGGTAGTGTATCTCTGAGAAGAGATGTGGTGTACGCAGGCCTCTGAACTATGTTACATTGAGGCTCGCAGGCCTATTACAAACATAATGGAAATAAAAGAGCTATGGTATTGGCAGCGTATCCCTGAGAAGAGATGTGGCGGCTACTAGCCCCTGAACTGTGTTACAATGCAGACATGATGGAGATGTGGTGATCTAGGGCACTGGTAGCACTTATCTCTGAGAAGAGATGTATCGTATTTTGAGGCGGCTGTGTTGCAATGAGGCTCGAGGGCCTATTTATTGTTGAGAAACAATGTAGAATCCGAAACGTCCAAAACCCTAACCGTAGGAGATGAAGCGCCAAAACTGTGGGTCCCGTTTGGGTAAATTGGTGGTTCAACTTCCCAGGGGTGTAACTTTGGCATCCGATTTCCGTTTGACGCGCTCAATAGCTCGTTAGAAAGATCTATCCGAAGAATTAAATTTTTGAACGAGCAACATTAGTCTATAGACCCATGTTGCTCTCCGTTTTCCCAAAAAGCATCGTTTAGGGCCTCAAAACGGCTCCGGAAGTTTAAGACCCGAAAAACTGCTAAAAATAGTAAGTTGTGCCGAAACTTACAAACTGAAATAACTGATGGTTGGGGTTCAAATGGACTCGATGGGTGGCCACCAATATCCACCTGGATTATTAATGCCCCAAAACGGCTCCGGGTGTGCAGGACCCGAAAACCTGCTATAAATAGTAAGCTGTGCTGAAGCTAGAAAACTGAAAGAATTGATGCTGCGGGTCCAAATGGAATAGGTGGGAGGCCACCGATATCCACCTGGATCAGTATACTTCATAATTATCAATGGGAGACAGGGCTTCGTTCTCTTGTAGTTCCTCTTGGTCGGGTAGGATATTAGTGTGACCAGAGCTGCTGGGGGAGGCAGTTTTATCAGCAAATTCTTCTTTCTTCCCTGCTTCTGATGAGTTCCTTAATTTTAAGCTTGTCCTCATTTTCCCTAGGACTAGGGCCATTTCCTCTTCAAATTCATGTAAGGGTGTCTGGGAGGGTTCTGCTCCATCTATGGTGTTCGAAGTTCCCTGGGGTGTTCTGGCCCGTTTTTGTCTATTTGACTCTGATGTTGAGGCTCGACTTATTTTTATTTTTGGAGGACTTACCCTAGGAGTCTAGATTTCAGTACCCTCAGGGTTAAATTTAGGTTCCTGCACTTCTGGGTTAACTTCTAGTTCCTGCACTTCTGGGTTGACAAAATTATGCCATGCTAGATGCTGAATATCTATCTCATGAATAACGATTAAATTTATTAAGCCTTGGTGACTAACCACTGATTGGGGCCTCTTCGATTTTCTTAGTCGAACGGTGGTATCATGCAATATAGAATTTAAAAAGGCAGGAAAATTAATTGAAATTTTATGTTTGAGTGCAGCTAAGAGTTTAAGCTATCGAGGTTTTACTGCTTCCTGACATCCTTCGCATGTTATGAATCTTTGGATGAATACCGCCAACTCTTGCCATGGCTGGTGTAAGGAAGTGGGAGCAATCCCTCTACCTCTTCGTTCCAGTGGCTCGTCTAGGTCCTGGTATAACGCTATTTCTTCTCGCAGGAGTAGATGCTTTTCTGCCCATCTCTCCCCTTGTGCTGGTATTCCAAAAACTGATACTATGATTTCTTCTGTGATAGCTATGGTTGGGCTGTTTACTCTGGTTTGTACATCCAAAAAATTTTGTAGGAATTCTATTGCAATTTCTGTGTTGTGTCCTTGTAATATATGCACATATGTCAGCCATCCTGCTTGCTGAAGAATGGCACTTGCTGCCTCTGAAATTGGGAAATTCGACGGCTCATTTCGAAGAGTATTTCCGCCCATGTCTGGTATGCTCTTCTCCTCTGGTTATATTTTTTCCTGGCTTTACTGTTTCGTCTAGGAGCTGAGTGTAACCGAAAAAGAGATCGTGGTTTTGTATAAAGAGTCTCCATGTCTTAATTGTATCATTTATCAATGCGTCTGATGGGATTTGTGCAGGGATTTTATTTGCTTGCCAAATTAAAACCAATCAAAGCCAATTACACCCCTCCCCCTTTAGAAAATGGTGCCATGCCCTCAGGTACTGGAGAGATTTGAAAAGTCATGAATGCGAGCATGGGGATGTCAGACTTTAGTAATTTTGCATGTGGAGGATTGACGATTAAGTAATTACTTCATGTGCAGCAAACGATCAAATTTAAAAGTTTTCATGATTGAATCTTGTGTGGAGAAGGCCGAGATGTGAGAGAAAGGAATATTGTCATTATTATGATATGATGTCTTTGTATGATTAGAATGCTATGATGGAAGCAATATTTAATCAAGCATTGATTGGCGTTGACCTTCCCAAGTTTGAAAGATGTAATCAAATCTTCGTTATTTATTCTTATGGTAAGTCATGATTGTCACTAATTCAAGTAATAGGTTTGTATTAAAGAAAATGGAAAGCAAGGTGTATATAATAGTATTTTGTTATTAAAGAAGCATTCTTTCATACCACAAGTAGGGCCACTGCTGCCAGCAGGTGTTCATAGCCTCAACAGGGTTGCTTTTTAACCCGAAAAATGAGCCTTGATCCCTATGTGAGAATAGTTATTTTATCATCTTGATGGAGAGATTGCCATGCTGGTATGGTGGCCAGGTAATCATGGTGCCATTCACTAGAGTTGTAGCAAAATGATCAAGCCATCTCGTTATGAGACCTCCCGTCCTTCAAGTTAGTAAGAAGTTCATTACCCTGGTGTGGTTGCCATAATGGGCATGTCAATTGCTTAGACTGTTATGAACATGGTATGTTGGCTCGTGATGAGACCCCCTATCCTCTCTTAAGATATGAAAATGTAGTATTTTCTTTTGTATTTTAACAGTTTGATCCATTCAGAGGTCACTGTGATGGTATGGTAGCCAAATAACTACAATGCCATTCACTAGAATTGTAACAGAGTGATCAGGCCAGCTCGTGATGAGACCTCCTGTCCTTCTAATATATGAGAAGGTCATTACCCTAGTGTGGTGGCCATAATGGGCATGTCACCTATTCAATCCCTATGATCATGGTAGGCTGGCTCATGATTAGACCCCCTATCCTCTTTTTGAGATTTTCATGTCACACCATGATTGCTAAGGAAGGCTTATTGACTCCTTAAGAGTGAGGGATGGTGAAATAAGTAGAAAAAATAATACCATTAATATGCCTTGTTCCATTTCTTCATGTTGTAGGGTTATATTACTAGAATAGTGCAAAAAGAAATATCATTATATGGTCCTGAATCGTTTGATATCATATTCGAACCATGGGTAGTTTTAGCATTTATGTTAATGTGTGTATAATATCAGCTTTCTGTTTAAGAATTGTGGTATCACAAGCCATCATATTTGGAATTTTACCATTTGCTTTCTCTCTTTCAAGTGCCATTTCCTGCTCAAGGTTATTAAGTAAGAAGAATGGCTATTGAGAAGAAGCTGTTTTTAAAGATTGGTTGGCAAAAATTCTTAAAAAAATGTTAAAAGGTGTTCAGAAAAAAAAATGCTCAAAAATGCTCACAAAATGCCCAAAAATGCTAAAAAACGCTAAAAAAATGCTCAAAATGGGTATTTTTGTTGAAGGAACAGTCAACTTGTTCAAAGATGGAACAAAAACTGTTTCCAAATGGAACAACACAAGCAGCGCGACAAAATAAGCTGTTTAAAATTTGATTGAACCTCTGTCATTCAGAAATTGAACAGCAGCTGTTCTGGGATTGAACATAAAAATTTAAAAATGCGACAAAAAGATGTTCAATTATGTTGAACCGCTACCATTCAGGGATTGAACAATAGCTGTTCTGGATTTGAACAACAAAAATTAAAAACATGGTTAAAAATTTGTTCGAAAATTGAACAACAGTTGTTCTGGAATTGAACGACAAAACTTAAAAACTTGACAACAAGCTGTTCAATTCAATTGAACTGCTGCTGTTTAAAAATTAAACAAAAAATATTCATAAAATTAATAGCAAAGCATAAAAACTCAACCAAAAATCTTTTCAATTCGATTGAACTAATTCTGTTCAAAAATTGAACAACAACTGTTCATAAACTAGACAACAAAGCATAAAAACTCAACAAAAAACTATTTAATTCAATTGAACTGCTGCTGTACATAAACTGAACAGAAGAGTAAGAAACTGAAAACAACACAACCTTATAATGATAAAAATGGGATGAATATACAATTCTATACATAATTTACAAGTGATGTTGTCAAACCTCTTATGCACTTGAGTTTGTGGGGTTGTCACCCCCTTGTGCCACAACTTGGATGGTGGGATCTTCTCGAGCTTGTTGACAAAAAGATTGCTTCGTGAGAGGTTTGTGATAGAGGTGTACTTTGTGTCCATTAAGTTGGAATGTTGAGCCAGATCCATCTATCGTGGTCAAAGTGAGGGTACCATTGCTATGTAATTCCTAAATCTCATATGGAGCAAGCCATCTTGTTTTCAGTTTTCCTGGAGAGTCCCTGAATCTGGAATCATATAGGAGTGCCCAATCTCCCTTTTGAAATACTTTATTTTTTATTATATTGTCATGCCACTTGGCTCATTGTTGTTGAATGATCATTGTGCATTGCAAGGCAAGTAGTCAAATTTCATCCAGTTCATTTATTTGTTGAAGTCTTTTAGTTTGAGCATCCATTAAGTCCAATCCTACTTCCTTGGCTGTTCTCAGTGTTTTAATTTTGAACTCAATAGGGAAGATAGGTTCTCTCCCAAATACTAGCTGATATGGTGAATATCCAATGGTATTTCTTCAAGTTTTTCGATAAGCCCATAAGGCTTCTGGCAGTCTAGTGGCCCAGTCCCGGCAGTGTGCTACTACTGTCTTGGTAAGGATTGCCTCTAGAACTTTGTTAGTGCTTTTGACTTGTCCGTTTTCCTGCAGGTGGTAAGGAGACGTAACTCTGTGAATGACATGGTGATTTTTAAAGGTACATATGATCTTATTGCCTGTGAACTACGCCCCCCCATCGGTTGTCACCTTCCTTGGTAGGCCGTATCGTATAAATAGTTCAAAGAGAAACTTAATTATTGATTCTTCTGTGGCTCTTGGCAAAGCTACTACTTCCACCCATTTGGTAACATAATCTGTGGCAACTAATATGTGGGCTTCCTGGTTTGATGGCAGATTAAATGGCCCAACGAAGTCTAATGCCCATCGTTCAAATGGTTCCACCACCAATTGTGGTTGCAGATGTTAGCCCCCTATAAATTTTTTGACAAGCAAACAGGGGGCTAAATGTTTTTGAGCCTTCAAGGAATACATTTCCCTCTCAAAACATATCATCCTTGAAGCCTCCTTATGCCCTTGTCCTTTGATAAATCCCTACTGTTGTTTCCAGTTATAAAGCCTCTCTGTTTGTGAAGAAATTCCCCAAAAGGCCTCCTTTTTCCCTTTATATCATCCCTTCTAAACCTCTATTTCCATTCCCTTGTCTCCCCTTTATTTCCCCATTAACCCTCTAAATCATATCCAAGTCCCCTTTAAATCCTACCATCACCCCTCGTTTGATCCATTTCCCATTTTTTCCCTTCTATCGTTCCCCTTTCTGACCTCAAAATTGCATTAAAATGGGCAAAAAACCCACTTTTCACTTAGTATTAGGGCTTAGCCCCTTTCGGCCAGCCCCCTTCAAACCACTTCCCCATATGCTCGCACCCAGGACCAAGCGCTTAGGCCCAGGGTGCTAATCGCAATCGTAAAGTTTCGGGTGAGCATGTTCCTTTGTTAAACCAAATTTCCCGATGCGATTGAAGTTTGGTCTGAAAGCCCGCGCTGTGATCTCCATTGTCGATCCATACAGATCTGACGGCTTGGTGCTGATCGCATCGCACCATCGCATCGCATTTCCTCCTCCATGCTCCCTGATTGTGAACCCTTCGATGGCCCTCTCCACCATCGATCCACTTCTAAATTCGACAGCCAGCGCACTCCTGCTCCAATCGCAATCACAAATTCCAATCGATGCCACTTCCCTCCCCTTGTGATTGTGATTCAGTGATTGAATCCCAACCGTCCATCTGATGCAGATCCAACGGCCTAGCGCTAATCGCTGCGCGCCCTGTCTCCCCTCTCCATCTCCCTCTGATTGAATGTGTGCCGTTGATCTGGTCCCCGGATCCAATGGCCAGCGCTCAATCGTGCTCCCACTTCCAATCGCAATCGGAACTTTCACTGTGTCACCCCGCTGCCTCCCCTGATTGCGATCCCCCGATCTGATTGTAGCCGTCCATTCATCCGAGATCAACGACCCATATTGCATCGCATCTTCCCCCATGTCTCTTCCATCGAACCTTCCCAAAGGTTCATCTTTAAACCTCCGCCGTTGATCTCCTCCTGAGATCCAACGGTTTAAGTTTAATCGCCCTCCGCCCTAGCTGGGTCCCACCATCCAAAGGCTTTGCCTCGCTTGTTTTCATCGTTTCTCTTTGTAAATTTCCCAAACCTTAAGACTTTGGGTTTTTGCTAATGCATTTTTTCTCCACTTCCACCACATTTTTCACCATTCCTCCATTGTTGCGCCACCACTCCACGGACCTCCGCAGCATTTCTCCACCACTGCCCGAGTTTGTGACAGGTTTATTTTATTATGCAGAGAACACAGAGAGGCCATTTTCAACATTGGCCAGCGTGTCAGTAGCAGGGATTAAAGGGGTTAATGCCTATTATTGATGTAATTTATGCTCGATCCCGCATTCAAAGGACACAAGGCATAGTTTGAAGACCAAATGCACACGCAACAAGCCATATCTGTGTTAATGTCAACAGAGTGCCATTTCCTCAAAAGAACACCTTCGTACAGAAGCCTCCATGCTTCCTCGAGCCCTTAAACGTATTTTACGGACAAAAGCTTCTTTAAGACTGTCTGGAAAGCAGTTATGGAGGTATGGAGAGACCTACAGATTTTCTATCCATGTCATTTATTTCGGAAGGCTAGTGCAGAGTTCCAAACAGCCAGAGGACTTCACGAAACATCAGAGGTCAAAATTGACCTGACAAAGATCTCTAAACCGGTCCGCAGAGTACAGTGAAAAGCTATTAAGCAGAGTGGGCTCAGACTCTTCCACCGCTCTGTCTTAATGGATTCATTTCATTTGTATCTACTCCTGCTATTATTCATTCCCTATAAGAATTCCTGAGAACAAATTGTAAAGGTTGTTGTTTGGTTGTTGCCGATTGCTGTTAGAGGGATTCATTCTGACTGTTAGAATAGTCTTGGGAGAGAGTAGCAAAGTAGTTGTTATGTAGTAGGCTGGGAGGAGAAATTCTAGACTGTATTAGCCATTGAGCTCAGAGTATGTGTTTGGTTTTGCATCAATTAATCAAGCACATTTCACAGGATCCTGGACTATTACTATTGTTGATGTTTTCCCTAACATTGTTTATAATTACATTTTCATGTTGTTCATTGGTCTTCTGGCTTGCATCAGAAATATGGCATAGGATTTACCCTTGTTAGGTACCCTATGTCTCTGCTCTCCTTGCCTTTAATGTTTTCTGCTGTATGTATTATCTAAGAGTAAATTCAACTAATTTAACTGGTGTAGCAGTTCCATATGCTGCTAGCTGATGTATGAATTAGGGGTTTTCTGTTTGGATATTCTTGCTGGTGTCAAAGCATTGAAGGTTCAAAGTCCTTCTCTGATCTACAGACCCTGGCTATGTTAAGCTTATCTATGTTTTCCTTTGGAGCATGCTAAAGCTGACCTAGAGTTAAATGACCTCTGGTCCGATCTACAAGCTGCCCCTTTGTCCCTTCTTTGAGAGCTGCCTTTGAGTATGTCCAAGCAGGTCTGGAGTTAAATGACCTCTGACCTGATCTATAGACAAAAATTGGGTGTCTTTCCTTCTTTCACTTTCAATCCTTAATGTTCCATTCCACCATCTATCTAAAAAGATCCTTTAGTGTATATGACTTGCCCTCTGAAAGCCTTGGCTAGTTGTTGCAAGTAATTCTCCTTTCATGACTCCATAGCCCAATGGATGGCACTTTCTTGACCTATCCCCTTTGCTGAAACATCCTGCTACTTTGTTCCTTTTCTCCCATTACTTTCTCAGTCTATGATCTCATGACCAACCCACCAACCAACCAAATCATTTTAAACCCCCTTTGTGCTTCATAACTAGCCTACTATCTCATTTGAACTTTCAAAGATATATCATTCTTTGTTTTATTGGAGAGATCCCTCTCCGGGTCCAGGAGGGATAGATCCTAGGGCCCCAAAGTGGTTTGATGTTGTCTTATCTTTTGGTATTGTGAAATCTGCCAAAACATAGGAACCCCAACATAATGGCGACTCCACTGGGGACTGAGACCAATCAGCCTGATTTGGTAAATCACTGTGGTGAGCAGTAAAATTTTGAATCATCCACCTGGCAACTCCACAGTTCCTAAATGATAAAAGATTCCACTGGTGATCAGTAGGCCACTGATTACCTTTGTTTTCACATGAATCCACTGGGAGACCAGTCACATTAAAACATCATTCCCACCAATGGAAGACTCTGAGTTAAGTCCCCTTGAAGAGTTTCATTATGGAATATCAGGTATACTGGCCCAACTCAGAAGCAAAGAACTTCTAGAGGTTTTACGTTCTAGCTCAAGATTCAATGATCAACCTAAGCTGAAGAAAGTTTTTCTAGAAGTGCTGGTGAAAAGGTATGAAGCTGAGATTGAATTTCTAAGCTCACAAGAGAAATCATACCATTTCAGAGACCCCAGAGAATTTTTGGAAAGTCTCCATTCCCCTAAGAGGGAAGAGATTCCACTGCCTGTTGAAGTACAAGAAGAAGGTGATCAGGCTTTCAATAGCCACTTTGAAGATGCAGTAATCAAAGCTTCCCATGATAAAGACATCCTACCAATCATGGAGGGCCTAAAAGAAGAACTTGTACATCATGTGTTCATTGATCCTATGGAAGAATACATGGAGGCCCTGACTAGCTCAAATTCTCCAACATTGATCCTTCGCCAGGGCCAGATTCATCAGGAATAGTCACTACTGATGGTGACCTCAGTTTTGAAGAACCACATGCAGAGCACCTTGTGGTTATCTCTGACAGGCAGTCAGTGCTCCTATACTTTTTTTCTACTGCTTGACTGGTTTCATTGGTATTATTGTATCACCTAGAGCATCAAAGATTTCCAAGTTAGAGTAGAGTAGGTAGGAAAAGCTCAATAAAGCTCAGTCTGTGAGCATGTAGTTAGTGGTTTTTAATTTCTGTAAAGCCCAGCAAGTCAAACAGTCTAATCCTGACTTGATTGTTTTCAATTTCTGTCCTAGTATGTAGAGAAGAAATCTGCTAGATAGTTTAATCCTAGCAGATACTATACTAGGTAGAGAAAGTATGAGACCAACAATTTAATCTGGTCTCATGGAGTAGTAAGGGTAGAATTAGAATAGGTTTATTTTCCTGCTTGTAAAAAATTGATGATTTAAAGGGTCTGCAAGTCCAAATGAACCCAGAAGAAAAAATGTTAGGACTATAGTGTGGGTAGGTAGTTGTTTGGGAGAAATTTTACTGCTGATATGATGTCTTCATGATTTGTGGTAGTTGATCCAGGCAAGAAAAGGATGGTTCAAGCAGCAGGCATCTGGCCTACTCCAAAGATTTATCTTCTGAATTCTTGACTCCAAGAAGAAGCCATCCCCATGTGGAGCCACTGTTAGCCCCCTGTAAATTTTTTGACAAGAAAACAGGGGGCTAAATGTTTTTGAGCCTTCAAAGAATGCATTTCCCTCTGAAAACACATCATCCTTGAAGCCTCCTTATGCCCTTGTACATTGATAAATCCCTACTGCTATTTCCAGTTATAAAGCCTCTCTATTTGTGAAGAAATTCCCCAAAAGGCCTCCTTTTTCCCTTTATATCATCCCTTCTAAACCTCTATTTCCATTCCCTTGTCTCCCCTTTATTTCCCCATTAAACCTCTAAATCATACCCAAGTCCCCTTTAAATCCTGCCATCACCCCTCGTTTGATCCATTTCCCATTGTTTCCCTTCTATCGTTCCCCTTTCTGACCTCAAAATTGCATTAAAATGGGAAAAAAACCCACTTTTCATTTTATATTTGGGCTTAGTCCCTTTCGGCCAGCCCCCTTCAAACCACTTCCCCATATGCCCGCACCCAGGACCAAGTGCTTAGGCCCCGGGCGCTAATCGCAATCGCAAAGTTTCGGGTGAGCGCGTTCCTTTGTTAAACCAAATTTTTCGATGCGATTGAAGTTTGGTCTGAAAGCCCGCGCCGCAATCTCCACCATCGATCCATACAGATTGGACGGCTTGGAGCTGATCGTATCGCACCATTTCATCACGTTTCCTCCTCCGTGCTCCTCGATTGTGAACCCTCCGATGGCCCTCTCCATCGTCGATCCACTTCTAAATCCGACGGCCATCGCACTCTCGCTCCAATCGCAATCGCAAATTCAAATCGATGCCACTTCCCTTCCCTTGCGATTGCGATTCCCCGATTGAATCCCAACCGTCCATCCGATGCAGATCCAACGGCCTAGCGCTAATCGCTGCGTGTGCCTTCGCCCCTCTCCATCTCCCTCCGATTGAATGTGGGCTGTTGATCTGGTCTCTGGGTCCAACGGCCAGTGCTCAATCGCGCTCCCACTTTCGATCGCAATCGGAACTTTCACTATGCCACCCCGCTGCCTCCCTCGATTGCGATTCCCCGATCTGATCGTAGCCATCCATTCATCTGAGATCAACGACCCATATTGCAGCGCGTCTTCCCCCATGTATCTTCCATCGGACCTTCCCAAAGGTTCATGTTTAAACCTCCGCCATTGATCTCCTCCTGAGATCCAATGGTCTAAGTTTAATCGCCCTCCGCCCTAGCCGGGTCCCACCATCCAAAGGCTCCGCCTCGCTTGTTTTCATCGTTTCTCTTTGTAAATTTCCCAAACCTTAAGACTTTGGGTTTTTTCTAATGCATTGTTTCTCCGCTTCCACTACATTTTTCACCATTCCTCCATTGTTGCGCCACCACTCCACGGACCTCCACAACATTTCTCCACCACTGCCCGGGTTTGTGACAGGTTTATTTTATTATGCAGAGAACACAGAGAGGCCATTTTCAGCATCAGCCAGCGTGTTAGAAGCAGGGATTAAAGGGGTTAATGCTTATTATTGATCTAATTTATGCTCGATCTTGCATTCAAAGGACACAAGGCACAGTTTGAAGACCAAATGCACACGCAACAAGCCATATCTGTGTTAATGTTAGCAGAGTGCCGTTTCTTCAAAAGAACACCTTCCTACAGAAGCCTCCATGCTTCCTCGAGCCCTTAAGCGTATTTTACATACAAAAGCTTCTTTAAGACTGTCTGGACAACAATTATGGAGGTATGGAGAGACCTGCAGATTTTCTATCCATGTCATTTATTTCGGAAGGCTAGCGCAGAGTTCCAAATAGCCAGAGGACTTCACGAAACATCAGAGGTCAAAATTGACCTGACAAAGATCTCTAAACTGGTATGCAGAGTACAGTGCAAAGCTATTAAGCAGAGTGGGCTCAGAATCTTCCACCACTCTGTCTTAAAGGATTCATTTAATTTGTATCTACTCCTGCTATTATTCATTCTCCTATAAGAATTCCTGAGAACAAATTGTAAAGGTTGTTGTTCGGTTGTTGCCGATTGCTGTTAGAGGGATTCATTATGACTGTTAGAACAGTCTTGGGAGAGAGTAGCAGAGTAGTTGTTATGCAGTAGGTTGGGAGGAGAAAGTCTGGACTGTATTAGCCATTGAGCTTAGAGTATGTGACTGGTTTTGCATCAATTAATCAAGCACATTTCACAGGATCCTGGCCTATTAATATTGGTGATGTTTTCTCTAACATTGTTTATTACATTTTCATGCTGTTCATTGGTCTTCTAGCTTGCATCAGAAATATGGCATAGGATTTACCCTTGTTAGGTACCCTATGTATCTGCTCTCCTTGCCTTCAATGTTTTCTGCTGTATGTGTTATCTAAGAGTAAATTCAGCTAATTTAACTGGTGTAGCGGTTCCATATGCTGTTAGCTGATGTATGAATTAGGGGTTTGCTGTTTGGATATTCTTGCCGGTGTCGAAGCATTGAAGGTTCAAATTCCTTCTCTGATCTACAGACCCTGGCTCTATTAAGCTTATCTATGTTTTCCTTTAGAGCATGCTAAAGATGACCTAGAGTTAAATGACCTCTGGTCCGATCTACAAGCTGCCCCTTTGTCCCTTCTTTGAGAGCTGCCTTTGAGTATGTCCAAGCAAGTCTGGAGTTAAATGACCTCTAACCTGATCTATAGACAAAAATTGGGTGTCTTTCCTTCTTTCACTTTCAATCCTTAATGTTCCATTCCACCATCTATCTAAAAAGATCCTTTAGTGTAGATGACTTGCCCTCTGAAAGCCTTGGCTAGTTGTTGCAAGTAATTCTCCTTTCATGACTCCATAGCCCAATGGATGGAAATTTCTTGACCTATCCCCTTTGCTGAAACATCTTGCTGCTTTGTTCCTTTTCTCCCATTACTTTCTCAGTCTATGATATCATGACCAACCCACCAACCAACCAAATCATTTTAGACCCCCTTTGTACTTCATAACTAGCCTAACATCTCATTTGAACTTTATCATTCTTTTTTTTATTGGAGAGATCCCTCTCCGGGTCCAGGAGGGCTAGATCTTAGGGCCCCAAAGTGGTTTGATGTTGTCTTATCTTTTGGTATTGCAAAATCTGCCAAAACATAGGAACCCCAACATAATGGCGACTCCACTGGGGACTGAGACCAATCAGCCTGATTTGGTAAATAAATGTGGTGGACAGTAAAATTTTGAATCATCCACCTGGCGACTCCATAGTTCCTAAATGATAAAAGACTCCACTGGTGATCAGTAGGCCACTGATTACCTTTGTTTTCACATGACTCCATTGGGAGACCAGTCACATTACAACATCATTCCCACCAATGGAAGACTCTGAGTTAAGTCCCCTTGAATAGTTTTGTTATGGAATATCAGGTGTACTAGCCCAACTCAGAAGCAAAGACCTTCCAGAGGTTTTCTGTTCTAGCTCAAGATTCAATGATCAACCTGAGCTGAAGAAATTTTTTCTAGAAGTGCTGGTGAAAAGGTATGAAGTTGAGATTGAATTTCTGAGCTCACAAGAGAAATCATACCATTTCAGAGACGCCAGAGCATTTTTGGGAAGTCTCCCTTCCCCTAAGAGGGAAGAGATTCCACTGCCTGTCGAAGTACAAGAAGAAGGTGATCAAGTTTTCAATAGCCACTTTGAAGATGCAGTGGAGGATGCAATAATCAAAGCTTCCTAGGATAAAGATAGCCTACCAATCATGGAGGGCCTAAAAGAAGAACTTGTACATCATGTGTTCATTGATCCTATGGCAGAATACATGGAGGCCTTGATTAACTCAAATTCTTCAACATTGATCCTTCGCCAGGGCCACATTCATCAGGAATGGTCACTACTGATGGTGACCTCAGTTTTGAATAACCACATGCAGAGCACCTTGTGGTTATCTCTGACAGGCAGTCAGTGCTCCTATACTTTTTTGCTACTGCTTGACTGGTTGCATTAGCATTATTGTATCACGTAGAGCATCAGATATTTCCAAGTTAGAGTAGAGTAGGTAGGAAAAGCTCAATAAATCTCAGTCTGTGAGCATGTACTTAGTGGTTTTTAATTTCTGCAAAGCCCAACAAGTCAGACAGTCTAATCCTGGCTTGACTGTTTTCAATTTCTGTCCTAGTATGTAGAGAAGAAATCTGCTAGACAGTTTAATCCTAGCAGATACTAGACTAGGTAGAGAAACTATGAGACCAATAGTTTAATCTGGTCTCATGGAGTAATAAGGGTAGAAGTAGAATAGGTTTATTTTCCTGCTTGTAAAAAATTGATGATGTAAAGGGTCTACAAGCCCAAATGCACCCAGAAGAAAAAATGTTAGGACTATAGTGTGGGTAGGTAGTTGTTTGGGAGAAATTTTACTGCTGATATGATGTCTTCATGATTTGTGGTAGCTGATCCAAGCAAGAAAAGGATGGTTCAATCAGCAGGCATCTGGCCTACTCCAAATATTTATCTTCTGAATTCTTGACTCCTTCAAGAAGAAGCCATCCCCATGTGGAGCCACTGTTAGCCCCTATAAATCTTTTGACAAGAAAACAGGGGGCTAAATGTTTTTGAGCCTTCAAGGAATGCATTTCCCTCTAAAAACACATCATCCTTGAAGCCTCCTTATGCCCTTGTCCTTTGATAAATCCCTACTGCTATTTCCAGTTATAAAGCCTCTCTGTTTGTGAAGAAATGCCCCAAAAGGCCTCCTTTTTCCCTTTATATCATCCCTTCTAAACCTCTGTTTCCATTCCCTTGTCTCCCCTTTATTTCCCCATTAACCCTCTAAATCATACCCAAGTCCCTTGAAAGCAATGGAGACCAACTTCTTTAATTCTGTAAGCAATGTCACATTTTTTAGTCCATTGAAATTCAACATTTCCAGTTAAAGCATACAGAGGTGCAAATATCTGTGAGAAATTTTTATAAATCTACGATAATATCCTGCATACCCCAAGAAACTGCGTACCTCTCTTTGTGTACAGGGTGTGGCCAACAAAAGTATTACCTTTATTTTAGCCAGGTCTACCTGTATTCTTGCTGTAGAAATGTAGTGGCCTAGGATTACCCCTTCAGTCATCATCATGTGGCATTTTTCGTTGCTTAGACACAATATAGTAGCAATACATCATTCTAATACCTTGTCTAATTTTTCTAGAGCTTGGTCAAAATCTTCCCCATAGGGTGTAAAATCATCCATATAAATTTCAAGTCCTTCATTTATTAAATCAGAAAAAATGCTAATTATGGCTCTTTGAAATGTCGCTGGAGCATTACATAATCCAAATGGTAACACTCTGTAGGAAAAAGTGCCCCATGGGTAGGTAAAGGTTGTTGTATCTTGGTCTTCAGGGGCTATTTGTATTTGATTGTATCCACTGAATCCATCAAGAAAAGAGAAAAAATGTTTTCCAGCTAATGTGTCAAGGACTTGGTCAATAAAGGGAAGGGGGAAATGATATTTCGGAGTTTCTTTATTTAATTCTCTATAGTCTACGCAGATCCTCCACTTCCCATTTTTTTTAGGGACGACCACCAAAGGGGAGACCCATTTGCTGTCTGAAATAGCATAAAAAAAATTTACATCTAGGAGATTTTGGAGTTCTTCTTTTACAATTTCTTTTAAATGGGGATTCAGTCTTCGTTGTGGTTGTCTCACAGGTCGAGTCTCTCTATCCATATAGATATGATGCGTGCACAACTTTGGGTCCAAGCCCTTCATGTCTTGGTAATCCCACGCAAATGCACCCTGGCGCTTCTTAAGGATTTTTACAAGTTTCTACCTTTGGTTGTCATCCAGGCTACTGTTAATATTCAAAATCTTACCTGGTTCGACTTCAATAGGTATACTATTACAAAAAGTGGTTGTGGGATTATATTGCGTCTCAAGTTCTGTCACAATATTTTCTTGCCCTTCATGCTCGAGGAGTGTTTTCATCATTTGGAATTTCAAATTTTTAGTTTTGGGCGGCTGGTTCATCATGTTACTAATCAAATCATCTTCAGTTTGATCTTTAAATTCGAGAGCCTCTACTAGTGTGAGGGTGGACGGATATTTTTCTCCCAATATCTATCTGGGTGTTTGTGAATTTTTATCATGAGAAAACTTGGTTTGGCAGGTGGATAGATTACAATATTTTTACAGAATTGCCTCTAGTGATAGTCATGCTGCCTATTCGGCAGCCTATGTAAGCATTTTCCGTGGCCAGCCAAGCCCGCCCAAGAATCAATGGGTGCCCTTCCATCTTGTTTTTTGGATTAATAACTAAAAAATCGGCAGGGTATTCCCATCAGTCTACTGAGACCATAATGTCTTTCACTATACCTTCTGGTCTAATAACAGATCTGTAAGCTAATTCCAGGAGTGTGGCTGTAGGTTTGAGGACTGATATGCCTAGTTTTTCACAAGCTCCGGTGGTTAGGATGTTGATGGCTGCCCCAAGGTCAACCAATGTATTTGGAAATGAATGTCCAGAAATTTGTACGGTTACAATGGGGTTTCCTGGGTCTTCATATTTCACAGGTGGTTCTTTACCTAACAATAAGTCAGACAGAGTTCCTACTACATGAACAGTAGGTGCAGCCATTATTTTCCTAATTTGTATCTTTCCACAGAATTCCTTGATTGTTTTTACATAGATGGGAATGTCCTGGATGGCTTGCAGAAGAGGAATTTTTACACAAATATTTCTTAATTCCCCCAGGATGTCAAACTCCGATTTGATTATAGGTCTGGGTAAGTTTAATCTCTCAGGAAATGGTGGTGGAGCTATTTTAAGATCTTCAGGTCTTTGTTGTTTAATTGTTTCCTTGTCTTTGCCTGTTTTTTTTATCTTTGTTGTGCTAGGCCCCGTGGATGTTTCAATTTGGGATTGAGGTTGGGTTGGGGCCTCTATGGGAAATATGGTACGTACCGATCTTAACTCCATTTCGTTACGTTGTTTTTTTTCATTTTTGGGTTTTGGATCCTCTATGATTTGAATTAAATGAACTGGTCTATTATTGGGATTGGGATTGGGTTGGGCTGGTAATTGAGGTCGTATGATAGGCTACTGGTTATGCTGAATAGGGTAGGGGGTTGGTAATTTTTGGGTTCCTGCTCCTGTCGGTAAGTTTCCCATCCCCGTAGGTCGTTGCCAATTCCAATTTTTGTTTTGAGTAGGAGGGTTTGGGCATTAGTTTTGATAAGGGATATTCTGCCAATAAGGGGGAGAACTAGGGAAGTTTTGCTAGTTACTTCCTGATGGATTTTCCGTAGGCCAGGGTGGGATAGGAAAGGTTTGGTTTGGCCAAGTTGGGAAGGGGTTTTGAATCTGCCAAGTTGTTGCAGGGTTTTTCTAGTTGTATTGGGGCACTAGAAAGTATTGAGGTAGGTTTTGTGGTATGCCAAGTCGTGCTTGCCATTGCTGACACTGATTCATTAAATAGACTAGTTTTGTTTCTTCTTCTGCTTCTTTGTAGATGGCTTTCAGCCTAGGGAGTGAAGGACACTGGTTTGTAGTATGATCCTTAGTGTAGATAGCACATATATGGACCATGTCTAAAGGACACTCCCTTTGGTTGTGCTTCTTCCGACATTTTGGGCAGAAGATGGCTAGATTTTATTCAGCGATTGCTTGTTTTTGTTTGGCTTGCAGAACATCAAGTTGTGTGGTAAAAGTTCCCAAGATGTCGGTTTTGAAGTTCTCTAAGAGATTTCCAAATTATGCCTTAGTTACATTGCTACTGGTCTGCTTAAGATCACGCCCAATAGGTTTGTTACGTGAGCTACCCCGGGAGCATCTAATACATAAGGAGATAATCTCGTCATATTCTTCCTGATAAATATCTCCTTTTCCCATTATGTTAAGTAATTCAACCCATTCCTCCTTCATCCCCTTAAGCATTATGGCTTTCAAAATGTCCTTGGACAACGTAGTATATGGGGATATTTGTAAATTGTATTGAAATATTTCTACGTATTCCTCTAATGTTTCATTGTCTTTTGCAGTCATGTTAAAGATTTTGTTTTTTAGGTCTCGAGTTAGGCAATAATCTTGGTATCTAGTAAGAAAGGATTTCTTCATTTGGTCCCAGTTGTTTATAGTTCCCCCTCCTAACCCCATGAACCAGTGGAGATCCGTCCCTTTCAAGGTGGAGGGAAATAATTTTAGTTTCTAGGGATCGGTGGTGTAATCATATCCTCTGCATAAGACATCAAATTCAAATAAGAATGCATCAAGATATTTTGTGGTTAATCCATGAAAGGTGAGGATTTTATGCAAGGGAATGGATTTCATAGGGGCATTGGCAGCATGATCAATGACGGGGTACTCCAATGTTGATGTTTGCCTCTGATTTTGATTTTGATTATTTTCCATTTGATCAAAGAGGTGCCAGAAATATTCAGGAATTTCTTGGTCTGGAGGGGAGATTTTGATAGGTTTGGAAGGTGAATGTGGTGGAGGTTTACAACACTTCCTTGATCTGGGATTCTAAGAAGTTATGTTTCGATTACTCCTTCAGGGGACTTAGGTATCTCTATGTGAATTTCTTCACTAGTTTCTCCCCTGCCTTCTTGCAAATTGCAAGAGCCTCTCTATTTTGAAAGGTCAATGTTTTGATGAGTGGCAGTCTGCAGGCTTTGCTCAGACCCTTATGTCTTGCTGTGAATCTCGGCATAGGCTACAGATGGTGAGGCTGCTGCCCGAGTGGGTATGTTAGGATTTTGGATGGAAGAAGTTTTCGGTCCTATAGATGCCTGAGATTCAACCTTCTTAATGATTTCGTCAATGTATGTTATCCTCCCAAGGATCACCGGTCCTTTGGGTTGTGGTCGTGATTGATTTTGGGTTGCTTCTATCTTTTTCTTAGGCATAAAACAAGAACACCTATCTATGGTTCTTGTACAGTTTGCTGGTGGGTGGGCTAAAGGGTAAGCATGTTGCTTACCGGTACACAGGTTCTTACCTTTCATTTTCAATACCCAATTCCTCACACCAATGGAAAAAGAATGAATTAAAGGAGATAAATCTCAACACTCTCCCCGGAAACGGTGCCAAAATTTTGGGTCGGATAGAGGTGAATTTTTGTGACAACTCTATTGTTCCTTGATTTAAGTATCAACTCGGGGTAAGTCTTTTTATTTCAAGAGTGTCAGCACAGTATATGCGAGTTAACTGGTCTACGGATTCTCCTTTTTAGTGTACAGAAGGAATTACTAACTTTTGAAGATTACTGATCCTAGAGAAGGTGTCTTAGATGGATCTTTTAGCCTAAAGCTGAGTAATGGGATTTGGTGTTTCTCTATTGGAGTAAAACAACAGTTCTATTAAACTGAACAACGATCTAAATAATCAAGCAAGAATTAGAATGACAATAATGAAATTAAGCAGAACAGTAGTCTAACTAAATTGTTTCAGACATGGAATTGAATTGAATCAACAACCTAGCAATCTAAGCAGTAATGAAGCAGCTAGATGGCTAGTAATATAACTAGAATGGTGACTAGCTGTGTAATAATGAAACAAAAATATAACTAAGCAATATGGGTAACTATGCACTAGTGAAATAGCAGTATGACTGAACGATATGACTAGCCGTGAAAATAATGAACAACAGTAGAATTAAGCAATATGACTAGCTGTGCAATAATGAAACAACAGTAGAACTAAGCTGGTAGCAATGAACAACAATATAACCGAAACAGGTCAAATAACTCATACAACTATAATTAAGTAATTTTGCAATGGAGTTCTATGTAAGAATTAATTAAGCAACACTGATCAATTAGTTAATTGCTTTATTATGCTACACAATGCATGGAGAATCATAATGCTGAAATCAATCTTCCTACGTCCTAGAAATTAATCATCATGACAACAGAAAAACTGGAATTAACAAAAAATTATCAGAAACTTAATTGCACTTGTCTTATTCTAAGAACACAACTGCCAATGATTCGTTAAAGAAGAATATTTATAATTATATCAAATGGAAGTATGTATTATAACTGCACCAAGTTCATAGATATCGATTCTATAACCTTTTAGAAGATGAAAATGTGTGTGGAGCTCCCGGAGGTTGGGCCCAGACCTACAGAAGCCTCAGCACTGAGGAAACTTTAGAAGATAGTTATTAAAAACTCTCTATTACATCCAGGAATGCTACAAAATATAATTAGATAGACTGTTCTGGAATTTTCTAGTATCAGATTTCCTTCTCATTCTGTTCTTTGCCCTTTTAAAGGTGATCTTCGGAATTTCAAGAATGTATCTCAAACGACAACCCACTAAGCATGGTTGTCGTTTGAGTTCTTAGACTCAATCTGCTTGTTCGCCTTCTATCGGCTGTTTGGAATGCTTAGGACTTCTTGTGCTTGCATCCATCGATTGGCTTTCTTTCACTATTGGTTTAGGCATTCCTAGTTTCCTGCAGGTAAAGACAAAAAGAGTCAATTCCTTATTATAAATCGTCCTTTCTATCATTAGTCTTATTGTTCCCATTTTCATGATTTTTATTCCTTATTGTTAATACGAAGAGGGGTTTTATTGAAATTACAATATGATTTGCAGTATTTAATGGGTGAAAATCATACCTTATTCTAGGCTCAACAACTATTACCAGGGCTCCTTTGGTGACATTCCAAATTTTATCTGTGAAAGTTGTCACACAACCTTCATCGCCTAACTGCCCTGTTGAAATCAGATTTTTCTTCAGATCTGGAACATGCCTTACCTCTTTTAATAGCCATTGGTTTCCATTCTACTATTTTACAAGAACCTTACCCATTCCAACAATTTTACAGGGTTTATCATCACCTAAACGGACTTGTCCAAAATCTCCTTGAACATAGTCATGAAAATATTTCTTATCAGGTGTGGCATGGAATGAGGCCCCTGAATCTACCACTCAGAAGTCAGTAACATTTTCGAAACAAAGAATCAAAAAATCTTGTAACACATCACCTACCACATTTTCTTCATGATTTTTTTCTTACTGTGCGTCTCCTTCTTTTCCCTTCTGAGATCTACAGTCTTTCTTTAGGTGTCCTTTCTTTTCGCATTTCTAGCACACTATCCTCGATCTTGAATTGGATCTGCCTTTCCTTGATTTACTACGATATCCTAAGCTCTTTCCTCTTTCCATTCTTCTTCCCCTAGAATCTTCACTCAAAGCATTACCCGATGTCTCACCGGAGCTTTTCCGTCGCATTTCCTCACTAAGGATAGCACCGAAAACATCATAACTTTAAAGTACTAGATCTAGAGACAGAGTTACTAATGGCCATAACTAATTCATTCCATTTTTCTGGAAATGAGCACATAAATAAAAGAGCCCTAACTTCATCATCAAATTTTACCCCTACAGAACTTAACTGACTGGTAACTATATTAAAATCATTTAAATGGTCTGCAACAGATCCACCTTTCGACATCTTCATATTAAATAAGCGTTCCATAAGAAATACCTTGTTTGAGGCCGAGGGTTTTTCATATAGTTTCACCAATGCCTTAATCAAACCCTCTGTTGTTGTTTCCTTCGAAATATTGAAGGCTACCGACGCCACGAGGCACAACCGTACTATTCCGAGTGCCTTTCTATCGAGAATCTCCCATTCTGCATCTATCATAGCCATCGGATTCTTTGTTTTTCTGCTCAGTGGTAGGTATAGATCTTTCTGATACAAATAATATTCCATCTACATCTTCCACAGCAGGAAGTTTTGGCCGTTAAATTTCTTGACTCTAAGCTTACCATCTTCTGCCATTTCTCCCACCCGAACCAGGAACCCTTCTTTCCTGTGAGATTATCATCCAAATATACCTTCGGCTCTGATACCAATTGTAGAAAATTATATATTACAGAGCAATGCAACACATAAAATATGCGCAAAACATAAGCACACAAAACACATAAAACCAGAGAGACACAGATATACGTGGTTCACCCAGTTTGGGCTACGTCCACCTTGAACATCCAATCCTTCCTTTCTATTATCCAACAAAATGAAGAGACACAACCTACAACATATCCGCTTTAATATCCTCTATTCTCTCTCACAGTATCCCTATCTGTGTCTCACTCTGAGAATACACATACAATACACAGCCGCAATACCATACCCTCAAACATGCAAGGGGTTTCCTTCTAGGGAAAATAACCCTAAAATAAACATAACTTCTACTGTCAGACCATTTGACGAATGAACGGCCTAGATTGACTAGAAATCACTATACTTTTATAAGGAAATTTTACATATGTTTTTAGCTTCGGGGGCACTGCCCCTGAAACCCCCCGCCAGGGAGGGCTCCATAAAGTCGCAGCCACCACCCTGGACCCCCCAGGCAGTGTTTAATTACGGGCAGCGTTGCTATTAGGTCCCTATATTACTAGTATAGTTGCTTATTATTGTTATAGTAACCCCATTATTGTTATTATTATGCCCTTAAATTATTATTGTTAGGTTGGCTAGGATTACATTGTGGCCCCACTAGGATTACATTGTTGCCCCATGGACTCCTATATATAGAAAGGAGGTTTTGTAATTTGTATCATCCATGAATTGTTCATTCATGTAATGTATTGGAGTTTCCCCCTCGAAGTGGCTTATTTCTAAGGCGTTGATATCTCCTTTCTTCTATTTTTGGAGCTGGTTTCACAACATTTGGTATTAGAGCTTTGGATTCTAGGGTTTTGCTACTCTAAACAGGTCATCGTGGAATTTTCGCTATAATTTGTTTTCTAAAAAGGTTCAGAAGCTGAAATGTTTAGAGTGTGAAGCTGAAATATTGAGGAACATCGTTGCAAAATTTCAGAGCTTGGTTCGCAATATTTTCGGAGATATGATCTGCGGAAGTTAGGTCTTTTTGCAGGCTCCTAAATTTCACTTAAAAAGGTCATCGCGGAATTTTCGCTATAACGTTTTTTCTACGAAGGGTCAGAAGCTGAAATTTTTAGAGCACGAAGCTGAAATTCTGAGGAACATTGTCAAAAAAATTCAAAGCTTGGTTCGTAATATTTTTGGAGATATGATATGTGGAATTTAGGTCTTTTTTAGGAGCCCGAATTTCATCTCAAAGAGGTGATTGTGGGAAAAGCTTCATAAATCTCTCTCTAAGAATCGGGTTGGAATTCTGTAAAAATTGAATGGAATTACACAGAATATAGTTTCCTGTTTATAAATTTCAGAGCCAAAGGAGCAAACAGTGACATGTGGCAAGTTGTAAAAGTTCACTCTACCGAAATAGTCCATAATTAGGTCATTGTGGGAGATTGGACATAAATTTGCCTTAAAGAATCCAAATCAAGTCAGACCTGTGGCATTTGAAAGAAGTTTCAGAGGAATACTACAGGGCCAAATTTCAGATATTGAGGATCTGCAAGTATATAGATAATTCAATTTCAATATCGACCTCCTCAAAAGCAAGTAAAAGGTGTGTATTTTTTTTTCCCGAATTGCATAAGTCTTGTTTGAAGAATCAAGTTGAATTGATTCCAAGGGAATATTATAGAATGGATATCAGTATTGGATTCACAAATAGCCCCTAAAAAGAATTCAACACCCACTAAGCCTTTATAAGGCTCTACTATGACTCATGAAGATGAAGAATGACAACATGACGTATCAAAATTACAAGAGCAAGTGCAACAAATTTCTCTCTCACAAAGAGAAACAAAAAATGACATGGAATTTTTGAAGAAAGGCGTGGAAACTAAGATATATGGTTTGAAGAAAGGCATGGATGGTTTGAAGAATGACATGGAAGCGAAGATGGATGGCATGGAAGCTGGCATGGAATCTAAGATGGGTGACATGGAAGCTAATATGGAAAACATAAAGAATGATCTAAAAACAGACATGGAAGGTTTGGCAAAGTTGATACAAGAAATATTTCCAAATGGTGAAAAGATAGTAGAGGAAACTCATGATGAGAACAAAATAAATGTTAATCGTGATTTCATAAACTCTAACGTTGGAGG
Organism: Pinus albicaulis; assembly: GCA_034641835.2. Taxonomy (NCBI): domain Eukaryota; kingdom Viridiplantae; phylum Streptophyta; class Pinopsida; order Pinales; family Pinaceae; genus Pinus; species Pinus albicaulis. The sequence goes on along the minus strand of CM076582.1, from coordinate 836,330,706 downwards.
GAAGAACCACCATATTCCAAAAATGGATATGAGGAAGTTTGATAGAAAGGATCCTGTAACATGGATACTACAGATGGAGCAATATTTTTATCTCAATAATGTGAAAAACACACAAAAGGTACACATTGCAAATTTACATTTAGAACAAAATACATTTGTATGGTATCGATGGCTTTTCTCCCATAAAAAAATTGTCACTTGGTCAATTTTTACGGAGGAAATGATAGCACATTATGAGGATACGAAGAGCAACACCTTCTTTAGCCAATTGATAAATCTCAAACAAAAGGGCTTAGTGGGGGAGCACATTGAGGACTTCCAAAAATTGAATATAAGGGTAACTGATATTCCAGAGGAACACAGGATTGATCTCTTCATAGGTACTTTAAAAGATAACATCCAACATGAAGTTCGCGTTTTGGAACCTGATTCATTGGAGAAGGCATTCAGGTTGGCAAGAAAAATTGAATGTAAAATTATGGCGACAAGGAAGCCTACCACTCACTTCTATAAAGAGGGAAGTGTTGCTACTCCTAGATTTCCACAACCTACAAGGTTTACACCACAAAAATTGGAAGAAAAAAGAGCAAAAGGGCTTTGCTACAGTTGTGATAGCAAATACACTAAAGGTCATAAGTGTGCTGAGAAGAAATTATTTTACATAGATTGTGAAGAGGAAGAAGAAAATGAACAAGAAGAGGATATACACCAGGAACCAACCCTAGAAGAGGAAGAAATGAGTCTGACCATATCGTGTAATGCATTGGCAGGAATTACCACTCCTCAAACTCTCAATATAGAAGGACATATCAAGAAGAAAAAGGTAATAGTGTTGATTGATTCAGGTAGTACCCATAATTTTATTCATTGTAAGGTAGCCAAGGAATTTAATTGTTTCCTATACCCAGCACCAGAATGTCAAGTGATGGTTGCAAATGGAGGAACTATAAATTTCTCTGGAAAATGCCATAATATCAAGCTAACCATGGGGGAATATATATTGAATAGTCCAATGCTTTCCATTCCTATGGGAGATGTTGATGTTGTACTAGGAGTACAATGGTTACAATCTCTGGGGATGGTAGCTTTTAATTTTCAAGAACTTCTCTTGAATTTTTTTTCAGAAGTAAAGGAAGTCAAATTACGGGGTATTGCAGGGAAGCTGAGAAAGATAATAAACTCTAATGTTATGGAAAAGCTTCTAAAGCTCACTAGAAGTTCCAACATCAAAATCATCTATTTCTGTAGATCTCCAAAAAGTCTTGGACAATCATTCCAAGGTGTTTGAAACTCCCAAAGGGCTCCCACCTATTCGTGATCGTGATCATGCTATTCATTTGATTCTAGGAAATGTTCCTCCAAACATCAGGCCTTATAGATATCCTTATGTCCAAAAGAGCGAAATTGAACGTATGATTGCAGAAATGTTAGAGGCGGGTATAATTCAACCTAGTCAAAGGTCTTTCTCTGCTCCTGTGGTATTGATACACAAGAAGGATGGATCATGGCACATGTGTCCGGATTATAGGGAGTTCAATAAGCTCAACATTAAAGATAAATTTCCCATTCCTGTGATTGATGAATTATTGGATGAATTACATGGAGCAATTTATTTTACCAATTTGGATCTTCGTTAAGGATATCATCAAATTAGAATGAAGACTGAAGATATTCCAAAAACAACATTTCGAACTCATGACGGTCATTATGAATTTTTGGTCAGGCCTTTTGGCCTTACCAATGCACCTTCTACATTTCAAGGGTTGATGAATTCCATTTTCAAACCCTTCCTTAGAAATTTTGTGCTAGTATTTTTTGATGATATACTAATATACAACAGGTCTTGGAAGGATCATGTTCAAAATATTGATAAGGTCCTCAAACTATTGTAGGAGAAACAATTATATGCAAAAACATCCAAATGTTTCTTTGGAGTACAAGAGGTGTAATATCTGGGTCATATTTTATCTCACGAGGGTGTTAAGGTAGACCCTAACAAAATTAAAGCCACTAAGGAATGAAAAGTCCCCACAACCATAAAGCAGTTGCGAGGATTTCTCAAGTTAACAGGGTATTATCACAAGTTTGTTAAGAATTATGGGAGAATAACAGCACCTCTAACAACATTATTGAAGAAAGATGCATTTTCATGGACTCCTGAAGAAACTAAGGCCTTTGAACATCTTAAAGAGGCAATGTGCCTAGCACCGATCTTAGCTACGCCAGACTTCACAAAAACCTTTATTGTGAAATGTGATGCCTCAGGAAATGGAATTGGTGCAGTTTTAATGCAGGAAGGAAGACCCATTGCTTTTGAAAGTCGTCCAATCAAAGGAAAGTATTTACAGAAACCTATTTATGAGAAGGAAATGTTAACAATATTGCATGCACTAAATAAATGGTGAACTTACCTAATGGGAAGACACTTCAAGGTAAAAACTGATCATGATAGTCTTAAACACTTTTTGGAACAAAGACTATCTTCAAAAGAGCAGCAAAAATGGGTCACAAAGATGTTGGGTTGTGACTTTGAAATAATCTACAAAAAAGGAAAGCTTAATGTTGTTGCAGATGCACTCTCAAGAAATAATGAAGAGGTGGAAGCATTGCTTTGTGCCATTTCTATTATCCAACCAGATTGGATAACCGAAGCAAGAGATGAATGGAAGAAGGATGAAGAAGTGTGGAAACTCATTCAAAATTTGCAGCAAGATCCTAGTAAATATGATACATTTAGTTGGAAAAATGATTCCTTATGGTACAAATATCACTTATATCTTTGTAAGAATTCCAAACTAAAACAAAATATTCTTTTGGAATTGCACACTTCACCTTTAGGAGGACACTCAGGATTTTTAAAAACTTACCACAAGGTGAAGAAAGAATTTTTTTGGGATGGCCTTAAATATGATATTCAAAAGTTTGTGGCGGAATGTTTGGTTTTCTAGCAGAATAAAGTTGAGACAATTAAGACCCCAGGTCTTCTACAAACTTTATCCATTCCAAGTCAACGTTGGGAGGATATTTCAATGGATTTTATCACAAGATTACCTAAGTCTGAAGGAAAGAGTGTCATCATGGTGGTAGTTGATATACTTACTAAGTATGCACAATTTTGTGCATTATCTCATCCATTTAAAGCAAGTACAGTTGCTACTACATCATTGGAAACAATTCAAAAGCTACATGGGAACCAAAGGGTTATTGTGAGCGACAGAGATCCCATTTTTACTGGAAATTTTTGGACGGAGTTATTTTCTTTGTTTGGGTACTCAATTAGCTCATAGCTCATCTTATCAACCTCAATCCGATGGTCAAACTGAGATAGTAAATAAATGTTTGGAAGGATATCTTCGTTGTTTTGTATCTGATAAACAAACACAATGGGTCAAGTGGTTACCTCTCACTGAATGGTGGTATAACACTTCCTTCCATATTGCAGCAAAAATGACCCCATTTATGGTACTTTATGGATATCATCCACCATCCATCACATCATCTTTAAGAGAAAATTCGAAGGTTTAAGCAGTGGAAGATCACATCGAGCATCAACAAGAAGTTCTCCAACTCTTAAAGGATAACCTGAATTTGGCACAAAATCGAATGAAACAACACGCAGATCAACATCGCAGCGAGATAAGTTTTGATGTAGGAGACTGGGTATTTTTACGGCTACAACCATAAAAAAAATTTCCCTCAAGCAAGCTAAGAAGGATAATAAATTATCACCAAAGTACTATGGTCCTTACAATGTGTTGCAAAAGATTGGTACTATGGCATACAAATTGGAGCTTCCTGCTTCTTCACGAGTGCATCCAGTTTTCCATGTTTCATGCTTAAAGAAGGTTATAGGTGAAAATATTCCAGTTCAAACAATATTGCCAGAACTTGATGAGGAAGAAAAAATCATATTGGAACCTGAAGCGGTCATGGAAACAAGAACTCGACAGCTACAAAATCTATCAATTTCAGAGTATCTCATCAAGTGGAAGAACTTACCCACTGAAGATTCTACATGGGAGGATGAGAATTTTATACAGAAGCACCCAGAGCTACTCAAGCATTGAGGACAACACTTTTTTTAAGGAGAGGGGCATGTTAGGTCCCTATATTACTAGTATAGTCCCTTATTGTTGTTATTGTAACCCCCATATTGTTATTATTGTACCCCTATAACCCCCATATTGTTATTATAGTGCCCTTAAATTATTATTATTAGGTTGGCCAGGATTACATTGTGGGCCCACTAGGATTACATTGTTTCCCCATGGAATCCTATATATATAAAGGAGGTTTTGTAATTTGTATCATCCATGAATTTTTCATTGATGTAATGTATTGGAGGTTTCCCCCTCGAAGTGGCTTATTTCTAAGGCGTTGATATATATTTTCTTCTATTTTTGGAGTTGGTTTCATAATAGTTTCCAACCCATTAAGATACAGGGGTCCAACGATGTGATACAAAATAAACAAGATAATCAGGCTCCACACCCAACAATCTCCCACTTGGAGACTGATTGTAGCAACTCCACCACTGCTTCATTTTCCGGACAATGACTCCTCTTTGGACCTGGTTGTTTCTCATATTCATTGTCATCCTTGAAGACCAATTGAAACTGAGCATATTATCAGTTCCTCCCTGGTTACAACTTTTGTTAGCATATCTGTAGGATTCTGGCTAGTGTGTATCTTTTCCAGCTTCAACTGTCCATCTTCCAATACTAAACATATGAAATGGTACTTGAGCTATATGTGTTTAATCTTGGAATGAAATGCTGAGTTCTTTGCAATATTAATGGCACTTTGGCTATCACTGTATAACGTGCCCATATCATGCTTCTTACCCAATTCATCCATAAACCTTTGTAACCAAATCATTTCTTTACTAGCCTCTGTAGCAGCAACATACTCTACTTCTGTTGTTAAAAGTGCAACAACACTTTGGATTTTTGAAACCCAATTGACAGTTGTTCCACCTATAGTAAATACATATCCTGTAGTTCTCTTCCTGTTATCTCTCTCACCTTCCATATCTGCATCAACATATCCCTATAGAGAAATGTTTCAACCATCAAAGCATAATGTTTGATTTGTGGTACCTCTCAAATATCTGAGAATCCATTTCACTGCCATCCAATGTTCTTTTCTTGGATTGTTCATGTACCTTCTTACAACTCCCACTTCACGTGAAATATCAGGCCTTGTACAGACCATTGCGCACATTAAGCTTCCAACTGCTGATGCATATGAAACTTTAGATATATAGTCCATTTCTTGTTGGGTCTTGGGGCACATTTCCTTACTAAGTTTGAAATGGCTAGCAAAAGGTGTACTAATTGGTTTTTCATTCTGCATATTAAATCTTTTCAACACCTTTTGTATGTACTCATTCTGAGACAGTGTTAATTTGCGATTTTTCCCGTCTCTAGTTATTCTCATACCAAGGATTTGTTTTGCAGCTCCTGAATCCTTCATTGCAAATGAATTTGCCAATTTTTTTTTTTGAGCACATTTATTTCCTGCATGTTAGACACTGCAACAAGCATGTCGTCTACATACAATAACAATATAATATAACTTCCATCATTTTTCTTTTTCAGATAAACACAATGATCAGAATGACATCTAGTGAAATCTTGTTCATACATAAACCTGTCAAATTTTAGATACCACTCCCTTGGAGCCTAGTTTAAGCCATACAAGCTCTTCTTTAACCTGCACACTAATTTTTATTTCCCTTTGACCTCATATCCTTTTGGTTGCTCCATATAGATCTCTTCCTCCAAATCTCCATGGAGAAATGCTATCTTTACATCTAACTATTCAAGATGTAAATCTTCCGCTGCTACAAGACTTAAAATAGTTTTGATTGAAGTCATCTTAAAAACAGGAGAAAATATTTCATCAAAATCAATACCTTCCTTTTGTGAAAACCCCTTCACCACAAGTCTAGCTTTGTACCTCTGTTTTCCTCCATCTTCTTCCTTCAGCCTATAAACGCATTTATTCTGCAATGTAGTTTTACCTGTAGACAACCTGACTAAGTCCCAAGTCTGGTTATGCATTAAGGAGTCCATCTCTTCTTCCATGGCTAGCTCCCAATTCTTACTGCTTTCAACCTACATTGCTTCTTCATAACATTCAGGTTCACCAGAATCAGTCAACAATAAATAATATAATGAAGGAGAGTGTCAGTCAGGGGGTATACTTATCCTGGTAGATCTTCTAACACCACTTTCAGGTGTTTGAGGTGCCTGTTGCTATTGTGGTGGTTGTTGTTGTTGTGGCTGTTGATTATTATCATTTTCAGGCACCTTTACTTTTTCTGTGATCTACTCAAGAACTGTGTATTCTTTGTTTTCTTTTTCCTATTTCTTTTCCTGCAACTGATTCTTATACAAGACCTTTTAATTGAATATTACATCTCTACTCCGAATGATTTTGTGATTTTCATAATCATATAAGCGATAACCAAAATCATTAACACCATATCAAATAAAGGTACATTTCTTTGATTTTTGCTCAAGCTTTGTTCTGTTTTCTTTATTAATATGGACAAAGGCCTCACAACCAAAAGGCTTTAAAAAAGAGTAGTTTACCTTTTTACCTGTCCATGCTTCCTCTGGAATACCACCATCCAAAGAACTTGAAGGCCCTCTATTTATGAGATAAACAATAGTATCTACAGCATTTGCCCAAAATTGTAAAGGAAATCCTGCATGCAATCTTATGCACCGTGCACGCTCCATGATTGTTCTGTTCATCCTTTCTGACACACCATTTTCTTGTGGTGTTCTTGGAACTATCTTCTCTCTGCGAATTCCATGCTCTGAACAATACCTATCAAACACTTTGCTGCAATATTCACCTCCATTGTCTGATCTGAGACACTTCAACTTCTTTTCTGTCTCAATCTCAACCAAATCTTTCCATTTCTTGAAAGTATCAAATACATTAGATTTATTTTGAATACAATAAATCCAAGTTTTTCTAGTTGCATCATCAATAAAAGTAACATAATAATGAGAGCCACCAAGAGATGATACCTGGCAGGTCCCCATACATCTATATGCACAAGCTCTAATTTTTCGCTCTTCTTTTCTTTCCAAACTATGAAGAAATCTGACTCTCTTATGTTTTCCATAAATGCAATTCTCACAGAAATCCAAATCAACACTCTTTAAACCCGATAAAAAGTTTCTTGAGTGAAGAATCTTCATCCCCTTCTCACTCATGTGTCCGAGCCTATGATGCCATAATGCTGCATCTGCTCCTTTGGAAGATAAAGCATTAACAGAGTTAGAAATACCTGTTGCAACCTTTTCACCTTTTTCTATTACCAGCACTCCTTTGGTGACCTTCCAATTTTTATCTGTGAAATTTGTCACACAACCTTCACTGCCTAACTGCCCTGTTGAAATCAGATTTTTCTTTAGATCTGGAACATGCCTTACCTCCTTTAGTAGCCATTGGTTTCCATTCTATTGTTTTACAAGAACTTTACCCATTCCAACAATTTTACAAGGTTTATCATCACCCAAACGAACTTGTCCAAAATCTCCTTGAACATAGTCATGAAAATATTTATTATCAGGTGTGGCATGGAATGAAGCCCCTGAATCTACAACCCAAGAATCAGTAACATTTTCGAAAGAAAGAATCAAAGCATCTTGTAACACATCACCTATCACATTTGCTTCATGAATGTTTTCTTGTTGTGTGTCTCCTTATTTTCCCTTCTGAGATCTACAGTCTTTCTTTAGGTGTTCTTTCTTTCCACAATTCCAGCACACTATAACTGATCTAGACTTGGATCTGCCTTTCCTTGATTTACTGCAATATCCTGAGCTCTTTCCTCTTTCCATTCTTCTTCCCCTAGACTCTGCACTCAAAGAATTACCTGATGTCTCACCGGAGCTTTTCCGTCGCATTTCCTCGCTAAAGATAGCACCAACAACATCATCAAACTTTAAAGTACTAGATCCAGAGATAGAGTTACTAATGGCCATAACTAAACCATTCTAGCTTTCTGGTAATGAGCACAAGAATAACAAAGCTCTAACTTCATCATCAAATTTTACCCCTATAAAACTTAACTGACTGGTAACTGTATTAAATTCATTTAAATGGTCTGCAACAGATCCACCTTCCGACATCTTCATATTAAATAGTCGTTTCATAAGAAATACCTTGTTTGAGGCCGAGGGTTTTTCATATAGTTTCGCCAACGTCTGCATCAAACCCTCTGTTGTTGTTTCCTTCGAAATATTGAAGGCGACTGATGCCGCAAGACACAACCGTACTGTTCTGAGTGCCTTTCTATCGAGAATGTTCCATTCCACATCTGTCATGGCCGTCGGCTTCTTTGTTTTTCCGCTCAATGGTAGGTACAGATCTTTCTGATACAGATAATCTTCGATCTGCATCTTCCATAGCGGGAAGTTTTGGCCGTTAAATTTCTCAACCCTAAACTTACCATCGTCTACCATTGCTCCCACTCAAACCAGGAACCCTTCTTTCCTGCGAGTTTATCAGCCAAATATACCTTCGGCTTTGATACCAGTTGTTAGAAAATTAAATATTACAGAGCAATTCAACACATAAAATATGCAAAAAATAAAAGCACACAAAACACATAAAACTAGAGAGACACAGATATACGTGGTTCACCTAGTTTGGGCTACGTCCACCCCGAACAGCGAGTCCTTCTTTTCTATTATCCAACAAAATGAAGAGACAAAACCTACAGCAGATCTGTTGTAGTATCCTCTATACTCTCTCACAGTCTCCCTCTCTGTTTCTCACTCTGAGAATACACACATAATACACAGCCGCAATACAATACCCTCATATATACAAGGGGGTTGCCTTCTAGGGTAAAAAACCCTAATCTAAACATAACTTCTACTGTCAGATCATTTGCCTAATGAAAAGCCCAGATTGACTAGAAATTACTATACTTTTACAAGGCAATTTTACATATGTTTTTAGCTTCGGGGGCACTGCCCCCGAAACCCCTGCCAGGGGGGTGGGCTCCGAAAAGAACTGCCGCCCCCCTGGACCCCCCCATGGCAGTGATTAATTTCGGGCGGTGTTGCCACCCCTTTTAAGGTATAGGGGTCCAATGCTGTGATACAAAGTAAACAAGATAATCAAGCTCCACACCGAACAACTATGTCCATTACTAGACTCTTAGTAGGAATTTGTGACAAGTTAACACACAAATCTTTAATTAGGCCTAAGCATTTGACCCTGCTGGAATCAAAAGAATACAGGTCTTTGTATGGTTTAGTAATTTCTAAGTTTAGGCTTTCCATTACTGATTTGGGCATAAGATTGTGAGAAGCACCTGAGTCTAGCATGGCATTGTGCAAGATTTTCTCATGTATATTCAAGCTGACATAGAAGGGAGGGACAATGCCTTCTTGGTATTTCCCTTCAACTTCAGGACCAAACAATAATTCTGGTTTCTCATCTGCCAAGTTTAAAGTATCAGTGTCACTGCCCATATTCAAAGCTTTCAAAACTTGTTTTTTATATACATCCTCAGTTACTAGTTCAGCTAAGGGTATGGTGATTTTAATCTTGGCAATTTCCCCTTCAAGGCTGAAAGGAACTATTGTTTTTGACATATTTACATCTGCTATGTCATTTACAACTCTTTTAGCCATTTTGAATAGATGAACTTTGTTTGAACTGTTATTTGGGACAGATTTGTTAGGGCCACTAGTAGAAGTACTAGGAAAACTTTGTTCAACACTTTGCTGAAGACTTTTGTCTTTATTTTGGTCATTTTTCTTGGCTAAAGTGTTGGTGTTACTTGCTATTTTCTTAGGCTGATTTTATGAGGTTTTATTAACAGTAGTACTAGTGTTTTTATCATTGGAATTCTCTGGGCTGCCTTTCCTTCTGAGATTGTATTGTTTGTGTACCTCCATGATAGCATTTTCAAACCCCAATCGGTAATCTTCAAAATCCTCATTATTATATTCATTTTGTTCTGAAGAAAAGAATCCTTGTTTTTCTTTAGTGAGAAAAAAATTTGTCTCACTGTCAGATTCTATCAAGTTTACATGATTTTCTTCCAACCTTTCAACTTTCCTTTCTTCTTCTTGGTCAACATAGTTTTTTTGGAAGGGAGGCCTAATCTGCTGGTCATTGTCTCTCTCCCCAGATTAGGGTCTCTTCTCAAATTTTTGTTTCTACTTCTGTTTTGGTTTTCTCTAGGAGGCACTCTATCATTCAGATTTATCTTTTCCAGCATTCTCTCCATTACCTTTACTAAGTTATCAATTTTAGTATCTGATGATGAGGTTGAAGCCATTTTATCATCTTTGTATGTAACTCTTTTTTCTGCTCTTAACCTAGCTCTTTTCTCAATCATAGTTGCCTCTACACTCATGGCTCCCCTCTGCATATCTTCTAAAGTTGAAGGGTCTCTTTCTCTTAGTTGATAGGCCATTTCAAGGTCAAAAACTTCTGGGAATTTAGCCAAGGCTAAGCCTAGTGGAGGTTTCATGTCTGGAGGAAGTGCATTATACACACTATTGAATCTAGTGCATTAATCATGGACACTTTCCCCAGTATTTATTTTGAGGTTAGTATAGTCTAAAAGGATTTGGAGAGGGTTCTTTCTAATTTCTCATTTGTTTATGAATGCTTGATATAAAGAAGGGAGATCAATTATGCTGTGAGGAGCTAAGTTTTTAAACCATTTCTTGACTTCTCCTCCTAAACTTTGAGCAAAAATTCTCATCTTAATGGTCTCTTCTTCTATTTCCATGTAATAAAAAGCATCATTCATTTTATCTACATGTTGCTAGGCAGTAGTAGATTCATTTGCATTAAAATGGAGAATTTTGGACTTGCCATCATTTGGTAAAGGAGCCATAGGCTGTGGTAACACTAGTGGAGCATACCATGCTGCCATGATTGGAAATAATGGGGGATTTACAAGAGGGAAAGTGGGCTGAAATGGGGTGTTTTGATTAAAAGTGGATGTGTGGATAGGAGTGGAAGAAACACTTGGGCCAACAAACTGATGATGAGCAGATTTGTTGTGGAAAGAGCTGAAATGATGGAGAAGCTTAGAATCAGGTGGAGTAGAAGGTGAGGCCTGTCTTCTAAAGCTTTGTTGTAAATCTGTGGTTTCAAAATCGGCCTGGTTTAAATCACTTTGAGACTTATTTCTAAAGAGGTTCTTTGTGTGAGGTAAGTCAAAGTGAGGATCTTTCAATACTATGACGTTTTTAGGGACAGATCTTGTTCTTGGAATGGTCCTATCAGTAGTTGGTTTTCCAAGTCTAGAAGTCTACCACAAAATCCTCTCTGGATTTTCAACTATGGTAGGGGGATTAGGATCTAGATGGGATCTATTATTGATCCTATATGAAGCCATATTTCAGTTTCTCAAAATTTAGAGAGGAAGAGGTTTTTTCAGGACTGTTTTTCAAAAAATTTCCTCTCACAGTGATTTCTATAATAGGATAAATAGGCTTCTAAACTTCCTCAAGGCTGGTTAACACGATCTTAAGGAAATATGGAGATCTAGAGGATTAATAGGGCTACTGGGGCTAATGGAGTCGTCGGGTGGAAATTTTTAGCTTTTCTGGAGGTAAAATTCTTTTTGGTCCACCACCAATGGTTTATTTGAAAACCAATCTGAAATTTTTTTGGGGGTTTTCTGAGTTTCTATGGTTGTTTGAAATACTAATGAGTCTATGAGAGATTTCTAGGCAACTATGAACTCAGTGGTCCCACTGTGATCGCCAGAACGTTGGGATCCTGTGATTTAGCAGATTGGCATACTAAATGACAAGGCAACACAAAAACCAGTCTTTAGAGCTCTAGGATCTAGCCCTCCTAGTCTCAGAGAGGGATCTCTCAATATTTTTTGTATGAAATGTTATTTCTAGAAATCTAGGATTGGTAATTCAGTCATATTTGGATATCATCAGAATTATGGGTGACTAACACGGACCATAGGAAAGTCTAGGCTAGATTGTTATAAATAGAGATGCATTTTGTATTGTAAAGGATAGGAAATGATGAGCTATTGATGCGATCTGTGATTTAAGCTATCTATTTGGGTTTTGGGGAACAGACTCCTGTTGGCTGTGTGCGTGGAGATCCAAGTCCAGTTGTGTGCAGACCCTGCTGCTGTGTGCGCAGGTTGGGAAGGGAATTGGAATTGTAAGGAAGAATTGATGAATGAATTAATGCGGAAGACTGTTAGAGAACTGAATCTGTGAGTATTTTTGTGTGAATTATTGATAATTTTTGTACTGTGCATTTTTTGTCTTTAAGCTTTGAAAGATCTGTGTACTACGCTCTTGGATCTAGATCTGTTATGTTCTCTTTATGTACTGTTGTGTCGATGTTATAAAAAACATATAACGATAGATCTAGTGCAGGTGGATGCGAATAAATACTTAATTAACTTGACACAAAATGAGTTAATCTGGGAATCCCAAGATCTAGCATAGCTCTACTTGCTTTACCCATCCTTTCTCATTGTGCAGAAACCTGGTTCCAGCACCCACCCATACTACTTCGGGTGAGACTTTGACCTATGAAAGCAGGTCACTGCCGAAAGGGCTAGTAGTATAGGGGTTTGTTGGCAAAATTTACACACTGAACCTGGGTTAGGACCCCTCGAGCCAAAAAATGGTTCCATTGCCGGGACCGGAAGAATTCTGAGGAAGTGATCTGGTACTGACAAGCAAATACTAAAGATCTAACACGAAAGTGAATGAGCACTACTATGGAGGAGAGTACAACACGGAGTGGTAGGTATTATCAAACCAATATAGAAAAGAATCACTCTATCCATAGCCTGTAGAGGAGAGAAATGGCACAAGGGTCGTCAGGCTCACAAGAGGGTAAGCCCTCAACCGGAGCCTTGTTAGAGGGAGACATGGCAGTACACTTGAAATTACCTACCTTTAAAGGAGCGGCCGATGAAGACATGGATCGCTTCTGGTTTGTGGCTGATTCAGTATGGACGACACAGGGGGTGGTGAGCGATACTGTGAAAAAAGCACAGTTGTCCTTGGCCTTTGAAGATAGAGAGGTGGATTGGTATATGTGGTACATATCCCAAAATGGAAGCGCATCGCTTCAAAATATTAAGGATGCCCTAAAACAACAGTTCCGGAAGCCGAAGTCATACTCTCAGTTGGTAGTCAAATTAAAAGACTTCAAGCAAGGTGTGTTTGAATTGGTGTGGGAGGCCGATCAGTGATTGAAGAAAGAAATTATGGAAGGAAGGTTCAAGTATGACGACAGACAACACACGGAATGGTTCATCGCCATGTTGCTACCTCACTTACGCATACCAATGGGTCAGTAGACCTTCGAGTCGCAGGAAAAAGCTCTGGAAACTGCCATGAAGCTTGAAGCTGCGCCCAAGGATGACACATTGGGGGGAGTACAACAGATTCAAGAGCAGCTCGAAGCCATGCACATGAAAATACAGAGCTTGCAGACGGAATAGGGAAAGGGAGTTAGCATAGACCTTTGGTGTATACGATGTTGGATGTCTGGTCATACTAACGACCAGTGTCCCCTATTGGTGGATTACCTACAGACAGGGGGACCTATTCCACTACACCCCGGATCCAGTGGACCTGCGCTCTGGTGCGATGATTGCCGGGTAGCAGGACTACATGATACGGCCCAGTGCCCCCGGCTAAGTATGGGTGATCTGAAGAAAAAATGGTGCAGGTTTTGCTAATTAGTATGGCACGATGAGCAGAATTTTTGTACATATGAGCTATTGGTAGATCAGGGAAACCTCTATAGGGTACAATCAGATCTCGCGTCACCGAGATCCCCCGCGACTTTTGGTTGCTCCCCAGCAAGGGGTAGGGGAGGTCGGGGAGGGAGCGCAGGATGGGGTCACGGCTAGCTGATCTGTTATAATTACGGAGAGATAGGGCACTTCGCAAGGGACTTCCAAAATCCTACCTGGAAATCCTGCAAATATTACAGGCAGCTAGACCATGAGATTGAAGATTGCCCAATTTTAATAGCCAAGATGCAAGAAAAATAGCCCACCCCTACGCAGAATGTGTAAAGGGTTAAAACTGAGCTATGCAGCGGGATGGTCACCCAGGGAGCAAGAGGATAAGTGCACCTCACAGAACAAGCACCGCGGGTAGGCCCTGCGCAGCTTCCGACGCACCTCAAGAGAAAGGAAGAGGTTGAGCCTCTTCTAACGGCATGCTTGAAACTGCTACGTAACTAACTGGCTGTAGGAAATTTTCAAGTATTATTGCATAGCTGCACAGCCTGGCCCAACACAATCTCTAAGACTCGAGGTGTCCACCAGCTATATGGCTACAAGAAACGCACTGGATGAGAAATGCGGCTGACTGCGCAGATTGGTGACTACAAGATGGACCAAGTTATTCTCGATTTAGGGTCGGATGCGAATGTACTACCAAAGAAAACATGGAAATGAATGGGTGAACCTAAGTTGGAATGGTCCACTATCCAGCTGCGCATGGCAAATCAACAGAAGATCATACCGCTAGGACGGTTTCCAAGAGTCATGGTAGATATCGCGGGAGTAAAAGTCCTAGCTGACTTCGAGGTCATTGAAATAGTGGAAGATACAGATCCGTACCCTGCACTACTCGGGCTAGACTAGGCTATAGACATGGGGGGTGTCATCAATCTCAAAAAGTGCAGCATGGTGTTCGAAAACAACGGTACATGTGTAATAGTACCACTAGATCTAGCAGAAGGTGCACAGTATACGGAACCAGCCTACGAATGAGAGGAACTAGACCACATTTACAGATTGACTGCGCAGGATGAAGACAGGAGTAAGACCACAACAGACAGGATATTCTAGAGTGATGGTTAATGCTATTCTAACACTGATGAGGAACTGGAAAATTGGCAAAACCGGTTACACGAGGTTTCGGCACTGCGCTGCCCCCGGGTCGCAAGAACCCTCTACTGCATTTCCTCGGAGGTAAGAGATCTACCCCACTTTGATGAGGCGGGTAGTGTCCAGGAATTCTTAAGAACACTAGAAGCTAGGGTGCCAAGAGAATTACAGCTCTGGGCCCTTAATCTGGCTATGCGCGAGACACTTGCGCGTTGGTGGGACACCCACAAGAAAGCATTTCCAGATTGGGAAACATGTCGAGAAAGGATGCTTCTATGGTTCGCCCCTCCAGCTGACATTTGCACCAGGGTGTTCCTCAGACCCGGGGACCCCCGCGCACATCTGCGTGTCTAGATGACCAAATGGTCCGATCGAACTACAGAAGAATGGGTCCATCTATTTTTTCATGCCTTGGGTCCTATCCTAGCCGCTTGGTACTTAGATGCGGAATTGCACCAGCACACCCGCCACTGGGAAACGCTAAAGGAGGAATTTGTCGGGACATTCAGATTGGTTGGAAGGACAGAGACACTCGACGAAGCTCTACAGGTCATTGATGCATTTGTCTTTAAGAATGCTCCCCACCGCGCCACCCCAACAGCCCCGACATGGGACATGTAGATGCATGACATAGCCAATTGTCAAAGCTTGGCGATTGATGAGCACAAGGATAATCCTCGAAACATTTTCGTCCCAGAATTTGAAGGAGAACGCACTGTTGTGGGGCCATCACTATAGAATCTTGATGTAACACAGCGTCTTAAGCTGCGTGATGTTAATATTGGGATGGAGGAACACCCTAAGCTGGCTAATATTGGGGACTACTGGGATGAGGGGACTGTAGGAAAAATCACAGAATTACTCACAGAATATTAGGACCTATTTCCGACGAAGTTCTCGGAGCTCAAGGGCTTCACTAGGGACCTTGGTATTATGCATATCACTCTGAAACCTAAGGCGCGCCCTGTCAAGCAGCGGCCGTACAGACTGAATCCGAAATACAAGAAAAAGGTCAAGGAAGAGCTGGATAAAATTCTTGCCGCGGGTATCATTGAACCACTTGAGCAGTCAAACTGGGTAAGTCCAATGGTAATCCAGGAAAAGAAGACCAAGGGATAAATACACATTTGCATGGATATGCGCAAGTTAAATGACGCCTGCGTCCATGACCCCTTTCCTACACCCTTGTCCGATGAAATCCTTGATAGCGTGGGTGGACAAGAGGCCTATTCCTTCACTTATGGGTTCTCAGGGTACCATCAGATCTGGATTGCACTCGAAGGTCATAGTAAGACTACTTTCATGACTGAATGGGGGTCTTTCCAGTATACGGTCATGCCCTTTGGTCTCAAAAATGCACCTGCTATTTTTTCAAGGGTCGTAGTTGCTGTATTCAAGGAATTTATTCATAAGTTCCTAGAGGTTTATTTCTATGGTTGGACGGTTTTTGGCTTAGTAAAGGAACATGTCTCTAACCTGTGACTAATGTTCGATGCGTGTCGGAAGCACCAGTTCTCGTTGAATATTAAGAAGTGCATTTTCTGTGTGCCATTTGGAATCCTGCTTGGACACATAGTCTGTTGGCAGGGATTGATGGTTGATCCTGTGAAGGTAGCCGTAATTATAAACTTGGAAGTCCCCACAACGGAGAAACAACTGCGTTCTATTCTTGGGCACACTGGTTATTACAGGAAATTCATTCAGGGGTACGCCATGATTACAGCACCTATGGAAAAGCTACTAAAAAAATTTGTTTCTTTCTTTTGGGATGATGAATGTCAGAAGAGCTTTGAATTGCTCAAAGAGTAGATGATCTCTGCCCCCATACTAATATTTCCTGATTGGTCAAATGAATTTCATGTACATGTGGATGCGTCGGGTATCGCTTTGGGAGCTGTTCTCACTCAACCTGGAGAAGGAGATATCGACCACCGAGTTTCCTTTGCGAGTCGGAAACTCTCGGGTGCAGAACGGAACTACTCCACCACTGAATGCGAAGGATTGGCTATGGTCTACGTGCTACAAAAATATAGGCACTATCTACTAGGTGGAAACTTTAAAATGTTCACTGATCATTCGACTTTAAAATACCTGGTCAACAAGCCTGTGTTGGGGGGGAAGATTTGTCGCTGGCTGTTGCTATTCCAAGAATATGATTTTGAGATCATTGTCAAGCCCAGAAGGTTGAATGCTGGCCCAAATCATCTGTCTCGCATTGAAATAGGAGACAAACCTACTAGTTTGGACGAAGGCTTGTCAGATGCACAGTTGTTTACCATTAAAGTGGTTGATGCACACTTTGCTGATATCCTTGAGTTCCTCACTACAGGCATGGCCCCTGCTAGATATTCAGTACAACAGAAGAAGGAATTGGTTACTTGGGCCACAGACTTTACTATCCTCGCCGGTCAGTTATACAAGCTAGGTGTCGACGAAATACTACGCAGATATGTCTTAGAACATGAGCTGCCTGTCATGTTAGCAGAAGCACATGAAGGTGTCGCAGGAGGCCACTATGCAGGATGTGCAACGGCACAAAAGATTTTAAGGGCTGGGTTATGGTGGCCTACTTTGCATCAAGATTCATACACATATTGTCGGTCTTGCGATACCTACCAGTGCACAAGATGACCTTCACACCGAGATGAGATGCCTTTATAGCCTCAAGTGGCTTTACAGAATTTTGACAAATGGGCCATTGATTTTATAGGACCCATCAATCCGCCAAGAAAGAAAACATGTGCGTGCTACATTATCACTGACACTGACTACGTCACTCAATGGGCTGAGGCACAAGCAATGAAGGATTGTACTGTGGATACTGCTGCGCACTTCATCTTTGAGCAGATCCTAACTAGGTTTGGCTACCCAAAAATCCTAATGAGTGACAGAGGTACACACTTTGTCAACCAGACGATTCAAGCCTTACCGGGTTCAATGACTATATGACAGCTGCAGTGACTCGAGACGAGTCAAAAGATTGTGTTGGGGGACTGTTTGAACGGGGTCTCCTAACATGCTGCGAAACTGGTCCATTTTTGATATTTTGATTATATTTAATCTAGCGGAGGGGTTTTGGGGTTGGTCAAAGCCCTGAAAGCATTGTATTGGGTAAAAGGGAAAACTAGGGGTCCGAAAACCATGGGTTGCGGACCATAGGAAAGTCTAGGCTAGATTGTTATAAATAGAGATGCATTTTGTATTGTAAAGGATAGGAAATGATGAGCTATTGATCCAATCTATGATTTAAGCTATCTGTTTGGGTTTTAGGGAACGGACTCCTGCTGGCTGTGTACGCGGAGATCCAAGTCCAACTGTGTGCGGACCCTGCTGCTGTGTGCGCAGGTAGGGAAGGGAATTGGAATTTTAAGGAATAATTGATGAATGAATGAATGTGGAAGACTGTTATAGAACTGAATCTATGAGTACTGTTGTGTGAATTACTAATAATTGTTGTACTGTGTGTTTTATTTCTTTAAGCTGCAAAAGATCTGTGTACTGCATTCTTGGATCTAGATCTGTTATGTTTTGTTTATGTACTGCTGTGTCGATGTTATAAAAAACATATAACGATAGATCTAGTGCACGTGGATGCAAATAAATACTTAATTAACCTGACACGGAATGAGGTAATCTAGGAATCCCAAGATCTAGCACAGCTCTGCTTGCTTTACCCATCCTTTCTCAGGGTGCAGAAAACGGGTTCTAGTACCCACCGATACTACTTCGTGTGAGACTTTGACCTGCGAAAGTAGGTCACTGCTGAAAGGGCCAGTAGTATAGGGGTTTGTTGGCAAACCTTGCACACCGAACCTGGGTCAGGACCCCTCAAGCCAACAACCCATATTCATCTTATGTGATAATGCAATTGTTATTAGCATCTCAGAAAATGATGTTATGCTTTCCAAAACCAAGCATATTCCTATCAAATATCACTTTTTACGATAACAAGTGCTTGAGAAAAAGGTTAAATTGGAGTATGTTCACTCCAAGGAACAAGTTGCTGACATATTTACTAGACCTCTTCCCAGATAAGAATTTGAATATCTCAGACAAAAACTAGGAGTTATCTCTGCATCATTATGTTTTTAAACTTATCTATTATGTTTTCAGATGCAATTTCAGAAGATTAAATTCGGTACGTAGGTTTCTTCACACATAGTCATGTATGTACGTGAGTCTCTTTTCAAACAGTCATTTATGGATATTTCTGTCATAAAATTAATGGGTCAGCCTCCAGAACAAAAATTTTCATGTTGATGACATATATGGTTTGGATCTATTGCTCAGGTGTTGATGGGTACAGTCTGCGGTTCTATTTTTTCAAATTACATTTCCTTCTCTGATAGTTATCTACTTGATGAAGATGCTTTGATGAATTGGTTGCTAAAAATGTTTAGGATGCACAGGTTTAGGGGGAGAATTAGCCTTGTTGGGTATAATTCATTGTTGGCATTCTATTGGTTGCTGAAGAATGTTCGATGATCTCTCTCTATCAAGGTCCTTTGGTATTGGTTATAAATTCATATCTCTAATTTGATGTAAGGGTCATGTTGAGACCTATGATGTAAAGATTGTCATACTCAGTCATGTATGGAATTTTTCAAATATGTAAACCAACTTGATTGGGTGCTTGAGTCAAAAATATAAACCTACTTGGTTTGGTAGTTGAGTCAAATATGTAACCACACTTGGTTGGGTGTTTGTTGTAAGTATGAGTCCTTGATGATAGGAAAGGTCATAGAGTCCGTCTGAAGATTCTGCATGTGTTTAGGGGGAGTATGGTATGTATAATGCAGCGTATATTTCAACACTCTTGGAAAGAGAAAAATTTGTTTCAACATCGGTTTGCCCCTTGCCCTTGATGTCAAAGGGGGAGAGTAATTTGGTGTTTGGTTTTTGAATAATTCTTATGATGATGTGTCTACACGTTGTTTCCATCAAGTCGAAAGGGGAATATTGTTGGCATTATGATTGCATGTGTTATCCTTGATGGCAACCCACTTGTCAAAGACCAAATATATTGGTTCAAGATAAAGCTAAGATATGGCATAGTGATGGAACGGAATGTCAAAGTGATGAATAATTTTCTCTAAATATCATTATCAGAAGGTGACAAGGTACATATTTAAGGAACTATACGCGAGTTGGTCAAGGTAAAGTCGCATATGCACGCGGGTAAGAAGATGAAAATTCATGTATGTGCTTGCGCACTAAGTTGATGATACCAGGGGTCCTTAACATGGTGTTAGCTCACAATATTGAGCGCAATAATAATTAATTGATCACGTCCAAGAATACCATTGGCACTTGTGTGGTTTTGGCTCATGGTATTGGCTAAGCCTCACACTATATAAGGAGGTGAATATCATAGTGCTAAAGTGTGCATGTGTGTCTGAATTGAATGAATACTTCAATATGAAGTATATATTCATGGAATGGGCTATAATCAATAGATAGATATGATGTTATGATGCACTCATGAATGCAATAATATATCAGGATCTGTAGACCTGAAATAACTATGTATTTGCATGATATGTTCATGAGTTGTTTAGACCTGTGGCCTAGTGCATTTTTATTGAAGTGAAGGGGATGATCCAAGTAATTTTGAAGCTCTGAAGTATTATGTAGTCCTGAATTATTTACAGATTTATACGCAGGTTAGTCACATTAAAGGTGTGTATACACATGGGTTCAACTCTGCAAAGGCACGTATGGAAGCTAGGTTTTTCTGAAGTATTCTGAAGCAAAATTATGATAAGTTTTTTTGCATTTTTGTTGTGTGTCAATGATGTATTCATATATATATATGGGTTGTTTGAATACTGATTATGCTTCTAGTTGTTTTTGTATAAAGATAAATTATTGGTTGATTGAAAATTATGAATGCTACTGACTATATAAGGGCTATGTAAAACTAAAAAATTGTGTCTGAGTATCTTTGATATGTTTTGAGTCTGGTCAGAACTCTAATCTCAGAATATAAATATCTATATGCAGGTTGCTCCACAGAAAAGCATGTATACATGCAGGTTGTCGTAAGTAAAGTAGTGTATACAATTGGTTTATGAATGATCAGGGTTGCAGTTGATTATGTGTGTGTATGCAGAAGTCTAGGTTTGGTTCTTTGGTCTGGGTACAGTGATCTCACTGTTCTAGTCAAATTTTGCTGATGGTTTTTTCTATTGATTTACAAGTTGTGTTGTGTTGAAGTTGTTGGATCCAGTTTCAAAATTTATGAAACGTGGTCTGCAATGGTTCTGAGGTTTGGAGCCTTCAATTTGGATGTCGAAGCTTCCTGCCAGTAGGAGTTGGTGATCAAATGAAGGGGTTGAAGCTCCCTTCCAATACTGGCTCATAAATGAGTTTAGGGGGTTGGAGCTCCCTTCCAGTAGCAGTTGTAGAATGAAATAAAGTTGCAGCCTTCTACAGGTGGGTGCCTACGTGCTGGTATGAGTCTGCACCAGTACAAGAATGTAAGAAATCTTTTATCTAATAAATATTGAAAACAGAGACAACAACAACGGTTGTTTTCTCCTGTCTTGGGTTTCCACCTTAAATCCCAATGTTCATGTGTGTTTCTTATGTGTTATGATTTATTCAGTTATTACTACACATGTTTACTTCTTACTAAATGTCTCATGAATAAATGATGAACTAGAATAAGTAAAGTTTCTGAAGATTTATCTGAATATTAAGTTCTTTGGGTATATGCAAGTTTCTTTTTAGAAAGTTGTGTCCATACGTTAGTTGACACAATTAAATTCTCATATATAAATCACTAAAATAATGAAAATAATTGTGATTTTTAAATACTTAACCCACCCTGGTATCAGTATTTTTCGCAACAAGCACAAGAATTAAGAAGGGTTATGAGGAGAGAAAACAAATAACCTTTACACGCCTTAGAAATAAGATACTTCAATGGGGAAACCTCATTTACATTACATAAATGAACACTTCTTGGATGATACAAATGACAAAGCCTCATTTCTATATATAGGAGTCCATGATGTCACAATATAATCCTATCCAACCTTGGCAATAATAATGTAAGGGCACAATAATAACCACAGTGGGCTTCTATGGGGCACAATAATAACAATATGGGGACTACAGGGGTACAAAAATAATAATAAGGGGGCTACGCTAACAACATTAAGGAACTAAACTAGTAATATAGGGACCTAACATGCCCCTCTCCTTCAAAAGGTGTTGTTCTCAATGCTTGAGTAGCTCTGGATGCTTCTGTATAAATTTCTCATCCTCCTATGTGGAATCTTTAATGGGTAAGTTCTTCCACTTGATGAGATACTCTAAAATTGATCGATTTCATAGCTGTCGAGTTCTTGTTTCCATGACTAATTCAGGTTCCAATATGATTTTTACATTATCATCAAGTTTTGGAAATATTTTTTGAACTGGAAGTTTGTCTCCTATAACCTTCTTTAAGCATGAAACAAGGAAAACTAGGTGCACTCGAGAAGCAGGAAGCTCTAATTTGTATTCCATAGTACCAATATTTTGCAACAACTTGTATGATCCAGGTGGATATTGGTGGCCACACGCCTATTCCACTTGGATCCCCACCATTTTTTCTTTCAATTGTTTTGTTTCCTTAATTGTAGCACAATTTACTATTTTTAGCAATTTTTCGGGTCCTGAACTTCCGAAGCCGTTTTGAGGCCCTAAACGAAGTTTTTTGGCATCAAACATCTGACAAAGATGAGTCCATTATATACTTTATATTTAGCATTAGAAATTGTAGCCTTGGATAGATATTTCTAACGATGTATCATGTGCATCAAATGAAGATAGTATGCCAAAGTTACAACCCCAGGAAATTGATGTACCAATTTACCCCAACGAGACCCATATTCTGGCGTTTCATCTCTTAAGGTTAATTTTTTGGATGTTTAGGGTTTTCCATTTTTTATCAATAATATATAAGCCTTCGAGCCTCATTTTAACACAAAGTTCAGAGGCCTGTAGTTGCCACATCTCTTCTCAGAGATAAGCTACCAACGCCCTAGCTAGTTTATTTCCATTCCATCTGTAAACAAATTTTAGTTATTTGATATTAATGAAACGAAGTATTATTTCTGATGTGTATTTTTATTTATGGTTATATTTCTATTCTGTTGCATTCCTACATAAATTCATATTAGTGGTATCAGAGGGGTCTGTTGTTTCTTAATCCTTCTTTGCATGTCCCCATTGAGGTCGGGGTATAAAGAGTTAGGGGTCGATCTAGTTGAACCTTTGCAAGATCAACCTCACAAACCCCGATGACCACCCATGGGGGATGAAAAGAAAGAAGAGTGAGCAGGAGACCCTATCAAAATAGTTCTTGAGGAGGCCCTTGAAAAAAAAAGGAACATGATGATGGAGAACTTCGCCCAAATCCTTCAATGACTTCCCAATGGCAACGCATCTGCATCCAACAGCCACTCTAGAGGTGCAACCCCTTTTAAGGTACAAGTAAACTTTGACATTACCATATTTTCTATAAAAATAGATTCAAATGCAGTTGATAGATGGTTGAATCTATTAGAGGGATATTTCTCAGTTCATGACTTTTTTAACCGAGTGAAGATTATTGTTTCACTACTCATAGCTGCCCCCCATGTCAAGGAATTGTGGGAAACCTACTGTGAGAAAAAGGACGAGGGGGAATGCTCTTTTTTCTTGACCATACCCACTTGGAATTCTTTCTGAGATGACATCAAGGAACAATATTATCCTGTGGGGAGCTATGAGGAAAATTACATACAATGGACTACGATGGGGCAGCAAAGGGACCAAGATGTGCATGAGCTGACGAATCTGTTCCATACCCTCTGCAAAAATTTGGGTATCAAATATTCAGAGAAACATTTGGTGCTGAAGTACCAAAGTTGTCTACACATATACATTCAGGAGGAAATGGAGTTCCTCGACATCTCCTTGCTTGGTACGACATATCGGTATGCTGCCAAGATTGAGCAAAAATTCAAACAGAAGAAGGAAGACTTTGGATCTGCAAATCAAAAGAAACAAAAAGGTACCCCAAAATCGCAGAACAAAGTACAAATCAAGGGCATGGCATCCTAAGACAACCTGCCAAATCCCCAAGCAAAGAAAAACACTGCAAAGTCGAAGAAGGACACAGGAAAGTGGCGTGAGTTCCATAAGAGCTCCACTTACAACACAAGTGAGTGTTGGGCCAAGCGATCACTTGTGACCGAGATGAAGGCTTATGAATCATATGCATGCTCTGACACTCAACCAGATACCGAGAAGGGGAATGACATAGGGAATAATATTATCGATGTGGAGCCCAAGGCCACCATTGCCACCCTGAAGATCCAAAAGGAAGAACCAAAAGATCCATAGGAGAAGGAGTGTCTCTTCCACTCCTACATGTGGGTAAATGGTTCCCCGCTACAGTTCATTGTCGACATTGGGAGCCAAAAGAACCTCATTTCAACAGAGGTCATGAAGCATTTTGGCTTGCTGACCACAGCACATCCACAACCATACACCATTGGGTGGCTTCACCAAGGATGGGATCTCTGCATCAGCCAGCAGTGTCACCTTCCCTACAGCATCGAGCCCTTCACCGATGAAGTATTATGTCACATTGCTCCTCTTGATGTTTGTGATGAATTATTAGGTGAACCATAATTGTGGAAGCTTCATGCTATGTATGAGTCCTAACCTCACGCTATTATTTTTACTTTGGTAAATAAGTTGTACAGGTACTAGGGGTACCACCGCTTGTCGTTATCTCCTTGGTTACTGCAAAACAATGTAGTAAGCTCATTTCCAAAACCAGGAAAATTATTTTTCTGATGATCCACCCTTAGGGCAAGAAGAAGAATGTGGCCATGACCTCAAGATGGGGCTCCTCTGCATGACCACAACAAATGGACAAGGTTGTGGAGGAGTATTGGGACATCTTCACCTCACTCGTAGGGGTGCCTCTACATTGTTAGGTCAGGAACCCCATCGATCTGACCCCAGGTGTGTCACTGCCCAATGGACCAATCTATCAGTGCTCTATTCTGGAGAACAATGAAATCAATAGGTAGATTTAGGAGCTGCTACAGAAAGGTCACATCCAACCAAGTCCATCGCCCTGTGGGAGCCCAATCGTGTTGGTGCAGAATATGGATGGGACTTGGAGACTCTGTATTGACTATCGGGTGCTGAACAAGATCACTGCCTAGAATAGGTACCCGATTCCATGGATTTATGACCTTCTGTACCAAGTCAAAGGGGAAAAATATTTCTGCAAGATCGACTTGAAGTCTGGGTATCACTAGGTACCAATCGAATCGTCTGATGTGTGGAAGACTTCCTTCAAATCCAAGGAGGGCCTTTTTGAATGGTTGGTCATGCCTTTCGGGTTGACGAATGCTCCCGCAACCTTCATGAGGCTGATGGATGACATCTTGTAGCCATTCACCAACTCATTTTTAGTAGTGTACTTGGATGGCATCTTGATCTTTAGCCAGACTTGGGAAGAGCACCTCTATCACATACAACAGGTCCTCCAAACATTGCAGAAACACAATTTGTGTGCCAATTTGGAGAAGTGAACTTTTGGCATGACCCAGGTTCAGTATCTGGGATACATTATTGATGAGCGGGGGGTGGATGTGGATCCAACCATGATCCAAGTCATTCAGGATTGGCCAGCCCCAACCACTCTAACAGAACTTCATAGCTTTATGGGTCTTGCTAATTTCTACCACAGGTTCATGTTGGGATTCTCTCATATCACTTGGCCCTTGAGTCAAGTGACCAAGGGAGGAGCGAAATAAAAAATATTTTGGTCGGAATATTAACATAAGGCGTTCGTAGAATTGAAAAATCGCCTCTATTGTGCCCCAGTTCTCACATTACTAGACTTGAAACAACCATTTGAGATCGAGACAAATGCCTCTAACTATGCTATTGGGGAAGTTCTCACTCAACGGGGACATCCAGTGGCATATCACACTGAGACATTTTCTGACATAGTATGAAAGTATCCCACTTATGACAAAGATATGTATTCCATTATGCAAAATTGTTGGAAATGGAAGCATTACATTTTGGGGAAGGAAAAGATCATCCACATAGACCACTGACTCCTGCAGTTCATACAGACACAAGGGAGGTTGCAGAACGATCACCATCAGAAGTGGTCCACATATCTGCAATAGTTTCATTTTAACATCAAGTACAAGAAGGGCAGCACCAATAATTTTGCATACTGTCTCAGCCGACCACCGATCATGGCGATAACCAACGTGTTAAAATCTTGTGGGCATGAGACTTATGATTGGTCGCTTCTCTACAAGAGAGATCAGAATTTAGCCACATAGAAGATGCTCTTGGAGGGTAACCGAGTTCCAAATTTTCACCTTCAGGATGCACTACTATGTCACTTCGGATGCCTTTCTATTCCTTCAAGCAAACATGCCAAGATGATTTGGGAAGCACACTATAGTCATATCGCTCAGCATTTCGAGGTCAATAAAATAGTGGTAGTACTGTAGAAGTATTTATACTGGCCAAACCTTTGACGGGATTTCGGGAAGTACATCAAATCCTACACTTCCTTCATCATTTCCAAACCGACCATCAAGAGGCAAGGCCTCTATACTCTGCTGCCTACCCCTAGTCGACCTTTGGAATCCATCTCCATGGATTACATGTCAGGCCTTCCTTCCACTAAGCATGGCAATGACTGTGTTTTCTTGGTCGTCGACATATTCTCGAAGACGACCATTATGGTGGCCTGCAAGAAGAATATCATAGCAGAATCCATTGCTAAATTATTCTTTGAATGATTTTGGGTACACTTTGGGATCCCACGGTCTATCATCTCAGATCAGGATAGCAGGTTCCTCAGTACATTTTTTTCTAGCCTTTGGTCAATGCTGGACACCAAGTTCACCAAGTCTACAACTTTCCATCCCCAAACAGATGGTCTAATAGAGGTCATCAATAGGATGATCATACACATTTTGCACATGTACAACTCAAATAATACATGCACATGGGATGAGAGCCTTCCCTATGTACAACATAGCCATAATCGAGCCCTCCACGACTCAACTAACCACAACCCCTTTCAGGTGGGCTTGGGATTCCAGCCACTATGTCCCATTAACGTAGCCATGCCATTTGTAGCGACTCAGGCAGATTTGACTCATATTCAGTCTGAAGCTGCCAAGGAGAACAACTTCATTGACTACATTTCGCACATTCGCCAATATGTTCATGACATATTGGACAGAGCCAGTGCTAAGTACAATCAACGACATGATCAGCATCGGGTGCAACACAACTTCCAGGTGGGCAACAAAGTGTGCCTACATTTGCAGAAGGTGAATCTCGCTGGACCCCACTGCAAGCATCGCCCGCTCCGATATGGACCATACACCATCACCAAGGTTGTAGGGGGAAATTCCTTCTATCTCATTATTCCACCATTCCTTGGTCTGCACCTAGTGTTCAATGTCAACCTCCTTCGGTCCTACTTTCCACCTCTATTGAACACATCCAACATGGTAGAACAACTCACACCAACAGGGTTAAACCCAAAATTGCATGGAACAAGCCACAACTGATTGGATTATGGACACACAAATCAAGAACACTCACCAGTAGAGGATCCAGCTATATCGTGTTGTCAAATAAAGCCAACTCCTTCACCAGGGAGCAAGTTCAACAAAAGTTTCCTCGTCTCATGGAGGAACTCAACGAAATGGGGACCATTGCTTCCTAAGGGGGGAGGCATGATCCAGGTGGATATTGGTGGCCACCCGACTATTCCACTTGGACCCGCACCATTTTTTCTTTCATTTTTTCAGTTTCCTTAATTGTAGCACAATTTACTATTTTAGCATTTTTTTGAGTCCTAAACTTCCTGAGTCGTTTTCAGGCCCTAAAAGACGTCTTTTTGGCATAAAACATCCATAAAATATGATTTCATTCTACACTTGATATTTTTTGTTAGAAGTTGTAGTCCTCGAATAGACCTTTCTAACAATGTATCATGTGCGTCAAACAAAGATAGTATGCCAAAGTTACGACCCCAGGAAATTGATGTACCAATTTACCCCAATGGGGCCCATATTCTGGCGTTTCATATCTTAGGGTTAATTTTTTGGATGTTTAGGGTTTTCCATTATTTCTAAATAATATATAGGCCTTCGAGCCTCATTGTAATGAAGATCCAACTTGGTAAAATAAATTTCTCCATGTAGTTCATCCACAATTCATCAATCACTGGAATGGGAAATTTATCTTTAATAATGAGCTTATTGAGCTCCCTATAATCCAAACACATCTTCCATGATCCATCCTTCTTGTGCACCAATACTACTTGAGCAGAGAAAGAACTTTTACTAGGTTTAATTATGCCAGCCTCTAACATTTCCACAATCATACGTTCAATTTATCTCTTTTGGACATAAGGATATGTGTAAGGCCTGATGTTTGGAGGAACACTTCCTGGAATCAAATGAATAGAATGATCATGATCATGAATAGGTGGGAATCCTTTGGGAGTTTCAAACACCTTTGAATGATTTTCCAAGACTTTTTGGAGATATGGACAAAATAGATGATTTTGATGTTGGAACTTCTAGTGACCATAATTGTGCCATTGCGCCTTGTTGTTCTTTCTTAAGAATCTTTGTCATGACATTAGAGCTTATTATCTTTCCCGACTTCCCTGTGATATCTTGTAATTCAACTTCCTTTCCTTCTAAAAATATTTTAAGAAAATTCCTTGAAAAATAAAATCTATTGTCCCCAAAGATTGTAACCATTGTACTCCTAGTAAAACATCAACACATCCCATTGGAATTGAAAGCATTGGACTATTCAATACATATTCTCCCATGGTTATCTTGATATTATGGCATTTTCTAGAGAAATTTATAGTTCCTACATTTACAACCATCACTTGACACTCTGGTGTTGGGTATAGGAAGCAATTCAATTCCTTGGCTACCTTACAATGAATAAAATTATGGGTATTACCCAAATCAATCAACACCATTACATTTTTATTCTTTATATGTCCTTCAATATTGAGAGTTTTAGGAGTGGAAATTCCTCCCAATGCATTATAGGATCTGGTCGGACTCATTTCTTCTTTATTTAGGGTTGGTTCCTGGCATATATCCTATTCTTTTGAAGTTTCTTATTCATTTTCTTCCTTCTCTTCAAAATCTATGTAAAATAATTTCTTCTCAGCACACTTATTACCTTTATTGTATTTTCTATCACAACTGTAACAAATCCATTTTGCGTTTTTTTCTTCCAATTTTTGTGGTGTCAACCTTGTAGGTTGTGGAAGTCTAGGAGTAGAAACACTTCCATATTTATACATGTGTGTGGTAGGCTTCCTTGTCACCATAATTTTACTTTCAATTTTTCTTGCCAACCTGAATGCCTTCTCCACTGAATCGGGTTCCTAAAGGCAAACCTCATGTTGGATGTTATCCTTTAAATTCCCTATGAAGACATCATTCCTGTGTTCCTCTGGAATATCAGTTACCCTTATATTCAATTTTTGGAAGTCCTCAATGTGCTCCACCATTGAACCATTTTGTTTGAGATTTATTAATTGGCTAAAGAAGGTGTTTCTCTTTGTATCCTAGTAAAGTGTTATCATTTCCTTCATAAAAATTGACCAAGTGAAAAAAAATTTACGATAGCAAAGTCATCGATACCATACAAATATATTTTGTTCTAAATATAAAGTTGCAATGCGTACCTTTTGTGTGTTTTTAACATTATGGAGATCAAAATATTGATCCATCTGTACTATCCATGTTACAGGATTCTTTCCATCAAACTTCATCATATTGATCTTTGGAATATGGTTGTTGGGGCACTTGTTTTGAAAATGAAACAGTTTTTGAGTCGCGGATAACAGGTGGCGAAGCGCAACCGCGGTAGGTAGGGATCTTTCACAGTTGCGGAGAGTTGGAGAGCAGGTGGTATGGTAGTTGCAAAAACTATCACAGATGGCAGGAAGGAGCCACAAGGACAGGCATCAGAACTCCCAGTTATCAGGGAGATGCGGTGAACAGCAAAACGGGAAAAGAGGAAAAAATGAGAGTTGTGCTGGCTAAGGAACAAATAGGCAATCAACCAGCGTAGACACGGGGTTGGGGTAGTAGAGGGATGAGGAAAGGAGTCGTAGGAGAGCTTTGCTCTATTCCGTTCTATTTGATTCTATTCCATTATGTTCTGTCATGTTGTAATCAATCCTTCTGTAATCAACTCTGAGGAGTAATGTAATTTTCCGCTATTGATAATGAAATAAACTTCCACCTGGGTTTGATGTCCTGAGTTCTGTGATAATTTTTTGGTTATGATGAATGTGTTGGTTGCCTTTAAATTTTAATTTTTCATCCTGAATATGCTCATGTGTAGTATCTTGTGTACAATAGCTCAATCTATTTATAGTTCCTAGTTCTATTTGTTTTGCTCTATAGTTGTGATTTGTCAATATCTGATCTATTCCTAACCTCACTAAGGTCATGGCATGCCTTGGGTGAGACTCTTTGCTCTTTGGAGTAGGGTGAAAATGTCAGTGTTGTGCTATACTACTGCAAAAACCTTGTTGGCCTCTCTCCTGAACCTGTGTCTTACTCAAAGACCTTCTTTCTCGCCAACAAATGGTTCCGTTGTCGGGACCTGAAATTTAATTTAGGAGCTAGATCATGGTATCACGGATCTTCAAGAGAGAAATACGAAGATGGTGGGATAACCACTTAGATCATTTCATACTGCAGCAACCTGAGTTGAGACAGCAGAGGGAGAAAATTGTTAAGGATAAGGTTCTATTCTCTGAATCTGCGAGTGATATCTACGAAATTTTCTCGAGAAATTTTCCAAAGGAACTTTATAATTGGTTGCGGAGACTACAAGTCAATATAGTCCAAGGAAGCTCATGGAAGATTTGTTTCAAGTGGTTGCACGTGGATCTGGTAGCCCTCCATCGGTTAGATACCAATTTGACCCGAGCTGTAGATTTTTGGGTGCAATCTACCCTAGAAGGATATATAGTGGAATTTGCGGCTGAGTGTTACCAATCCTTCTCAAAAGCAGAAGACGTGTTCAAATCCAGATTATGAGGAGAGCTACTGAAGGAGATTTCTTTTTGGATCAAATCTTTAATGGTAGACGAGGGATTGAAGGAATTTCAAAAATCTGAGATGGAGACTTAAACCTCTATTACTGGGGGAAGGAGATGAGGGAGAGATGCTACAAGTAAGGTGGAAGGGGGAATAGGAATATGGATGCCGAGACCTCCAGTAGGTTGAGAGAGAGATGAGCACATCAGAGGGCAAAAATCACCGAGAAGTAGTGGGAAAAAGTGATGAAGGAATTGGAGAAGCAGGAAAGTAGTCAACAGAACAAGGAGAAGGCACCGCAGATGACAAAGGAGATGGAAGGTTAGACAGAATCCCAAGGAATAGGAGGGACCATCAAGGAATTCAAGCAAGTGTATAGGAGCCCAGCCCAAAGAGAAAAGGGAGAAAAGTCCAACGTGGAGGATGAGCGCCCTGAGGAGATGTCTGATGTGGAGTTGCATGTTGCGATGGAGCAACTATTCCGAGAGGAGCCGGCACCCATAACTCAAAGTAACTCTATTCCCCAAAGTTCAAGTATCTCTAGTCCCAACCTTCCCCTGGTACTTTATCAGCCACTACGAGAAATTTTTGTTAAGTTACAAGAATTGAGTAAGTTGAATAGTGTTCAGTCTATAGCAGCAATACATACTAGAAGTAGTGCTATTAATACAATTTCACAGCCAGGAAATAGGGGTTTTATTCTAGTACCATCCACACAAAGAAGTATGGTAGGATCATTTACCCAATACCCAAAGTTCTCTGGGAGAGGCAATGATGATGTGGAGAAGCACTGGTATCTCTACGAAGCCATTTGGAGGGCTAGGACGACACCTGAAGGAGTTAAGTTGATCGAGTTTCAAACTACTCGCAGGGAGAGAGCTCTTCGTTGGTTTATTAAATGGTCTGAAACTCATCCAAACCTAGTGATAGATGACGTAAAGAAAGAATTTGTTAAATAATTCAAGTTACCTCAGACAGATCAGCAGGGTTTGTCAGAGATGTGGGAGATTAAACGGCGAGAAAGGTGAAACTGCATGGGATATGATGAGAAGGTTCAAGGATTTGATTGGAAAAATAAGTTACCCAATCGATCTGAACCATCAAAGAGATTGGTTTATCAAGGCCCTTCTTTCGTTGACAAGAACTCCATTAACGCAACAGAATATTGATACATTACAAGATGCATTGGAGCAAGCCATGAAGATAGAGGCCATGGCGGGGTATCCTCAGGATTTTAAAGGAGGAGCAGCAGCTCAAGACCCTTCCATATTGGGGTTACAACACTAGATATCCAGTCTAACAAAAAATTTGAAAGATATCCAGCCAGTGCAACCTGCAAGACCCAATGTATGGTGTACGCACTCTCTGATGGAGGGACACATGGTCACCGAATGTCCAAGGTTGCGGGGGCAGAATACAGGGGCTTCAGCAGCATGGACACAAGGAAATCCACCAGTAGGGGGATTTGAGCAAATAAACACTCAAGGGCTATATCCGTCACAACCCCACTACACAAGGTTCCCTGCACAGCAGAATCAGGCTGCAACTGAATACTGTGAGATATGAAAAATAATTGGTCATCCACCCCACCTATGCCCAATTTTTCAAAAATACTCCAACATTCAAAACAACATATATTGTGAGTTTTGTGCTTCCACAACGCACAACACAGAGTGGCGTAGAGCCCTGGATGCACTGGAGGAACGGTTGGACAAACCATCATATAGAGTGAATGAGGCTCCCAGGGGAAAAGGGGGAGGAATGAGAGGAGGCAAAGCTGGAAGAAGAGGACCTTTAAGATGTTACAATTGTGACCAAGAGGGCCATGTAGCCAGGGAATTTCCACTTCCCAGAAGACCATGGTGCTATCAGTGCAGAGTTAATATGCATGCAACTAAAGACTGCCCATAGCTAATTAAAATATGGGAAGAAAGAGCCAAACAAAGAGGAGAAAATCTGGTAAATGTAGAGCCAAGAATATTAGAGGCTTAGGCTATGTAGAATGTAGCCATAGTGATGCGAGGAGGAAAGAGAACCGAGGAATATGCACAGAATATAGAGCTGATAAAGCTGATAAAGCCAGCATCTCCAAGGCCAGGGTTCAGACCAGATAGGCAGAAGAAATACTTTAAAGAAGCGGTGGAAACGTTCACCCTGCTTGGAGGGAGCAAAGGCATTGAGTTACAGCAGCCGAAGGTGGACAAGGAGAAATGGCCTAATACAAGCACAATGATTGAAGAATGGTTCCGGCGATTTTTAAAAATTGTAACCAATGCACTAATGCTGGAGCAACTGAAACAAAATTTGGAGATGGTGGTGTAGGAAACCCCAGAACCAAAGGAGGCAAATGATGCAACACAAAAATATATACAGAGATTCAAAATAAATAAGAGAAGAACAAGGAAATAATTCCTTGTAAACACTCAAGTCACGGGATTCCAAATTAAGGACACAATGCTTGACCTAGGGTCAGATGTCAACATTTTGCCAAGGAAGACATGGGAAGCATTGGGGAGGCCAAAGTTGACATATTCACCAATCCAAATCTGCATGGCAAACCAATACTACATTGTGCCCATAGGCAGGCTAGAGGAGGTCGAAGTTGATGTTGCGGGGGTAAGTACATACACAAAATTCGAGGTGATAGACATCATGGGGGATAAGGATCCCTTCCCAACATTATTGGGGATAGACTAGGCTTTTGAGAACTATGCAGTAATCAATTTTAAAAAGGAACTAATGATATTTGAAGACGGGGAAGTCAAGGTCACTCAGCCACTTGACCCATATCAAGGACCTCGATATACAAAGACTGTCGACAACAGAGAGGATGCTCAGCTCCTTGATCATCTTTATCAGATGACAACAGGAAAAAGAGAAGATTATATCAACCCAATAGCAGGGGGGACTGTAAGCTGGAGAAGTGTTCAAAGCTCAGAATTGGGCTCAAAAATAGCTATGGGATGATTGGCAGCAGGGGGGATATGAGGCCAATACAAGAAGATGCGCTAACATCTGGAGGATCAATTGGATCGGAACTGAGGTAAGAGAATATCTAACTTTATCAAATATGAGCGTTGTAAATACATTTAATGCCAAAATAGAAGATAAATTATCAGTGGAACATAGAGTCCCACTCACGGATGTGGATCTACAATCCACATTAGCAAGGTGGTGGAGAAACCACCGCAACTCTCTGTCGCGATGGGACGGGGTTGCAGCAGCGTTGAGGGCCAGATTCAAGGAAGAGGAAGGACCATAGTTCACGGAAAAATACGAAGGGGATTCTGACCCTAGTAAATATTTACAACATTGTGAGGACCAATGGAAGAAATAAGGGTACTTGGAAGATCTTTGAGTACACAAGTTTGTACATTCTTTGGATTCGATTCCACAGGCTTGGTACCTAACTGAAGAGAAGAAAAGAGGAACTGGTACCTGGAAAGCAGTTGTAGATCAGTTTATGCAATGATTTTCCTTTGAAGGAGAAAAAGAACCAGTCACATAAGCATTGCAGGCCATTAAAAAGGTATTGTTCTTTCCAGAGATTCAGGAGGATGAAGAGCAACCACTCCTGAAACAGAGTGTCAGACAGTCGGTAGCATGTAAAAAGATAAACAGTGAAATGGATTGTTAGGTCCCTATATTACTAGTATAGTCCCTTATTGTTGTTAGTGTAACCCCCTTATTGTTATTATTGTACCCTTGTAACCCCCATTTTATTATTATTGTGCCCTTAAATTATTATTGTTAGGTCGGCTAAGATTACATTGTGGCCCACTAGGATTACATTATGGCCCCATGGACTCCTATATATAGAAAGGAGGTTTTGTAAATTGTATCATCCAAGAATTTTTCATTCATGTAATGTATTGGAGGTTTCCCCCTCGAAGTGGCTCATTTCTAAGGCGTGAATATCTCTTTTCTTCTCTCTTTGGAGCTGGTTACACAACATTTGGTATCGGAGCTTTGGGATTCTAGGGTTTCGCTGCTCCAAACAGGTCATCGTGGAACTGTGAAGCTTTTTCTATGAATTTTCAGAAGCTAAAATTTTTAGGGTGTGAAGCCGAAATCCTGAGGAACATTGTATAAAAATTTCAGAGCTTGGTTCGTAACATTTTTGGAGATATGATCTGTGGAAGGTAGTGCTTTTTCAGGCTCCTAAATTTCATCTCAAAGAGGTGATCGTGGGAAAATTTCAATAACTCTCTCTCTGGGCATCGGATTGGAGTGTCGTAAAAATTGGTTACAATCACACAGACTTTAGTTTCTTGGCTATCAATTTCAGAGACAAAGGAAGAAACAGTGACACGTGGCAAGTCGTACAAGTTCACTCTACTGAACCAATCCATAATTAGGTCATTGTGGGAGATTGGATACAACTTTGTCTTGAAGAATCCAAATCAGGTCAGACCCGTGGCATTCGAAAGATAATTCAGATGGCTACGTCGGTACCAAAATTTAGATATTGAAGTTCTGCAATCACAAAGATAATCCAATTTCAATATCGAGGTCCTCAAAGGCAAGAAAAAGGTGTGTATTTTTTTTTCTGAATTGCATAAGTCTTGTTTGAAGAATCAATTTGAATTGATTCCAAGGGCATATTGTAGAATCGATACGTATTGGGTTCTAAAATATGCCCCGTAAAAATAATTCAACACCCATTAAGCCTTCGAAGGGTCTACTATAACTCATGAAGATGAAGAATTGCAACATGATCTATCAAAATTACAAGAGCAAGTGCAACAAATTTCACTCTCGCAAAGAGCAACAAAAAATGAAATGGAAGTTTTGAAGAAAGGCATGGAAGAGAAGATGGATGGTTTGAAGAAAGGCGTGGAAGATAAGATGGATGGCATGGAAGCCGGCATGGAAGCTAAGATGGATGACATGAAAGACAACATGGAAAACAACATGAAAAACATGAAGAATGATCTAAAAGCAGACATCGAAGGTTTGACCAAGTTGATACAAGAAATGTTTCCTACTTGTGAAAAGATAGTAGAAGAACCTCATGATGAGAACAAAATAAATGTTAATCGCGATTTCATAAACTCTAATGTTGGCAAGAAGAACCACCATATTCCAAAAATGGATATGAGGAAGTTTGATGGGAAGTATCCTGTAACATGGATACAACAGATGGAGCAATATTTTGATCTCCATAATGTGAAAAACACACAAAAGGTATGCATTGCAACTTTACATTTAGAACAAAATACATTTGTATGGTATCAATGGCTTTTCTCCCGTAAAAAAATTGTCACTTGGTCAATTTTTACATAGGAAATGATAGCACATTATGAGGATACAAAGAGCAACACCTTCTTTAGCCAATTGATAAATCTCAAACAAAAGGGTTTAGTGGTGGAGCACATTGAGGACTTCCAAAAATTGAATATAAGGGTAACTGATATTCTAGAGGAACACAGGATTGATCTCTTCATAAGTACTTTAAAGGATAACATCGAACATGAAGTTCGTGTTTTTGAACCCGATTCATTGGAGAAGGCATTCAGGTTGGCAAGAAAAATTGAATGTAAAATTATGGCGACAAGTAAGCCTACCACTCACCTCTATAAAGAAGGAAGAGTTGCTACGCCTAGATTTCCAAAACCTACAAGGTTGACACCACAAAAATTGGAAGAAAAAAGAGCAAAAAGGATTTTCTACAGTTGTGATAGGAAATACACTAAAGGTCATATAAGTGTGCCGAGAATAAATTATTTTACATAGATTGTGAAGAGGAAGAAGAAAATTAAAAAAGAAGAGGATATACACCAGAACCAACCATAGAAGAGGAAGAAATGAATCTAACCATATCGTGTAATGCACTCAGTGTGAATTACCACTCCTCAAACTCTCAAGATAGAAGGACAAATCAAGAAGAAAAAGGTAATAGTGTTGATTGATTCAAGTAGCACCCATAATTTTATTCATTGTAAGGTAGCCAAGGAATTAAATTGTTTCCTATACCCAGCACTAGAATTTCAAGTGATGGTTGCAAATGGGGGAACTATAAATTGCTCCGGAAAATGCCATAATATCAATCTAACCATGGGGGAATATGTATTGACTAGTCCAATGCTTTCCATTCCTATGGGAGGTGATGATGTTGTACTAGGAGTACAATGGTTACAATCTTTGGGGATGGTAGCTTTTAATTTTCAAGAACTTTTCTTGAAATTTTTTTCAGAAGGAAAGGAAGTTGAATTACGGGGTATTGAAGGGAAGCTAGGAAGGATAATAAGCTCTAATGTCATGACAAAGCTTCTAAAGAAAGAAAAACGAGGCATAATTCGTACGCTAATAATACCGGTTCCAACATCAAAATCATCTATTTTTTATAGTATCTACAACAAGTCCCGCACAATCATCCCAAGGCTTTGAAACTCCCAAAGAACTCCCACCTATTCGTGATCATGATCATGTTATTCATTTGATTCCAGGAAGTGTTCCTCCAAACATCAGGCCTTATAGATATCCTTACATCCAAAAGAGCGAAATTGAACGTATGATTGCAGAAATGTTAGAGGCGGGTACAATTTAACGTAGTCAAAGTTCTTTCTCTCCTGCTGTAGTATTGGTACACAAGAAGGATGGATCATGGCGAATGTGTCTGGATTATAGGGAGCTCAATAAGCTCACCATTAAAGATAAATTTCCCATTCCTGTGATTGATGAATTATTCGATGAATTACATGGAGCAATTTATTTTACCAAGTTGATCTTCATTCCGGATATCATCAAATTAGAATGAAGACTAAAGATATTCAAAATAGCATTTCAAACTCATGAGGGTCATTATGAATTTTTGGTCATGCCTTTTGGCCTACCAATGCACCTTCTACATTTCAAGGGTTGATGAATTCCATTTTCAAACCCTTCCTTAGAAAATTTGTGCTAGTATTTTTTGATGATATACTAATCTATAGCAAGCCTTGGAAGGATCATGTTGAGCATGTTGACAGGGTGCTCAAACTATTGCAAGAGAAACAATTATATGCAAAAGCATCCAAATGTTTCTTTGGAGTACAAGATGTGGAATATCTGGGTCATATTATATCCCACGAGGGTGTTAAAGTAGACCCTAACAAAATTAAAGCCATTAAGGAATGGAAAGTCCCTAAGACAATAAAGCAGTTGCGAGGATTTCTCGGGTTAACAGGCTATTATTGCAAGTTTCTTAAGAATTATGGGAGAATAGCAACACCTCTAACAACATTATTGAAGAAAGATGCATTTTCATGGACTCCTAAAGCCACTAAGGCCTTTGAACATCTTAAAGAGGCAATGTGGCTAGCACCGGTCTTAGGTATGCCAAACTTCACAAAAACATTTATTGTGGAATGTGATGCCTCAAGAAATGAAATTTGTGTTGTTTTAATGCAAGAAGGAAGACCCATTGCTTTGAAAGTCATCCAATCAAAGGAAAGTATTTACAGAAAGCTATTTATGAGAAGGAAATGTTAGAAATACTACATTCACTAAAGAAATGACGACCTTACCTAATGGGAAGACACTTCAAGGTAAAATTGATCATGATAGTCTTAAACACTTTTTGGAACAAAGACTATCGTCGTAAGAACAAGCAAACAAAAATGGGTCACAAAGATGTTGGGTTATGACTTTAAAATAATCTACAAAAAAGGAAAGCTTAATGTTGTTGCGTATGCACTCTCAAGAAAGGATGAAGAGGGGGAAACATTGCTTTGTGTCCTTTCTATTATCCAACCAGATTGGATAACTGAAGCAAGGGATGAATGCAAGAAGGATGAAGAAGTGTGGCAACTCATTCAAAAGTTTCAGCAATATCCTAGTACATCTAATACATTTAGTTGGAAAATGATTCCTTATGGTACAAATATCGCTTATATATTTGTAAGAATTCCCAACTAAAACAAAATATCCTCTTGGAATTGCACACATCTCCCTTAGGAGGGCACTAAGGATTTTTAAAAACTTACCACTTGGTGAAGAAAGAATTTTTTTAGGATGGCCTTAAATCTGATATTCAAAAGTTTGTGGCGAAATGTTTGGTTTGCCAGCAAAATAAAGTTGAGACAATTAAGACCCTGAGTCTTCTACAACCTTTATCCATTCAAAGTCAATGTTGGGAGGATATTTCAATGGATTTTATCACAGGTTTACCTAAGTCCGAAGGAAAGAGTGTCATCATGGTGGTAGTTGATAGATTTACGAAGTATGCACACTTTTGTGCATTATCTCATCTATTTAAAGCAAGTACAATTGCTACTACATTTATGGACAGAATTCAAAAGCTACATGGAAGCCCAAGGGTTATTGTGAGCGACAGAGATCCCATTTTTACTGGAAATTTTTGGACGAAGTTATTTTCTTGTTTGGGTACTCAATTAGCTCATAGCTCATCTGATCATCCTCAATATGATGGTCAAACTGAGATAGTAAATAAATGTTTGGAAGGATATATTCGTTGTTGTGTATCTGATAAACAAACACAATGGGTCAAGTGGTTACCTCTCGCTGAATGGTGGTATAGCACTTAGTTCCATACTGGAGCAAAAATGACCCCATTTATGGAACTTTATGGATATCATCCACCATCGATTACATCATATTTAAGGGAAAATTTGAAGGTTCAAGCAGTCGAAGATCACATCGAGCATCAGCAAGAAGTTCTCCAACTCTTAAAGGATAACCTGAATTTGGCACAAAATCGAATGAAACAACAAGCAGATCAACATCGCAGCGAGAGAAGTTTTGATGTAGGAGATTGGGTATTTTTACGGCTACAACCATACAAACAAATGGCCCTCAAGCAAGAAAATAAGGATAATAAATTATCGCCAAAGTACTATGGTCCTTACAAGGTTTTGCAAAATATTGGTACTATGGCATACAAATTGGAGCTTCCTGCTTCTTTGCGAGTGCATCTAGTTTTCCATGTTTCATGCTTGAAAAAGGTTATAGGGGACAAAATTCAAGTTCAAACAATATTTCCAGAACTTGATGAGGAAGGAAAAAACATATTGGAACCTAAAACAGTCACGGAAACAAGAACTCGACAACTACGAAATCGATCAATTCCAGAGTATCTCATCAAATGGAAGAACTTACTCACTGAGGATTCTACATGGGAGGATGAGAATTTTAAACAAAAGCACCCGAAGCTACTCAAGCATTGAAGACAACACTTTTTTGAAGGAGAGGAGCATGTTAGGTCCCTATATTACTAGTATAGTCCCTTATTGTTGTTAGTGTAACCCCATTATTGTTATTGTTGTACCCCTGTAACCCCATTTTATTATTATTGTTCCCTTAAATTATTATTGGTGCCAGTCGTGGCCTAGGATTGCTATCAGGCCCACTAGGATTACATTATGGCCCCATGGACTCCTATATAGAAAGGAGGTTTTGTAAATTGGATCATCCAAGAATTGTTCATTTATGTAATGTATTGGAGGTTTCCCCCTCGAAGTGGCTTATTTCTAAGGCGTTGATATCTCTTTTCTTCTATTTTTGAAGCTGGTTACACAACATGGATGATGATGATCTAGAATATGTTAGACATCTATATCTTGAAGAAAAATAAGGGGAGCGAGATATTCAAGAAGAACCTACAATAGAAGGAATTCATCTGCTACCGTTGAAGACCAAGAAGCTGAACATCAAAACACCAGAAAAGCCCAAACTTGCGTCAATTGGTGACTACTAGGATGCAGAAACGACTAAGGAGATTTAATCTTCTACAGGAATATGAAGACTTGTTCCCATCCTCAGTATCGGAGCTGAAAGTAATAAAAGGAGACATAGGGGAGATGCGTATAATATTGAGTCCTGACGCAATACCGATAAAGCACAGACCATATCATCTAAACCCAAGAGTGAATGAAAAATTCAAGGAAGAGATTGAAAAAATGCTGAAAGTAGGGTTGATATTCCCGGTGGAAGAAGTAGAGTGGGTAAGTCCTATAGTCATACAAAGTAAAAAGGAAAATTCTGAAATTCAAGAGTGTGTTTACTACAGGAGCCTCAACAATGCATGCATACATGATCTATTCCCCACTCCGTTCAATGATGAGGTGCTCGACAATGTTGCAGGGAATGAAGCTTATTCATTTATGGATGGATTTTCAAGATACCATAAATTAAGGATAGTTGAAGAAGATAAGAAGAAAACAACTTTCATAATCGAATAGGGCTCATTTGCAAATCATGTAATGCCCTTCGGGTTGAAAAACGCACCGGAAGTGTTTTCATGAATTGTTATAGCAGCGTTTCGGGAATATATCCATAAATTCCTAGAGGTTTATATGGATGACTGGATAGTTCACAGCCTGTCGAAGAATCATGCAACGTTGTTAATGATAATTTTTAACAGATGCAGACAACTACAGATTTCATTGAACCTTAAGAAGTGCATCTTTGCAGTACCCTTTGGTACACTGCTAGGACATGTTGTTTGCAAACAAGGAGTTTACGTGAATCTAGAAAAAGTGGTAGTTATAATCAACATAGAGGCACCGGAAACCCTGAAGTAGTTAAGGTCACTGCTAGGCCACACCGGCTACTACAGACGATTCATCCGCAACTACACAAAGATAACCGCCCCATTGGAGAAGCTATTGTGGAAATCGGAGCAATTCATTTGGAAAAAATACTGTACTACTACCCTCAACACACTGAAATAAAAATTGGCAAGCATGCCCATATTAGTTCATCCTAATTGGGACAAGCAATTCCATGTCCATATTGATGCTCCCAGCATTGCACTAGGAGCAGTTTTGGCTCAACCAAGAGATACTTCAGTTGATCACCCAGTTTATTTTGCAAGCCGAAAGTTATCAACAGCTGAAAGGAACTATACCACAATAGAACGAGAAGCTTTAGCAATGGTGCATTCCCCCCAAAAGTTTCGCCACTACCTATTAGGAGGTACGTTTAAATTTTTCATGAACCATTCAGCTTTAAAGTACCTAGTTAACAAACCGGTCCTTGAAGGAAGGATTTGTAGATGGCTCCTACTGTTTCAGGAGTTCACCTTTGAGGTGATAGTGAAGCCAAGAAGATTGAATGTGGGTCCTGACCATTTATCAAGGCTAGAAAATGAAGAAAATTGATTCAGGTTGACCCTGCAAACCCAGAATCTCTCTTCCATCATGCATATAAAATGCATCATCAACAATTAAGCTCCAAAACTTCCCATTCTAGCTATCTCATACACTATTATTGCGCACGGAAGCTCTTCAACATATGTTCACACAAACCATACTTTTATAAGCGGAAGTTAATAACATCTCAATTCAGAAGTTCCAATATTATGTGCGCCCTTG